>JAVKLA010000040.1:21962410-22000593 GCA_034782735.1 Sagittarius serpentarius
ATCCCACTGGGTGGGGGGGGAGCGAGTGAGCGGCTGCGTGGTGCTGTGTTGCTGGCTGGGGTTAAACCACGACAATTAGCTAGAAAAATCCTGTAATTTTTGCAGTGTATTTTGAATATAAATTAGTTCACTAGCTTTTGTGGATGATGCTTGTGGTTACAGATATGTTTTCTTCCCACTCTATTATTTCCCCATCACAACCCAAAAAATAGAATGCATTTTTGCTGTTGAAAGTGGAGAATCTATCTCATGCAATGTCAAGCGCCAAATATGAAAAAAAAAAAACTTCCCAAAAGTACCTAGGCTGGGAATGAACCAGAAAAGAGGTTTTGTTTTTCTTTTTTTTTTTAGCATGCATTAGGTGAGACTCGTGAGTGGTATTTAATTGCAGTGTTGTGTATGACTTTAGGAAATGCTGTGCAGAACGTTTTCAATTCCACGGGAAACAGATGGAAATAGTCTGTGAAAAAAATACTGTGCAGAGCAGACAAATGGCCTACAAAGTGTGAAAAAAAAACCCTTTAGAAATAGCACATTTGTAAGTTCTTCATATTGTTTGATTTATTTACTCCACAGTTTGTATACTATAACGCTAGGTATGGCGATAAGAGCTGTTGATGGTTCCTGTCAACGTTGAAATAATTGACTGATACCAGACTTAGTGCTGAAGGAAGCAACAGTTTGGGCATACTGCATAGGTGATAGTAACCGAATTATATAACTGCTCATTATGGTTTTTCACCTCTTTAATTTCCGTGTTATATTTTTGTGTATGAAGCGTTGACCCAGACCCTGCAACTTACCTATTCACCAATACTTCTTTTCCCCAGTACCATGTAGATGTGCAGCTCATCTTACTGCAGCAGACCTTGTTCTGTTGACGCATACTCATCAGAAAAAGATATAGTCCCCACCCTAGTAATAAAAATCAGATAAAACAAAACCAAATGGCATAGGGCAACAGGAGAGGAGGACCAGAGAGCACTAGAAGAGTGACCTCAGCACAACAACAGACAAATTGTCAAATCACAAAAACAAAACCAAAAACTTGAGTGTTGTGCAGTGTGCCACGATCTAGTTATTGCACTTAATCATCCATAATTGCTGAGTTCATCAAACAACCCCAGAAAGATTTGGGGACAGAAGGACAGCAAGGTGTATTATGCACCCTGCTCTCCAGGCAGCCTTCTTACACACCAAAATGACATCTGCCATCAGGGGAAACATTAAGACTAGAGGCTAAAACTGAAATTCCTTACATTAAAGGCACTTAAACTGTGGGCCACAGACGGCTGTGGTGTTGCAGGGAGAGATCCGCTGTTCCTCACCCACCTTAGCTCACTATTTTGTCTCCCTGTTTTCAACAGCCTTTCGGAGGGGGAGAAGACCACAGAGTCATCTCTACAGTCACAGCGGCTGTGTCCAGAGTGTGCCACGGGCACCATGGGGTGCGTGGTCCCTGGGACCACGGCCACCCCACAGCATGAATCCCTCCTAGGGCTTTATTGCAGCCACACAGCCTTTCCTGCCTGGGCACCGAGTGCCAAGAGGTGTCACAAGAGCTGACGGCAGGTACAAAGCAATGGTCTGATACTCTTCAGTAGGTCTTTGGTTACACTTCTTGCAAAGGGTCTGGCTCCTATTTGATATCTCCAGGTCTGGCTGTAGTACAAAACAGTTGAGAGAAGAATCCTTTGTCTTGCCCAAACTTTACAGCAGTTACAGCTCCAGGATTTAATGAAAGACTTGTATCTTTATTCTAAGCCTCTTTCCAATGAAGGTAGAGAGGGAAAACGGCAGTGTAATTGCTCTCACATTTTAATTTTAGAAGTGTCTTATCTATTTCATCTCAAACTCAGGGAGAATAAATCAGCTTAGTCCGTCCTCATAAATGCTGCACACTGATTGCGCCGCGGGCTCTGTCACTCCCAGCGATGCCGCTCCTAGTCCTTGACCGAGGGCATCCCACTGCCACGTGTGGTCCCTGGTGCCAGCCACGAGAAGCGACTCAGCATTGGCCAGCTCCACCTTGGGGAGGAATGCTGAAAAACTGATAGCAATTAGGAATGGTTTTGCCTCACACTAAGCTATCAAGATGCTGGAAGCTGCTCTTTTATTTCTCCTTGGCTTTTATTAATGCAGAGTATTTATCCATCCCTGCAGCAGTAGCAAAAGTTCAAAAACCTATATATATTTTATGAGCAATATTTTTAATGCTTTTTAATAAAACAAGAAAACAAGACTTCAGTCGAAAATGTCCTTCATTAACAAACAGTGAAAACGCGCAGAAGGCTTCAGTGTAATGCAAGGAATTTTCCATTAGGATTGAGATAAACTAATAAGTTACCATTAGCTGGATTGCTAAAATGCACCATTCTCTCAAATAAAAGCAGCAATACAAGGTCAGCGAAGGAAAAGTTTGATTGCTTTCCCAGGTAATAAAAAGAAATGTACCACTACATGCCTAATTGCACTAATCCACTGGTTACCACTAAGTGCATATGGGTGAAAAGCATGATCGGACCAGGCACAGCTTTGGCTGCACCCTGGCCACAGACCAGCAGCTAAAGTTACCCCTTGCTCGGACAGATGATGTCTCCCCAGGTGAGAAGCCACTGAGGAGGAGCAGTTGCTTTCCAGTAGCATCCTCATCCCAGGCACTGGTCATACTGGTAGGCTGAGGAGCGCTGCCTCCAGCCAGCAGAGCATGGAAAAGCCTTCGGGTTGCTCATACATGCTCAGAAGCCCACGCCAGATTGCAGGGGCTCCAGGCACCACGAGACCATAAAGAAAGCATATGGCCAGTTTTTTATCTGTTTCACAGTCTTGCTCTTGATATAGCACAGCACATGTGCACAAGAGAAAGAAAAATAATTTTGCATGAAAAACACTCTTTCTTTACAGGAAAATGTGTGTGAGTGGAGAAAGTACATAAAAATATGTTCTTACAGCACTGTTATTGATAGTGTTAAGCTTAACAGATCATTATGTATTGTAAATGCTGACAAAAAGAAGCTCCAAATAACTCTTCAATGCAGTAATACTGACAGTAGAGTCAATAGTATCAACCATCTCCCAGTAATGCCCTTCCACAGCATGCCAAGACAAATCCCTGACCGATGTGTTTTCTCCTCCAGCCTGCCTGATGCCGCCGGCCAGGCTGGACTGCAGGGTTTGCTGGACTCCAGCCTGGGTCCACATTTGGCCAAGGAAAGACACTTCTTCCTTCTCAGCTGAGACGGAAAAAAAGGTAAAGCGCAGAATTTCTGTCACTGAAGCACAAGTCTAGCAATGGGATGCTGAGAGAAATATGTCCCTTCAGCCTGCAGAAGAGAAGGCAAAGGGAGGCCTTAGGGAAGGTGGAGACAGACTTTTTGAAGAAGCATGGTGACAGGACAAGAGGCAATAGTCACAAGCTCGAAAATGGGAAGCTCCCATTAGATGTAACGAAAGACTTTTAAAAGTGAGAGTAGTCAAATGCTAACAAGACTTGAGGAAAAAACAGAAAAGTTGTGGCAACTCTGTCCTTGGGTCTCCTTCAAAACCTGACAAGGCCCTAAGCAACCTACTCTGAGGGTCCCTGCTTTGAGTAACAGGTTGGAACAGAGACCTCCGGCAGACCCTTCCCACCCACACTATTCTGTGACTCTGTGGTTTTGCTGTGCTCTGAGAACCAGAGAACAACTTGGGTTGGAAGATACCTCTGGTGATCTCTGATCCACACCCTGGCATCTCCAAGAATGGAGATCTCGCACGCTTGCCTTCCAAGGTCAGACTACCAGAGAAGTCATCAGGAAAGTGGAAGTGACTTCAGCTTGGGCCAGCTGAGGTTCCTCCTCGGTCTTTCAGTTAGTTAGCAAAGACTCTGCTCTCCTGAAACTAATGAAAATTTGTTCTTAGCCTCTAAGTTCACCTGAGAGACAGCCTCCAGCCCCTGCACAATTACTGTAGTTATATTCAGTTTTGTCATTAAAAGTGTCTCCTCAAAATGTTGAAGACTGACCAAGGTTTCTGAATGGCTTCAGGGCAAAGGCTTCTTCCTTTATAGTTAAGACACCTTTGTTGTCGACACAGTGCCTTTCCCCACGGGAGATGGAAGCCGCTCCTTGGGGAACAGTCCTTCTCTTGTGCAGGGGAAACGGGTGTGGTGTTCATCCCCAATCTGTTCCCTCTGCTTCCCCCTGCTCCTGCCGCTGGGTCCATCTTTCTCCTTTTCCTCCGTCTTCCTCTCCTGGATGATTAAGTTCACCAGAAGGAACACCTCCCTTGTCCTGAGCTGGTCAGGCTCTGCTTAACTTTTCAGTAATTACAAAAAGGTGACTCGTATAATACTACAGCAATGTCATTGCTAACTACCGAGTTAATGAGAGACTGAAAGACAGCGAAACAAACTGCTGCCGGGGTCTGCTCTAAAGCTGAAGGGATTTAATTCTTTTCTTCAGTCAATACAATTAAAATGGTTGTGAATATGGGGCTGTATTATTCCAGGGCAAATCTGGGGAGTGAGGTTTCTGCTGCTTTATCCAACATGGTTTCCAATTCCCTCCTAAAGCACTTTAGCCATCCTCTCCACTGTCTCTGTGAGCATCCTTCTCTGGGGATGTTCACGCTCCTCTTGTCTCGCAGCCTGTCCAGGGAGGACGGGGCTGCCGGGAGGGGGGACCAGGCACGTCAGAGAGATGGGAGGGTGCACACACCCACCTGCTCCCATGCCGAACCCCGCTCCAGTCACCTCCCCGGAAGAGACTGCGGTCCCAGCAAGCGACTTGTAGGTTCAACACTTCTCCAGTATCCGCACTGCCACAAATTAATTAATCAAATTTGCTGAAAGAAAAGAGTGGAAGCAAAACTATGAGAACACCTCAAACGGATGAGTGGGAAGGATTAATCCTTCTACTTAGAACCAAGTTGATTTCTTAGTTTTATTATTAAAACACAAAGTAGCTGTTCACTCCATAAAGCACTGCCTGTTAAGTAACTTTGGGAAAAACATAGACCAGGTACACAAAAAAGGGATTTTAGTTCCTACAAAATAATATGCTTTTCTGTTAGCAGCAGTGAGTCACAAAGTGAATATTTTAATAGAGAAGAATGCATTAATAGAAGATTACTTATTTCCAGTCTTACTAATGAAGTTAGTTAAAACTGTTATTCACTCAAAACCAGTGTTGACCTTTAGCACTATAGTGCCTATGCACAGGGGGACTGTCAGGATCTATGGGTGTTTAATAAACCTCTCAAGTCTCACAACGCTCAATTGACCTGTTGGGCTTTGACTGTCTCCAAGGTTGGAGACTCTGTAACATCTCTGGGCTACCTGCTCCAGTGTTTGACCACCCTCACAGTAAAAGTCCATTATGTTTAAATGGAATTTCCTGCATTTCAGTGTGTGCCCATTGCCTCTCGTCCTGTCACTGGGCACCACTGAGAAGAGCCTGGCCCCGTCTTCCTCACACCCTCCCACCAGGTATTTACACACATGGGTAAGATCCCCCTGAGCCTGCTCTTCTCCAGGCTGAGCAGTCCCAGCTCTCTCAGCCTCTCCTCATGTGAGAGATGCTCCAGTCCCTTCATCTTTTTGGCCCTTCATTGGACTTGCTCCAGTAAGTCCATCTCTCTCCTGTACCGGGGAGCCCAGCTCTGGACCCAGCACCCCAGCTGTGCCTTACCAGTGCTGAGCAGAGGGGTAGGATCCCCTCCCTCGACCCCCTGGCCACTGTCTACCTGACACAGCCCAGGAGGCTGGTGGCTGTCTTTGCCATGATATAATTTAAAATGTTTTGGTCTCATTATCTATATTGCATCCAACACACTCTCCCAGTTCACCGCTCTTCAGCATCATGATATTTCATAAGTAATCTCTCTGTACTGTTATTCTTTATAAAGAGGACTTTTATGTTTGGCATCCAGATGCCTTCTGTGTGCAAGTTCCTGCCTGTAAGTTCAGGAAATTAATGTTGTGTATAATAATACACTGTGCAATAGGCTTGTGACCTTTGCTATGAAAGTGCACTTTGATTACTTGGCTTTTCCAACTGTCCTGTGTTTATACACCACATCCCGCTAACCTTTGGGGACCGGACAAAGTGGCTGCTCACACAAAATACAGAATACTGAAAAGGTCACGGGTGAAGCGTGGTCAAATACTACCCTCATCTGAATTAAATAAGTGCTCTTAGTTAGAAGAGTTCATTCACACAGCAGAGAGAAACAGTGAGGAACTGCAGACGCATTCACATGGCAAAGCCCGTGTGTAAGGAGTGAGAATCAGGAAATTTGCTTCTGCTCATCTCTCCTTCAGGAATGCAGTCCCATCAAACTCCATAAGATCAATGTAGGGCAACATGCACCCAGTGACAGCTGAGAGAGGAATTAATATAACAGTAAAAGCCCAGATCCATGTGCAGCTAGCTGCATGTGATTACATTTCATGGGAAAGCTCTTTGCATTGAATCTTCCCCTGAATAGCCGCTATATGTAGGCTGCATCTTTTAACTACCTGAACGTGAGCTGAATAGAGGGGAATTTAAGCTGTTCAGAAGTCCTCCATCAAACT
Organism: Sagittarius serpentarius; assembly: GCA_034782735.1. Taxonomy (NCBI): domain Eukaryota; kingdom Metazoa; phylum Chordata; class Aves; order Accipitriformes; family Sagittariidae; genus Sagittarius; species Sagittarius serpentarius. Next base: position 21,968,967 of record JAVKLA010000040.1, read on the forward strand.
GCAGGTGACAAGACGTGCTCACAAATTACACTCCCATACTGGGAGGCTGCTCCTCTACCTACCAGAAAATACAGCCAACAGCCAGAGACACCGCATGCCATGGTTTACAGCTACTGAAGCTTTTACAGTTGGGGCTTTGTGTACTACATTACTCACATGTCCTTTTTCTTTATGCCTTGTATTTTACAAAGGAGCCTCAAACAGCTGAACAATTCCTCTTGCAACCTGTCTCTAGGAATATTTAATGTTCTAAAATGTTTCAGTCTGTTCTAGGGCTCCCTGGACTGGGATGCTGGGCACGTCTTAGCATCGCATCACAGAGCAGTCAACCACTATCCCTGGAGACAGTCAAAAGACACCTGGACACGGTCCTGGGCAACTGGATCTGGGTGGCCCTGCTTAGAGCAGGGAGGTTGGTGCAGATGGCCTCCAGAGGCCTCTTCCCACCTCAGCACTGCCTGTTGTTCACAGACGTGCAGCGTCTCCACAGGCAAAGTCTGGCGGCTGCCAGTACGTGCTCGGGGTGTCTGCAAAGCAGGCGGAGGCAAATACGAAGGGACCACAACGTGTGCTGCACCTAACATGTTTTTACAGCTAATCATGCCAACCTTATGGAAGAAGGAAAAGGTGACAACAAATTCACTCCATGAGAAAAACCAAGAATCTCCAGTACACAATATTCTGAAAAAGTTAATGACAATACCTATTATTTACTAGAGGCAGAAAGTCTCCTTAGAGAGCCAGGTGAGTTTACCAGCCTAACGTTGCTGGCATTTTGCACAAGCAGCAGCTTTCAGGTTCAGAGACCCGATTTCTATCCCTTCAGGCTACCACGGGAAACAGCAATGTGGTCGAAAGCACATAATTAATGCAATTAATCTGTGGGTCTGCAAACTCTGTTTGAATAGAGGTACTTGAAAAATGGGATTTTTTCCCTATAGCCAAGTTCTCTCCTATAGGAAAGACATGTATTATTTTTTTCCTTGATGACAAAAATCAGCTTATATTATACAAGCAGAAATGGCAACAGCTCCTGCTTTCTTTCACCTTTCTTGCTGAAGCTTTCTCCCAGTTTTAACAGTAATTAAAAATTACAGGCTTGTTTTCTCACATTTAAAAACCAAAATACATAAACCATGTCCACTTTTCCCAATTCTTTTCAATTCAAAAGAATAGAAATAGGAAAACCTGAGTGTTCCCCCACCAAATTTTGCTTTTATTTTTCAAAAAATGAGAAAAAGTATTGAAAAATAAAAAACTCATAAATCACAACTTTTCCATTAAAAATATTTTGACAGATCTACTCATCACCTCCGAGTCCTTCAGAACTGGAGGTAAAGGTGGATATTCAGGCTACATTTTATTACTTCAGCCTCTATTGGCCTTTTTCAATATATCTTGTTCTTTTTTCATCTTTCTTCCACAAAAGGATGGTTTGCCATTGTACCTTTAATACAGCTTCTTTCTGTAACTGCCAGCCTGCCCACACTGTTTTTCCTCCTCGTGTTTGTTCCCAAGGCTTTATACCCTCCTGCTCCCTGAGCCTGCTGAAACCAGAGGGTTGGTTTTTTTTGTTTTGTTTTTGTTTGTTTTGGGTTTTTTTTGTTTTTTTTCTTTGTTTAAGCCTATTATCTCTTTTCTGGCACTCTCATTACATCCCTTCGTCAGAATACTACCCTTCGCCACTTGATATACATGTGTGTCTCCCTTGCCCACCATACTGTCGTCCACCCTTCAGATCTTCACCTAGCCCTCCCGTAACAGCCAGGCACGAGCTACAGCTGCCCGTGCTCATGTTAAACCTTCCTACTCCTGAATGAAAAATATTATCCCTGGCATTTCTCGAGAACGCAATGAACTGAAATCCTGCTGTTTTCTATTTACAGGTGCAGCTTGGTGTTACCCACAGGTTATATGAATGTTCCTATTAATTGTTCAGCAAATGAAAAAGCAACTCCTTTCCCAGTACCAGAGCCCCTACATGAACACATTTGTACTCTTTCTTCTTTTCTTTATCCACAAACATTCAACAATTTCCCATGCTACCACCTTCCAGATGGGCAGGACAGAGGCACTCATCCTCTTTTTTGTCCACGTCTATATAAGGACAGACTATAACCTTTCGCATCCAAGATGATCTCTGGCAGCTCCATCTGAAGCGCCCCCGAGGCTGCCAAAGCCCCTCTCTGGCGGGGTACTGAGACCCCCGTCACCTTCCCTGCCTGCTCCCAGCAGGTGCTGGGCAGAGCTCCTCACAGTTGGTAGTCTGTGCTCCTCCTTTTTCTCGCTCCTATGAGCCGAACAATTTCCCTTTCTCAGTCTAGACTGAAATTCATCAGAAGAGTTAGGCTGTGAGAAGAGCCCAGACCCTTCACCTGAGCTGATTTTTCAGTCACGGTTACCTGTGCAAACAGGATCTGCAGCAAGAGCCATCACTGCGCCTTTACCTTGCTTTCAACTTTTTCGCTTGTCTTACCATGTTCTCAGATGTCTGGCTGTAGATAGGCAATTCTGCCGCTCCTCATCAGGCTTATTAGTGTTATTGTTTGAGAGTCTTGGGATTTCTGGTTTCTTCAAGACTGAGGCTCGTTCTGCATTAAAGCCCCTTTCCCAGACCAGACGTTTCAGGTGCCACACAAGAGAGTGCTCCGACAGCAGCGCTTCTGCTGGCGTATCTCACTCGTACTTCTCTGGGTGTGACAACACCGCACACTAAAAACGGCGGCTCAGTTGACGCAGCCGCGCCCCCGGCGAGGGGAGCGCTGCTGCCCCAGGCCTGCCTGGCCTTGGCCGAGCGTTGCCGGATCCCTTCCCTTCCCTTCCCTTCCCTTCCCTTCCCTTCCCTCCAGCACCCCGGGGAGCACAAACACCACGTGCACAGCGCCGCACCCACAGCGGGGGGGAAACCCGTTCGTTGCTTCCATCAGTTTTACCCGCAGAGGTACCCAACGCAACAACGTTTAGTCTACTAACAGAGTTTAGCGCTCCCTTCCCATGCCCCACAGGGCCACGGGTTGCGGGGGGGGAGGTATTCATGTGGATTTAGAGCTTTTTTTCAGTCAGGATTTTTTTGCATTCAGTATTGCAGATACTTACGTTCTCTCATTTCAGACCAGTTGTGTATCTCTGAAGTTTGCTTTCTTTACAGACGTGTTTAAATATACCTAAGTAATATATTTATGTATACATATGGGTACAGACTTATTTTCTGTGTAATGGATGCACGCATATATGGATATTGCGTCTGTGTATATAACATGTATTCTTGAATAAAATATTTGGGCACCAGAATTCTGTACAATTATTTTTTCAATGACAGCTGACACAGAAATATAGATAAATGATCCTCTCAAACACCTCCTTTTTATCTTGGCTTTGTTGCAGAAAGGTAACCTAGGGCAAAATCCTTTTAAAGCACCTCTCAACGGTACAAAATGAGATTAACTTTTTGCATGCAGTTCCAGTACGCCAACCTATACACACTGATCATGGAATACACGAGAAGCAAACATAAGTAGTAGGACAGGATAAAGGAGAAATTAGGCTGCTAAATATTGATTTCTTCTTTAAGAGAGATTTTTAGATGTTTAAATTCTGATTTTTTTTACACAGTTATTTTAACTTCTTTGTGCGAAATTGGAGTATGACACTTTTTGCCTAAGGTTTTTGTGTGCTTTTAGTTTAACAGGGACTCAAAGCATTGTAATAAATATTCAGTGTAATCTTGCTTAGTCAAGCACAGTCAGATGATTTCATTGTTAAATTCAAAAGAACAGACAGGTAATAGCTGAAAGAAATACCCAGCTTTCGTTAATGTAAAAGCCAACAATCCTATGCTCTGTTAGGAAATCTTTCTCAGTTTGATGACAGAAAACAGTGCCCCTGCCTTGTAGCAGAGCATTATTATGCCAGAGCGTGGGTTCAGTTAAGCCGGAGAAGGTACAGCATCGTCCTGCGGGAATGCTAACAGCCCTCACCTCAGAGGCACCTCTGGGAGTTCAGGCAGATCGGTCTCTTAGAGGGGACTTGTGCGCTGCTCCCAGTGCCCAAAGATAAATCAGCCTGGCACAGGCTAACTTACGGAATTTTAGAAATGGAGGCAGCAGCTGGGAGATCTGTTTTTTCAGCTTGAACTATAGTGTCAGCTATTTTCTCCTTTTCTAACCTTACTAGAGACTTGCTTCTGAAAATTATCTGGCTTAAAAATGGCATACCGCTGATTCTTGTTAATTCTGTTATGTTATGACAGACACGAAGCTTGGATGGAGGCTCCATTTCTGACAATACTAATCAGCTTACACTGTCTAGACTTGCTTGCAAATAAACTAGGTCTGCTAAAATGAGCTTCAGCAGATATATTGACAGAAACAAATCAGATCACAATGCTGTCAAGGAGCAATCACTACCCCAAAGCAGAGGCATTTCAGTAGAAGAAAAGATAGGTACATTTTTCTTAGACTTCACACACTAAGGAAGCCACATGAAAATCAGGGAACCAAATAACTCATGGGAAAAAATACAATGAATTTGTATATTCAAAATCCCATAGATCAGGTCACATTAGCTACTGGTAACAAAGGTAACGAGAAATACAATATCAAGCAAGACAACCTCCTGTAGTGTTGGTTCAGTATCCAATGGACTAAGGAAGCTGCCAGCAGAAGGTAGCTGATAAATGAATCAATAACAACAAAATCACTGATCGGGTGGCTAGTACAATTAATAGAACACAGAAGTGGTCACATCTCTGCCCCTTTTTATAACAGGGGGAATAACGGACAAGAACTAAGAAATTTTGGTGAAATCTCAGAATTATTAGTCATTTAGTTAATAATCACTAATTTCTGCTTTGTACCAGTGGGGGTGCCAAGTCCTAGAAGACAAGGAATGGGTCAATGTTATACAGATCTTCAGCAAGAGAAAGAGCCAGGAGGTAAAAATCAATGAAATTAGTTTTGCTTCACAGAAAAACTGTGAAGGAAGTCAGCATGATAAACTAGCAACAGCTTGGTTTTAACGAATCGCATCAAACCAGTCTACTTTTTTCTATGTAAGACAGTAACAATCTCATGATTTCTAATGAAGACCCAGCTGATAGGGTTGCGACAGCCTTGCAACAGTCAAAATAGCTCACACAGTATTCTCCTAGGCAAATGAGAAGCATGGTCTAAAATAAGCCATTACAATTTTTAGAGGTTTTATAAAATAAAGTGTACTGTATACAATAGTAATATATGACAGGTGCAAGCCTGCTTGGAAATTATACTTGTAAGAAAGGTTATTAAAGTTTATTACCAAGAAGAAGGGATACGTCTGCACAGGCTGGCCAGACCAAGTATTTTAGCAGTCTGGATGACATCTCCTAAAGATGACTGCATCAACGTGAAATGAATTGCAAATATACTGGAGAACAGCCTAAGTTAGGAACAGCTTGGCCATACTAGGTGGACTGGAAATGTCAGAAGCTATCAGCTGATAAATGCTGTAAGTATGATATGAAGGCAGGAGTGATCTACATTTATATATGATGCAGAATAGGACATGGGGTTTAACTGAAACAGACTGAATCAACAATGTACAGCTGCGAAAAACGGTCTCCGAAGAGGAGCGTTACCTGTGAGACACATGAAGTAAATCCTCCACTCCAGTCACTATTGGGAAGGTATTGGCTGGCGTGTTGTGACCGGTTTTTGCTGCTGCACTCCAAGAAGGAGGTGGATCAAACACAGTCTGTGAGAGAACACAAAAGCCTTCTCAAAAAAAAAAAAAAAATCTGGAAAATCTTACCTTCAAGGAGAGATTTGGAATGATGAGCGTAAAGAAGTTTCAAGGAGACACGGTTAATGCTCTTCAACTGCATAAAATCTGGCAAGAAACATTAAATAATCGGTTTTCTATGTTCACCACAGATAGGGCAAGCAGAACAAAGGTAAACTCAGGGAAGAAACATTCAGAGAAAGTTCCTGATGCCGGGGATGAAGCGGCACTGGAGCAGGTTGCCTAGGGAGGTCTGCAGAGCTTTCTGTAGTGGGGCCTAGAACAAGCTCTGCCCCAGGAACAATACAGCCAGATCTGATCCTGGCCTGGGGCATGGGGTGTCCTACATGCCTCCTGTGCCTTTAGTATTTCATATTAAAGTGCCAAATAGATCAAAATGTTTCCTGACAGTTCAGGCTTAGAGTGAACAATGGGTTTGCCTTCTCAGTGTGAGGGATTACAGCAGTTAAAGCGGCCACCGTGGAAGGCTCTCCTCAGCAAAGTTACTGTTCAAACTTAGCGCATTCAGTTTTCCATCACTGAAGTACGGAAGACTCTTCAAAGACTGACACACTACTGTCTTGTAGTGCGAAGCAGACATAGACAGCTTTTGAACCCGATCCCTGCAAGCTTACCTTACCCATAAACTGACAGTACCTTGTCTGTACTGGCCAGGGCCAGCTGCTCCCAAAGGGCAGGGTGCCAGGGGCCAAGGGCGGCCCAGGGCAGGCGGACCCTCACCAACCCAGACGCAGCCCCGCAGAGCCCGGCCACGGCTGGTGAGAGGATCCAGCAACAGCCCCAGGCCTGGCAAGGAACAAAACACGCCCAGGGTCCAGCCAGAAGCAAAAGAAGGTGGAGCCGGAGAGAGGACTAAAGGCAAGGCCATGACATGGATCCAAAGTCCACCCATGAGGCAGGGGTGCCCACAGCACGGCTCAGGAAAGGTCTGGGTGCCCAGACCTAGGCTTAAATGGAGCTGCCAGCCCCGGGGCAGAGGGTGTGGGTGGCCAGGTGAGGCTCATGGGGGCAATCAAGGTCTGTTAGTGCACTCACAGAGGAGCAGTCCTGACCTCTGAGCTGCTGGGTGCAGGGATTTTTTGTTACAGGCACTTTGAGGATTTGGGTCCTCTAGACACTACTGCAATGGCGTGTAGCTACACTCCTGTATGTTTCTGAGGAATTGCAACAGCTGTAATTTTGGTGATGATAGCTAAAGCAAAAACGGATTTGCTGTGGTGATCTCAAGGGTTTCTAACCCTCAGCTCACAGTGGTGGGCTCACAACTGCCCTGTGGCAGCAGTTTCTGTGATCCTGTTGATGCACAGGAGTTCATTCAAATCCGTGATCTTTAGAGCACATTTCTGGTGTGGGATTAACAAGATCTCTGGTATCCATAGGAAAACATAATTGACGATGTCCTGAAACTTCCACAGCATCCCTTTAAACTGCTAAGCCCTTTGCTATGGCGTTCACACGCTGGCTCTGTGCAGTTTGAAGCACAGAGGAAGATCAAATCTGTCAAAGCCGCTGATTCATGGAGAGAGAGCTGAGGTGAAGCCACAAAGTTGGTTACACTATTAGACCTATCTATGCAGCAATGTACTGACACCCTGAAATCTGTAGTTTATTTAATGTTTGACATTTAAAAAAAAATCTACAAATAGCTCATTAATCTCTTCTGTTCAGCAGATAGTGGGTTTGGATGTCTGTTGGTATGCACAAAAGGAAGCCAGTGCAATGAAAAGTGCTCTTTCTGATGGGCAAATAATCTTGCAGATATAGGAAGCAACTGATTTATTTTACTACGGTATCTATACCAGATAACACATAAAGAATAAGTTTTCATGTCTATTTGTGTGCATCCATAGAAATAGATAGAGATACCTGTGCTGGTAGTGGGAGCTACCAGACTGAGACAGGACTTTGCCTGGGAGAGGGAGGTAGGAAACTGTCTGTGTTGAAACTGTGATTAAAGACTGAATCTGGAAGCAGAAAATTATTTTCTGCCTGACCCTCTGCCAACACCTTTGTCCTCCTGGAGTAAAAGTATAAATGCTGCCTCCATGGTTCTGCTAAATTTAGGCAGCGATACAGTCTGTGGTGTCAAGATTTTTATCTTAAAATACTATGGATATATTAAGTAATTAGGTCATGACATAACAAGGGGAGGTGAAAACACAAATCAAGTTTTCTTCAGTAAGAGTTATCTCTTTGAAGAATGTTAGCTCACAGTTTGTAAAGTTGAATATCAGTAAATTTTTGTGAGATTGGGACTTCAAACCACACAACACAGCCTAGTTGCTAGGACGAAGAAGTTTGAATTGCCCAGTGCACTGAGCTGTTGGAGAAGGGTCGCTGAAAGCTACTGATGTGAGTTACATTATTCTCTCATGGGGAAGTCCATTTATTATCTATAACTGAAGAAAACCAATGTAGCGTGTGGCATGTGGCTATATTTTCACATTTCATGGCACAAGCTGGGCTGTTACTAGAGAGAAGCAAAGTTCTGAGTCCAGTGGTTCTTGATGTGCTGTGTTGACCCTGCTGGGCTTAAAGACACATCTTGTGAAGGAATACATGCTGACAGGATTTATCCCTGTGTATTTTTTCATTTATTTTAATGAAAGCTAAAATTTGTTCAATGGCATTTCCTTTCATTGGTATCTAAATTTTTTAAAGTTTAGCGCCTCAGATTAGGTACCTGACTGAAGCAACTTCACTACAAGCTCTGGATGAATTGCATCTTTGTAAATTAAGGAACTTGAATTTGAAGGTGTTTAACATGAGATTTCTTCCTTATGAGTGGAAGCACCACTCCTGAGAGGAACTTCCATGCCCAATCCTTTATGGGAGACAGCAACCACTGCATCTTAATACAGAAGCAAAAGGACAGCCAGCCTGGTGGGTCCCATGATACAGCTGGTGACGTTTCTATAATGACACACTGCGGCTGGGGCACAGGGGTTCTTCTACAAGGACAGAGAGTTGTGATCCTGTTGAGGCAATTTTCAATGATGAGGAATTTACCCTGTTGCGGATTATATAGTTCCTATTGTTAACTGTCTTCATCACTGGTAACACGCTGAATGGACTTGTGCCTCATCTTGAGACAGACCCTCTTCTGCTCGCAGCCTTCACACCTTGCATCGTACTGGCCATTTAAATACTCATTTGCAAAATTACCTCCTATCACTAATCTTCCTCTGATTATACATGCCTAGACTTAGATCTGAGTCCTTTCCTTTCCTCCTCTGTGTTAGGTTAATAACTTTGTAGAGTTTTCTAAAATTGTGTCATGGTTATGGTTATCTTTCTAAAACCTTTTCCATTTTCCACCATTCTTACTGGAGACAGGACACAATATTTTCCACAGTACTTCAGTAACCATTTCAAACAGTCCCTATAAATTGGTAAAAACTGGTTTCAGCTTTTACTTAATATATTTTTTTCTCCAACATTCTTTTCTCTATGCACAAAATCACTTTGGGCCACTGTTTTCCAAAAGACAGGGTGGAAAACAAAGCTGTCCCCTACCTGCGAGGTTCTCAGATTCCTGGCTTTCCACTCAGCTGAATTAAAAAGAATACTTTCAAAGAGTTTGAATGCCACATTCTGTATAGTTTTTAATTGGAGAGTCCCCTATGTAAAGATTATTTTCAGAAAAAAGTTAGGAATGCAATTAAATATATTCAAATAAAAATTATGTGCCAGGCCCTGAGGTCCTTTCCTTTAATTTATTAATGTATCACTGCTCAACCACTGCATATGGTTGAACAGCACTTTGTTGAAACAATTACTTTTTAATAATGGGCAACTTCTGGCCTTGCATGAGCTTCCACTTCATTGGGAGTTGCATATGCACTCCTCCCAAGGCTGAGATTGGCCCTCAGTACGAGGGACACAAACAAAAACCGTATGTGCCCTCCTAAGCATGAGGAAAGATCTGAAAAGAAATCAAAGTCTTCTTCATTTGGCAGAATCACTTAAGTGAAGGGCTTTTTATTAGCAAGATGAATTTGCCTTTTTTTCTTTTCTTCTTTTAAAAGAAATACATGGAAGAATTACCAAAACCCTTTGTTACACATTGTTTATTTTATTTGCTTTCTTAAAGTTTGTAGCTGGAACTAATCAGGTGACATGTAAAGCTGTAGTTTTAGTAGAGTCCTGCCAAAATGTTATTGTTTTCCAGGTGGACGCTATGGGAATGGATATTTCTCTCTGTAGAGACAATATGAGACAATTCTGTCTGTAGAGACACAGTCCATAAGGCAGGGTTTTTTTTTTCCTTTGCCAACCATTCTGGTAAACATTTTCTAATCAGTGAACAAGTCTATGAGTATCTCTACTGTCATAATAATGATCCTTGGTGGGTGATTCTGTAGAAAGTTTATTATCAAGTTCCTGCCTACATTAAAGTTGATGACAGTTACTGAGGTTTCTGTAAGTATCTCCTATGTCCTGGGATATATTCTCCCATGCACAATTTCCATTTGGATTTTTCCTGATACCAAGTTGAGAAAGAAAATGCATGAAATGATAGTTTACGTTAATTGGGTGAAGAGTCTACTCAAATCACTCAGTAGTATCTTTTATTTTTCAGGCACTGAAAATGACTGAATGGGAGGTTATTACTTTTTTTTATTAAAGCAATGCACATTTAGAAGCTCTGCTTGTCATTCAAATATTTGTATGGAATTAGTAGAAAGAGCTACAGCAAAATGTGTAAATGCTGCATTGGCTCTATTTACAATGCCAGTATTCACATCCATTACGGAACCTCATCATATGTCCTCATGGGCTACATATATCTCCTCTGGAGAACGTATACTCCAGGACCAATAACAAGTTACATTAGGTAAGAGCCCAGTCTGTGAGAGGGTTTCAGCGCACTGTATGCAGACATAATGCATGCTATATGCAATGCACACCCTATGCGATGCTAACCTGCCTGTCCTTCAGCCAGCAGCTTCGCCTGTCACCAGTCACAGGCAGCACGGAGGAGACGTGGACATCTCACCGTGGGTTTTGTGCACGCAATGGCATTTGCACTCACAGGTCAGCGGTTTGCTGAAGCACGTGACACTCAAGCCAACACAAAAGGGCAGGTCTGAAGTACGGAGGTGCAGCATGATGGGCAAGGGCTGGGGTGGAAGTATGAAGATGATGACCTCCATGGAGCCAAGTGCCAGCACCTTCTCTCTCTTCCCCCTTCTGTGGTCCTCTGACAGCATCTGACAGCTCCTCCTTGCTGCTCGGGGCTCCGCTGGTCCTGGGACATTTTCCCTTGTTTCAAGGGCCACTGGACTGTGCCACGATTGGCCCCTGACTGAGATGGTGTGTTTGTTAATTCAGATAAATGCTGCGTATTTCACAGGTGTGTTAGGAGGACGTGGGCTTGTCTGTACGTACACTGCACTGCAACATTAATAATTTCCGTAACAGCAACACTGAAATGAGTTAAATTCTGTTCTGATCTGGCACCTCTGACCTGTTAAAATAACTGTTGAAAATGCTGTATCCAAATAAGGACACTGCTGCTGTCGTTGCCTCTGGCCATTTTTGGCACAAAGAAAAAGTGACATTTCATGCTCTTCAACTCAAGCTCTGTTTTCGGGGAATGGCAGGCTTGCTCTCCTACCTGAAAACTAGAAAAAGACCTGCCAGCCTGTCTACTGTCCTATGTGCCCATGTAATCTGAGGGGCACTCTCCCAGGACCATGATAGCACGCAGCTCAGACGCTCGTTGCCCCACTGCCTCCGGATGCTGTGGTCCATGGCCACAGCATTCTGCTCCTCCTGTCATCTGACCCAGTAGGAACCGTGAGCCACTGAAACGGTTCTTCCTGCTCCCTCCAAACACGTAGAGGCTGCTGAGTTTCACAGGGACTTTCTGACCAGGTGCTCTGACCAGGCTGGTGTCTTAGCTCTGACAGAGAAGAAAATTTCCAAACACAGAAGCCAGGAACAGATGCGAGGGATAGTTTTTTATGTGTTGCCATCCATGTCAAATGTACTGCAGAAGATTATGGTGACAAGTAATAGCATCACCCTAGTATTGCCATTTCACTAAGGACTTCCAACGACCGCACCTGCAGGAGCTAGAGGCAGGGCTGGCTCAGCAATAGGAAAGCTGAGCAGAAAATTGCTATTCCCATGTGAGGTTGGAAAAAGGAAAAGAGAAAATGTGGTTTGCATTTGAAAAACCAAACAGAAATACTTTAAAGCTGAGATGCTGGCAGAGTTATAAATTCTACCGCTTCAGGGGTTAAAACTATTTGAAGCAGATCTCTAGTGGAAAGGCACACAAACCTTGGAAGGGAATCTGGAAGTCACATTACGATGCAGAGAGAAAGTAAAAAGAGAAGTAAAAAAGTGTGAGAACTTAAAATGAGCAAACAAGAGCAGAGCACTAATGAATAAACCCATCTCACTGCTTAACGTATGCTCTCCTTTTCTAATTTCTTAAGGTTAAACATTTTACAAAGACCTTCAAAATTTCTGTAATCTTTACAGTGCCAACCTCTTCTCAGACAATTTAACTCAAGAGACATGGACAAGGTGGTGTACTGATTTACCTCTAACTTGCTATCAATAACTCAAGTTTTTGCAATTAACTAATTATATAGAAAATTAACCTGCTCACCTGTAAAGAACAGAAGACTTCAGACTTGACTCATTATGATCATCATGTTTTCTGAAGGAAATCGTGCTGTGAAGATTAAATGAAATTCATAAGGGAAGAACCAGTTCCATTGAATAATTAACTTAATAAGTATCAAGCTCCTATCACTTGTATTCCCATTGCAAGCTAATTTTTTGTAAGCCTTATGCATCTTCTCTTCAGTGTACAGCAAACGTCGGCAGATGTTGAAGAACAGGTACAGTGCTTGATCATGGTAATGCAATAAAAATAGTTTAAAAGTACTTGAAACACTGAAGATGAGCATTTGTTTGTCTGTGAGAACATACTTTGTTCATCCCTTGGGTATTTTATTCAGAAGTCAGGGAGAAACAGGGCTATAGTAAAACAAATTGCTGGCAATGACCTTTTTTTGTGGGAATTAATTCAAAGGTCTGTTTTAGCTTGAAAGGAGCAGAAGCTCTTGAGTGGCTACACTGTGTGTCTATAACCACTGCTTCCAGAAAAGGCGTGGAGTCCTGGGTGGTTATCATAGCTGTTGCTCTGCTGTTTGTGAGCAAAGAGAAAAATCCACCACAGTCCCATGATCGGGGGGGGTCATGCTTCGTAGGTGGATGCCATCAGTGGAGAACATGCAATGGGACAGCCGCCACCAATCCCCCCGCTCTGCTGGGGGTGCATCCTCCAGCTCAGGCTTCGTGCAGCATCTCGGAGAGCTCCCCGTGTCAGCATTCTGGCGTCCCACAGTTCCCGCTAGCAAAATGCATTTGCAAAATATAACCCAGAAACCAATGACATACAATTCAAATATATTAATAGCAGCTGTCTTTTACTTCCTGAAATGATGTTTGCAAAGTCCTTGAAAACTGTCCATCAGTGTTTTTATCCCTTTCTTTATTTACCTCTGGCATTTTAGCAAGAATCCATGAGGCAGTAAGACACCTGCGCTGCTCAGAAGGCAGCTACCTACTCCAGCCCTTCCCTGCCTCATGCTTGTGTGCTCTGTAGAGCAGTTCCAGATGACCTGCAGAGCTACGGCTGTCACAGCCCTGAAGACACCCATCAGTCCACCAACAACAATACTCCTGTGCTTAGTCAGGTTCAAGCCAATGTGAAAAATTCAAAAAGCTCTCCGACCAAATCAAAGTAAAGAACAACTAAACCTCAGGAGCTCTTGGCCTTCTGCATGGCTCCTTTCCCAGCTGCTCGGTTTTGTTTGTTGTACAGTAAATATGATTTTTAAACTGTTCAAAACCCTAAAATGTTAAGAAAACAATAGAATAACAATAAGCCAGAGACAAGTTTCTAACAGAACTTCAGAAGTGAAGGAGTGAAAGGAAGGGAGGCTTCCAAGTCAGTTGCTGCATGCAGGGACATGTAATAGAGAGCATGGGTATCCACAATGCAGATCTCATTTTATTTTCCTCCATGTTATACTCATGCAATATAATATTGGGATTTGAGAATTAATTTAAAAAAAGAAGTTGACACTCCAAACTTGACAGGGCTCTAAGAAAGATTAAAATAGAAATAGTCTACTTGAGAGTTTAACTGCAGTCTAGGGCACAATTAGTGAGCAAATACACCATTAATTGAAAGGATCAAGGGCATAGCAGGACTATTATAAGAGGACTGACTGTAGTAATATCACGGTTAACTGAGTGACTATTTGCCTGCACTTGAATAGAGAGCAGAACTAGTAATTAATTACTTGTATTTCCATTTTCCTCTGGAGCTATGCCATTTCCCAACTGCACTGATCACCATTTAAAATATACTATTTCTTGGATCTGGACTGTTGGAAATGGTGTCTCAGCAGTAAAATTTCTGATTCATTGTTGCCTGTATTACATCCCCTTCTCTGAAACACAGTTTGGTCCATAAAATGAGTACCTGTGGAGACAAATGGGAAGAATATTCATCTCTGGGATGTCTCTGAGTAAGGGCTAGGTTTGAGAAGCTTCTTCGGTACATACCAATAAGTGTTTTACTTCCTTTCTAACAGATTTAGAGAGCTATGTTGTATCTCATTACTGCTAAATACATTTCAATGCACATCCTCTATGTCCGCTGACATTTGTATGTCATGTATCCCCCACTCTAACCACCTCTTCCCCTCACTTCAATCCAATGGAAAAAAACCAAAACTGCTTCCTTATGGGTTAGACCAAAACAGTTCAGTATTTTCAAGGTCCTTTCAAGTAATATTTATTTTATAAATAAGATGTCTCTGAATATAATAGTTTTCTTTCTTGCTTGGAGAAATTATATGAAGGAAATTTTTTAGTAAGTGATGAGCTTGACACTATCTTGCTGGGGATTTTTCAAGGCAGTTTTGAGGAGCTGTTCAAGCAAAGAACAGGAAGATATATTCATTTTAACCTCTGAGAACAAATGGTTTCCAAAAAGGTCACATTGCTGCAAGTCATGACATTATGAGCCTGATCTCATGAAGCTGGTACAAACTGGCCTGCAGTCACATTTGTTCCTGTCTTAAATCAAGACTGAATTTCCTTTGCAGACATAGCTTTATGGAGTAGCTGCTGGGTGAGCTCTTGTGCCCTGTGTTATGTCCGAAGGGAGACACAACAATCACCAGTATCTCCTCCAGTAAGAAAAAGAAGAAGAATTTAAATGTATGGCAGTCAACTACTTCTCTCCTGGTCTGTTCTCCTTATGGCTCCTGTTGTCACTCTCTCCCAGCTTCTACAGCTATATCTTCCCTGTATCGGGCCCTGTAAACATTTAACTCCCCTGACAAGCAGCACTGGTGACTTCCACGATTTCATTATGCATTTTAAGAGAAGCACCTCCTTCCAATTTTTCTCCCACCTGCTATACCGGGGACTGCATTCAAAACCGACGTCCTGCATTGTTCAGCTCAGAGAATGAGGACAAATGCCTCATTTATGAATGCAACCAGGAGGAGGTATGAGATAGACGCTGATGTACATGTCCCAGTCAAGAATACAGAGCCCTGGACGGAAAAGCAAACAGCAGACTTCTAGAGATCTAAGTAAGTTTCTGGGAAAAAAACCTTCCAAGTCAATAAACTTTTGGCATATGTTTGGTTAGATGAGCTTTTGTTGCCTTCTTTCTTGAGAGTGGCCATCTTACAGGGTTTTGGATGACAGCCTAATGGGTCTCCTTTCAAGTACCGGACAGTACGGATTGCAGTACGCACACAAAGGAAAGGATGTTACTGCTGATAAACACAGAGAAGTGCTGTCCTCCACTCAGGGCAGTTCCTTGCCTAGCTTTCCTGATGGACTTAGCTTAAAGTGTGTCAATGGTTTGAGATACCTGCTGAGTTTGAGATCACCTTGTGACATATGGAATGCATGATCTCTGGAGGTCCCTTCTGGACCTTGCTGGTCTATTCATATGGTATCACACAGGAGTCATCAGGTCCTAGAGGAAATCAGTGACCTGTTTATTACCAGTTTTAGTACTCCGTGGTACACTGAAGTGGTATTCATTAGCCACTTCCAGACTAAGGGACTCTGATCCCACCCAACAGCAGAGCTACTCCTAAAGGTGTAATTGAAATTAAAAATCTCTGGGCAAACCCAACCAAAATAGTCTATACAAGAAGTAACCATTGCTTTCAGGTTTGGGTTTTTTTAATTTTTTTTTTTTATTATTTTAACTGTGCTCTTCCTGCAATGATTAAATAGTTAAGACAAATAATTACAACTCTGGGTTTTTTATGGGTGCCTTTTAACACAAATGACTTCCCTGAACCTTGCATTGTGTTGGTGGACCTGTAGTAACACTTGGATGTGATTATTTCTCACTCATGAATTCAACCACTTCTTTCTTTTCTGCTGATCTCTCCTTGGAAAGTGTTCACTTCCAAGAGGGATTCAGCAGGCACTTTCCTGGACCCCAGTCACAATCCGAACTCTTAATTCATGGGACATTTCCACAAAATGGCAGAATTTATGGCTTGGTCTCTGTGTCTCAGGTTCTACTTGCATCTTCCGCAAGAAAGCATTACACAAGTCACTAACCCAGTATTTCTCTCAGCGGTGCTTTTATTTTTTAGAAAGAAAACATCTACTCTATTTCCTTTATGCATCCCAAGCATTTTTTTTACCTCTGGCATCAAATTAAGAGCTAATGCTGAGCCAGTTGGTGACTTGCCACTCTGACCTTTTCAGCATCACTGCCATCTTCTATCTGTTCATCAGGGCTGTACATTGGCTACATGCTTGTCTGTATTAACATATCATTTGTTTGCCATCAGTTTACCTGACAATACATACAATCTATTTTTAACTTCTGTCAGTGTTTGTTACATTCATACTTTTTGGATAATACCTGTATATTCACCCTCAAAGCAAAGAATAGTTTTGTAATTTTCACTGAGTAATCCTATTAAAACACCTTTGTTTGGTGATCTCCTCTTAGTAGAAACCAAGAGATAAAGTCAAATAGCTTTCAAGTATTACACAGTTACCTCTATCTGTCAAATCCGTAACATCTCCTAAGAGTAAAACCAGATCAGTTCACTTTGACACCTGCTTTCCATAATCCATGCTGGCCAGGAGTAGGACCGGCCCTATCTCATTGCTCTCTCTTCAGCCTGTATCAGTTCATTTATTAATTAAACAGGGACGACATCATGTCACCTGGTGTGTGGCTGCTTGGTTCATCGTCTCTGCCTAATGAAATGTCCCCAGCTACGGAGTTTCCCTGGTGGTCCCGGATTAAATAAAGGTCAGTACCTGAAAGACATCTCTCCTGACCCAGCCTGCATGCAGGTTCCTGTTGACTTGAAAATTTCAGGAGAAATTTTTTTAGTGTACTCCTCGAGGAAAAAGTATTGGAGAATATTTCACCGTCCTGCTTAGCATGGAGATTTCTTCCTGCTTTTTTTCAGGTGCAGAAGATAAATATTTATAGTTCCTTCAAGTCTGAAGTGTAACTAACAGAGTCTTATTTCAGTGCATGAATTTGTCCACAGTGCTTCTAGGATTTTATCACTAATGTGATGCATAAAATCATATCGACCTAAATATTTCCTTCTCGTGGTCTGTAGGTCTGCTAGTCCTGCATCATTTGTAAGGTCTTAATCTTCCTTTGCTAATTTCCCCTGTGACACGGTTGCTCACTCATGACTGCCTTTTCTTCCCCTTTCCCAGGGGCTGTGCCCACGCACGAGGTCCCAGCTCAGCTCTCCCAAAGTGTGGGACTTCAGGCAGGTCACTCTGCCAGTTCTTCTCTGTAAAATGAGAATAATAGTCCCAGACTTCACAGATATCTTACAAATCCATTACAGGCTACAAAATGCTCTGACTCTGAAGTGGCAAGGCCACAGCTAAAAGAGAGAGATGGAAAGTAAGGAAGCAGTGAATTTATCTGTACAGCAAAGAACCTCTGCTTCATGTACAGATCCTGCCCCGCTTTCTCCCCACATCGTAGTCTCTGTGCAGTGAAAAAGATGTGCATGTGAATTGTGTCCTGAACAGGTTATTCTTCTCGAACTAGAAGAAGAATAAAACTCTAGAAGTAAATTAACTAGTGAGAAGTTCAGTGAGTAAGGAGGGGAGGTGGAGGAGGAGGGAAGAAGGGGATCATGAAAGACAGAGTGAAAGGATAAACTAGTAGTTATTAATCTATGAAAACTTCTTTTTTAACTACATGGCTTCCTCCTGCTGCTGTCTGCAATCTCTAATAACAGATTATTAATTTACTAGACTTTTTGTATTTCCTCAGGTTGCATTTTGCCTGCTAAGAGAAGATACTCATATTTTGACACTGCGTAAGCCAATTCAGATTTGTGTGAGATAATGGTTTGTTATTAAGGTTAGAAGCCCTTTTTGCATAATTAAATTAGAATTGTTTTGTGCATGTTAGGATTTGTGATATTGGTTTTGGATACCAAATATACGTTTATTTCCTTTCTCGCCTCAGTACACTGATCTGTTTTAGTGGTGTGGACATGGAAAAAATATGGCATTAAAATATTTGCACTGTAAAAGACTAGATTATTTCTGGTCTTACATAAATGTAATTATTTACCATATGGTTATTCTTTGCACTAAGCTTGAACTCATACTGATACCTAGGAAAGGGAGATGAAAAAAACAAAATACAAAAATCCACATTTGGACATGTAAGAATAGCACGTCTCATTGCTTAGGGTGTTTTTCATCAGTTTTGGTTTGGGTTACTTTCTGAAGTAGAAGTCCCACTGGAAATACTTATGATTTCCTTAACTGTATGATAACGCAAAGTAACTGAGCTCAAGTGCTGGTTTTGGGATAGTTCATGACATCTCAAGGTATTTTGAATATGGAATAATGTTCTCCCTTGATACCAAAATTTCTTGCAAGATTGTGCATTTCTCTGTGCACTTTTCTTTCTGTGAAATTGAGACTCATTTACCTTATTTCAGATACAAAAGATTAGGTATATACTCTATCTTGCTCTGACTCTGACGGGTGGGAAAATGTCTTTTCTCGGATGGGCGTAGCATAGCCTTCCCAAGTGTAGCGTGGTGCTTAGTTGCTGGCTGGGGTTAAACCATAACAGTCCTTTT
The DNA here is from genome assembly GCA_034782735.1 of Sagittarius serpentarius. Lineage (NCBI taxonomy): Eukaryota > Metazoa > Chordata > Aves > Accipitriformes > Sagittariidae > Sagittarius > Sagittarius serpentarius. The sequence goes on from JAVKLA010000040.1 coordinate 21,987,914, forward strand.
TGATGCCCACTGTGGCACATGAAGGATTTGAGATAATAGATTGACCAGAGCATATTAGAAGGGATTTACATCTGCTAACAGCTGCAAGTCATGATATTGATTCATCTGTTCTTGATATTAGTTTATCTGATCTGTACCATGCTCTTTTTTTTTGCTGTGCATGTTGAAGATTGGTGTTGGCTTCTGCAGTTTCCTGTGCTCTGTAGTGATTAGTAACGTTTTGCCTGGGATATTAGTTATTAAAACACTGACCTTGAGCTTAATCTGGTATTTGGGCTCTGTACTGAAGCCATTACTGTACTTTGGGTACTATATCATGGAGAAAACTAACAATTACACTTGTTACTGTGAGAGGTTTTTGTAGAGGAAATACAGAATGGCACCTTCGCTACCTTCTTCTGTGATGTTTTCTCCCTCATTACAATAACTTCTCAATATCTTGAACATCCTTGGGTAGTTAAAATACTTCTGTTTGTATTTCTTAGGAATATTGTTTTGGTTTTGTCTAAGGTTGACAAGCAATTTAGGAATATGACCCAGGCTCCGCGAGACTATGGTCATGGGTGGCATGGCATGTGGGAGAATATGGGCAGGTATCCAAAGCATTTCTCACCTCCAGTAGTCTGGAACTTCACTCCCAAACAACTACAGGATCCTGATGAAGTGACAGAATGTTTGAAAAAAAAAAAAAATGCCATAGCTGTTCCAAAGAAGCCCAACTTACCGCACTGTGCTGGGCCCTGGCCAGCATCTGCCAAACACTGCTCGGTATTATGCAGCACCCTCAGGAAGAAGAGAGGGAAAACAAACCAGCAGACACTATGGCTAAACCAGACACTCTATCAGATGCCCCTGTAACTAAAAAGACACAATGGAAGCAGAAGTCAGCTCATTTAGTAAGGGATGAAGATTCTTCTCCTAAGAGGGAGCAGGAGAAAGAATCAGAAGAGGCAGCCTGTTCTGCAGCAGAGCAGTCACAGGAGCAGGAGGAGGAAGAGACTGAAATCATAAATGAGACAGAAACCACCCGATCCCTATCCCTAAGTGAGCTGTGAGATATGCGACAAGATTTTAGCCATCAACCAGGTGAGCTAATTCTCAGCTGGTTACCCTGATGCTGGGATATTGGAGCCAGTAGTCAGGAAACAGAGGGTAAGGCAGCCCAGCAGCTAGGATCCCTTGCTAGGGATAAGGCCATTGACAAAGGGATTGGAAAAAAGGCAGGAGTCCTCAATTTTTGCCAGCGACTTCTGTCAAATGTGAAGGACAGATATCCCTTCAAGGAAGAACTTGCAAATTCCCAGAGCAAATGGACCAATACTGAAGGAGGTATCCAGTATCTGAGGGAATTAGCTATGTTGGAGGTGATCTATAACAACCTGGATGATGCCCAGACACCCAAAGACCCGGACGAAATCCGGTGAATGCAGCCTGTGTGGCGAAAGTTTGTACAGAATGCACTGACATCATACACTCACACCCTGGCAATAATGAGCTGGATGGACACGGAGGCACCAACTACAGAGGAACTGGCCAGACAACTCTGAGAATACAAAGATAATCTTGCTTCCTTTTGTGGGCCCATGTGTTGGCTGTGGACAGACTGGCCCAAAAAATGTCCGAGCAAGCCGAGGAGGATAGGTCTTCCTCACGGACTCCAACCAAGGCCTCAGCTACTAAGAGTCCACCTTTTCTGTTCAAGGGAAAGGGTAGCGGTGGCGCACACCACGTGCAAGCCTCTGGTTCTTCCTGTGTGAGCAGGGGGAGGACATGAGGAAGTGGGATGGTGAACCTACCTGGAGACTAGAAGCTCAGGTACAGGAACTGCAAGGAGAAAGGCTACTTTAAAGACCCAAAAGGGTACTGGTGGGCTTTTGGTATGGCTGCCTTGAGTAAGGAGAAGATTAAATAGCTGTCTAGCTTGCCTGGTCTTTCGGGGACCTGTCTGTGGTGGGATTGCTACGGATTAAAGAACAGCAAGTGCCAATTGCTAGCATGACAGTGCACCGGTAACAATATTGCACCAATTGAGACTCCCTCATTCCCATCCATAAGTTGATCCAGTGACTGGAGAGTCAAGGAGTGATTAGTAGGACTCACTCACCCTTTAATAGTCCCATATGGCCAGTGCAAAAATCTAACATAACGTGGAGGCTAATGGTGGACTGCCAAGGCCTGAACGAAGTCACACTGCCGCTGAGTGCTGCCGTACCAGACATGCTAGAACCCCCAATATGAACTGGAGTCAAAGGCCACCAAATGGTATGCAACAACTGATATCGCCAACGCGTTTTTCTCAGTCCCTCTGGCAGCAGAGTGCAGGCCACATTTTGCTTTCACGTGGAGGCGTACCCAGTACACCTGGAATCGGCTGCCTCGGGGTGGAAACACAGCCCCACCATTTGTCATGGATTGATACAGACTGGAACAAGGTGAAGCTCCTAAACACCTGCAGTATATTGATGACATCATTGTGCGGGGCAGCACAACGGACGAAGTGTTTCAGAAGGGGAGAAGAATAATCCAGATTCTTTTGAAGGCTGGTTTTGCTATAAAACAAAGTAAGGTCAAAGGACTTGCACAGGAGCTCCTGTTTTTAGGAATAAAATGGCAAGATGGGCGTTGTCATATCCCGGTGGATGTGATCAATAAAATAACAGCTGTGTCTCCACCAACTAACAAAAAAGAAACACAAGCTTTCTTAGGTGTCATGGGTTTTTGAGAATACGTATTCCAGGTTATAGTCTGATCGTAAATCCTTTCTATGAAGTGACCCAGAAGAAGAATGACTTTGAATGGGGACTTGAGCAGCAATAAGCCTTTGAACAAATTAAACAGGAGATAGTTCGTGCAGTAGCCCTTGGGCCAGTCTGGACAGGACAAGATGTGAAAAACGTGCTTTACACCTGAGCCAGGGATAACGGCCCCACCTGCCAGAGCCTCTGGCAGAAAACACCTGGAGAGACTCGAGGCTGACCTCTAGGGTTTTGGAGCCGGGGATATAGGGGGTCTGAAGCCCGTTACTCTCCAACTGAAAAAGAAATATTAGCAGCATGTGAGGGAATTTGAGCCACTTCAGAAGTAGTTGGTACTGAAGCACAGCTCCTTTTGGCACCTTGATTGCCTGTGCTGGGCTGGACGTTCAAAGGGAAGGTCCCCTCTACACATCATGCAACTGATGATACATGGAGTAAGTGGGTCACACTGATCACACAATGGGCTCGAATGGGAAACCGTGACCACCCGGGAATCCTGGAAGTGATCATGGACTGGCCAGAGGGCTGAAACTTCAGAGTGTTGCCAGAGGAGATGACTTGTGCTGAAGAGGCCCCTCTACATAATAAATTACCAGAAAATGAAAAGCAATATACCCTGTTTACAGATGGATCCTGCCTTACTGTGGGAAAACATAGAAGGTGGAAGGCTGCTGTGTGGAGTCCTATATAACACGTCACAGAAACTGCTGAAGGAGAAGGTGAATTGAGTCGGTGTGCAGAGGAGAAAGCCATCCAGCTGGCTTTAGATATTGCTGAATGAGAAAAATGCCCAGTACTTCATCTCTATCCTGACTCATGGATGGTGGCAAATGCTCTGTGGGGGTGGCCACAACAATGGAAGCAGAGCAACTGGCAGCACAGAGTTAAAGCCATCTGGGCTGCTGAATTACGGCAAGGTATTGCTGCTCAGGTAGAGAACCTGGTTGTAAAAGTACATCACATAGATGCTTACATACCCAAGAGTGTGGCCACTGAAGACCATTGAAACAAGGAAGAGGTGGACCAGGCTACTAGAATTGAAGTGGTTCATGTGCATCTGGACTGGGAACATAAGGGTGAGCTATTTATAGCTTGATGGGCCCATGACACATTTAGGAAGGGATGCAACATACAAAAGGGCTTATGATCAAGGGGTGGACTTGACTATTGATGTCATTGCACAGGTTATCCGTGAATGTCAAACATGTGCCATAATCAAACAAGCTCAGCAGCTAAAGACTTTTTGGTATAGAGGACAAAGACTGAAATATCAATATGAGGAAGCCTGGCAGATTGATTATATCACACTACCATGAACCCACCATGGCAAGCACCTTGTGCTTACAATGGTGGAAGTGACTACTGGATGGTTGGAAACATATCATGTGCCCCATGCCACTGCCCGGAATACTATCTTGGGCCTTGAAAATCAAGTTCTATGGCGACATGGCACCCCTGAAAGAATTGACCCAGACAGTGGGACTCATTTCCAAAACAACCTCATGACCACCTGGGCCAAGGAGCATGGCACTGAGTGGGTGTATCACATCCCCTATCATGCACCAGCCTCCAGGAAAACTGAAAGATAAAACGGACTGCTAAAAACTACACTGAGCGCAATGGGTGCTGGGACATTCAAGCATTGGGATACACATTTAGCAGAAGCCACTTGCCTTGTTAACACTAGAGGATCTGCTGGTCGACCTGGCCCTGCCCAATCAAAACCTCTGCACACTGTGGAAGGAGATAAGATCCCCACAGTGCATATAAAGAACTTGTTGGCAAAAACAGTCTAGGTTATTCCTTCCTCAGGAAAGGGTAAACCTATTCGTAGTATTGTTTTTGCTCAAGGACCTAGGTGCACTTGGTGGATAATGCAGAAGGATGGGGGAGTCCAAAGTGTACCTCAAGGTGATTTAATCCTGGGTGAATCTAATCCATGATTTCAGTTGCATGTTATAGGAGTTACTACAGCAAGAACCCCCTGCTGCCAGCCAGGCTAGGAGCAAGGGGAGGAGTTCATTGCAATGTTAAAACCTATAGTCTGTCCCAAAGGGACCAGGGGTGGAGATTATAATGGATATACCTTTAAATTGTTGTAACCCATGAATTGAGTTGCATGTTATAGGAATTACTAGAGCAAGAACCACCTGAACCAAGAGAGGACGAGCCTTACCAGAAGCAATGCAAGTGCAGCAGTGACCCGACCTGAGCTGGCTTTGCTGCCCCATAACTCCACGCAACACACCACCTCTCCTGTCCTGAGCGACCACCATAACAGATGGAGCCCAAAGTCATGGACTAAACTAACTCAGTGGACATTTTGTGGACATTTGTGGACATTTATGGACATTTTACAGACTTTTCACAGGGGTGGTCCAGGCTAAGGGAATGATATCTGTGTATTATATCAAAGGATGGGAAGGATGGTGGATGGGTATTGGATAGCGTGGGACCTGAGCATGACGTAAATGGTATGGAATAAGGGGTGGAGAATGTGCTGGTTTTGGCTGGGGTAGAGTTAATTTTCTTCATAGTAGCTAGTATGAGGCTATGTTTTGGATTTTTGCTGAAAACAGTGTTGGTAATACAGGGATGTGTTAGTTACTGCTGAGCAGCGCTTACACAGAGTCAAGGCCTTTTCTGCTCCTCACCCCACCTCACCAGGGAGGAGGCTGGGGGGCCACAAGGAGTTGGGAGGGAACACAGCCAGGACAGCTGACCTTGACTGACCAAAGGGATATCCCATAGCATATGATGTCATGCTTAGCATATAAAGCTGAGGGAAGAATAAGGTTGGGGGGATGTTTGGAGTGATGGCGTTTGTCGTCCCAAGTCACCGTTACACATGATGGAGCCCGGCTGTCCTGGGGATGGCTAAACACCTGCTTGCCCATGGGAAGCGGTGAATGAATTCCTTGTTTGGCTTTGCTTGCGCGAGCGGCTTTTGCTTTACCTATTAAACTGTCTTTATCTCAATCCACGAGTTTTCTCACTTTTACCTTTCGATTCTCTTCCTCATCCCACTGGGAGGGGAGTGAGTGAGCAGCTAAGTGGGCCTTAGTTGCCCCCTGGGGTTAAACCACAACACCATGGTATAGCTTTTATAACCCGAACCACTCTGTTCACTGTCCTAAAGCACAGGGATTTATGCAACCAATGTTTAGCATGGACATATGGTCATAATCTCTCTAAAAATGCTTCAGTTTTATTTGTTTGATTTCTGATTAATCCTTGGTTTCAAAGATACCTGTTTAAACTATTTTTATTGGTAAATGTTGCACTGGGCAAAACCCCAAACTGCTTACTCCAGCTGTATGGTGTCCAGTGCTACCCACTTATTGGGGGCACTTAGAGTGAGAAGGCTTAAAATTGTGTCTACAGTTAAGCTTTATCTTCAAGTGATACCATCGATATAAGTGCCTTTCTCAAATGAAGACTATATTTATTTTGTTTAACTTCCATTACTTTTTCCTTGCTTCCTACACAAAACTGGATGCACAGGACTTTTTCACTCCTTATTTTGGTGTTTTTGTTTATATTTAGTGTGCTCTTACTCCTCTCTATTTGTATGTGACTTAAAGGTATCAGTTCTATTTTTCAGCAACAGATAATTTTCAATATTATCATACTCAAAAAAACCCCCACCCTCAGTCCTTCCAGATTTGGCATGATCTTTGACTGAGGGGCAATCTTCTTTGATTTGGGCAAGAAGGGACAACAGAAGAGAGACTGTCTGGGTTCTTCAAGACTCATGATCTCGTCCATACTCTGTGTGACTTACTTAAAATAATGAAAAAAACCAGTAACATTACACTTTGAATTAAATAGATGAGGATTCAGATTTGGGTGTCTCATCAATAAGAAACAGCACTGTGTTTTCTTCCTTTTGCAATGTAAACCAGAAAATATTTAAAATGTGCAAAAATCTGACTGAAATTATATCATCCAATAAACTGTAAGGGAGAGCTGCATATTAGCATTCTTCTCATAGCTATACAAGAAAGAATTTCCAAAATATTTTTTCTAAGTTACGTATTTCAAATCTCTTTTCTAAGCCACTCTGAGTTTATTGCAAAAAAAAATGCCTGTTCTTCTCTCCTCACAGGCGTTTTTCAGTCGATGGGTCTAGAGCCTGTGCTGTTGGCCAATATCAAACTGGTTTCCAAGATTAAGGAAAATCATTAGCAAGATCTTGAGTAATTTTTAGCAGAAATCTGAAAATCCAAGTGATCAGTGGTCGTTCCATGCAGTACTCATTCGCAGTGTGGCACAGTGGTAGAACTGAAGGAACTAGAAGATCAACCGAACCCTTTTGTTACATAGATTGAGCTGAAGAAGTTGGATTTTTTAATTGTAATTTCTGTTATTTTCTTAAATATGCCCTTTGGAAAGCAACATGGATATTCTCCTTTTAATGACACTTTCATTTTTACAAGCTGTTCATTACAAAAGGTCTCTCGGGGTTTTCAGGAAATGGAAAACTCCCGGGGGAGTTTTCTTGAAAGATTAGACTGGCTTTGCAAAACTGTGTTGGTGTCTAGTGTATGCAGTTGTGGATGCCGGCATCAGGGGATGAAAGCAGTCTGCTTAGAGAGTGATATGGAGTTAATTTATCACAAATAAGATATGCGCTCTAGATACATAGGATATACCCTCTAGACTGCATTTATTTTTCTGCACTTCTTTTCTAGCATACCCAGAATCTTAGTTTTACGGCACTAAAATCATTGGTACAACCATTTCTGCATGATTTTCCAGATAGCTGTAGGCTTTCATCACTGTTAGTATCAGCTACTGAAGTGAGCGAAACAAGCACTCTGCAGCAGTATTTTCACATCCTGCATGCATATGTATGAGCAAAAACTAGATTAGAACTTCTCAACCTCAGAACAGAAAAAAATCAAACCCTGAGAATATGGTAACTGCCTGTAAAGTCAAAAATGACACAGAAGCAGTGAATGGGGGGTGGGTAGACACTACTCTCATAAAAGAAAAAGTAAGGAATCCAGTCAACATACCAGGTAACATGTTCAAAACAAACAACAGAGTATTTTTTCATAACAATGTTGGGCAAACATCTGTCAGGAATGACATTATGTAGTTGTTCTTGCCTTGGGGCAAGTGATGGACCAGATGTCCTCTTGATGTTCCCTTTCAGTCCTGTTTCCTGTGATTCTATAATTAGATTGCAGAACTCATTGGCATAAGCTTTAGCAGTTGCCAAAGTTATAAAAGCGTTCAAAAAAAATTTCTGCATAGAATAAAAATCCACAAAGAACTGTTAATCACAATAGCCTGGGTGCAATCTCTAACTCAGGTGGTCTCTGATTGGCTCTTTGCTGGGGAAAGGTCTGCATTTACCCTGTTGCTTGCCTTTTCCCCCAAAGGACCCCCTTCCAGCTACTGCAGGTGGTGTTTGCCATATGCTATTTCTATATGGGACTACAGATACTGCCGTATCCTCAGCACCCTGCAGGAATCAGGAAACATCCCTTAACTTTTCCTTCTGGAAAAGACTCCTTCAAAAGGAAGCAGTGCCAGCATTCAGCATACTTGCAGCTGAATAGTGCATCGCTCTGCGTCAGTGACAGCGGTGCAGCCAGGATGTCTGTGTTCAGGAAAGTTTCCCAGACGAGCCTGGGCTCTGGCAATGGAGCAGCAGTGGAGTCACTGGCGGGACGCAGTTTCAGTCCAGCATGATGGAGTCGATATCCAGCTACCCTATAAGTGTACGTGACTAGTCTTGGTAGGAGAACATCGGCAGGGTGAAGAATATAAAAAATTTGCTGATGTGTTCACAATGCACCCATGCAGCAAAGCAGGCTGTGGCTAAAAGTGGGATATGTCTGAAATAAGAATTCCGCTCAGCCTTATTAACGACCTTGCATTTTCACTCAGAAAATAGCAGTTGTTTTCTGCAGGACCATATTTCATAGCTAAGGTATCTCTTGCAATAGAAAAAAACTAGCCAAGTAATCCAATCTAGCAAAGTTAATGGCAAATTAAGACTGCATCCCCTACCAGAACTGTCCTGGGTAGCCACAGCACACAACAGGTTGTACTGTCACATACCTGTAGGAGGCATAAAATCTCATAAAGCTGAGTAGTTTTTCTGATTATCTGCTTTCTTTATAGTGCTCAAAACTGCCATACCTGTATTAACCTAAAAGTGAATTTGTCAGAAGCTGTCAGAAAATATTCTTAAGGATGTGACACTACAAATTTGGTTTAGCTAATTAAAAAACTAGATGAAGTATTCTTTGTTACCTAAGTCTTCTCCAAATCTGCTTTAAGAAAAAAAAGCCAGATGATCTCTTCAGGCACTTGAACACAGCAGGGAACTGGGAGTTAAGCCAGTACAACACTGGTACTGTCAGGCGCCAAATGACAAAGACAAGATCCAGCTCAAGAACTGGTATTGCCCAGAATGCGAGTCCCTCAGTCTAGGCTTTAACTATGAATTTGAACTTCACCGTGGGACCTGAGAGTGCAACAGCTGGGCCTCTTCTACCCAGAGACAAGGTTTGAGCCCCGATTAAACTGTCCCCAGGATCCCTCCTCAGACCCTGGCCAATGCGTCACTTGGGGCTGCTGCTTTCTCAGGGGTGTATAGGAACTGGTACCCACCTCTGTGCTGCAAAGCAAGCTGAAATTGCTGCCTTGGCCTATTCTGAGGAAAATGTAACTTACATACCAGGAGTCTGAAGGAAATGGAATACCATATTGCGGTCCACAGGCAAAGATTTTTAATAAATCTAACAAATTTGAGGTCATGTTATGTAAAGCTGCCTGCTCTGTGGTATAGCACTTGAGCAATATGCTGGGGTGAGGTAAGGAAATAATTCAGGTATAAAAATACCATTAGTATGGATAGCTTTGGTATACTTCTTGGAGAAAACAGTAAGACATGAGAGTGTAAAAAGAGACCATGATGAAATGTAGCTTGGGCTTACTGGAGATACATAGTTCCAGATTAGCATAGTATTATCAAGGAAAGCCTTGATAATGTAGCTGTTTTTTCTAGGCAAGGAAAATTCAGAGAATTAATCTGTCTGAATTTTTATAAAACATTTAATAAAGCACCACACAGGAGATAATCTATTAAAGTGGAATAATATAAGAAGTTGTAAATTGAATAAGAAACTCACTGAAAGGGAAAGAGCAAGAAGTACAGGAAGGGGGATGGCTGGGTGAGTGGCAGGGTACTACTGCTGGCCTTGAGGCCAGCTGGAAACTGTTCATTCATTTCCACGTCCCCAGAGTGACAGCGCACAAAGAGAGCGGGCGTCGTACAGAGGAGAGCACAACATGCGGGTGTTGTTGGGAGCTGCAGTTTTTGCCAGTAGGTTACAACCACAGGATGTGCATTCCTCTGACAGCAGGACACGGGACTTGGGGGCCTGGGGACCCTCCTTGTTTTCCTCCTCTGCTCCCCTGACGTACCACTAGCTGACTCCACAGCCTTACCAAATATTTCTGTATATAAAATATTTCTGCAAGGTGTATGCCCGGCAGGCGCTTCAGAGAGCAGCACACCCGTACTGCCCAGCACCCCGGGTCCCAGCGTGGGCGGCACGTCGGCTGGCCACGGCCCCGCTCCTTGGGGAATACGGCAGAGCACAGCCCGCCGTCTGCGTGCCACTTGTACCAAGACAGCAACGATGTCCCACAGATTGCGGGTTAGGGTTGCTCCGAGGTTTGTCAATAGCTCAACCTCCTAGTTCCCCCTGGAGATCTCGCAAGAATGGATTTTCCTCTGAAATGCCCAGGATACTGGGCAGGAATAGTACTGTCTCACATTCAGGGTCAAAAAACAAAATAAACAAAAGATACGGATTCAAAACCTGCAGAATCTCAGACAACAGTTGGCTGAACCTCAGCTCTGCAGATGAACAAAAGGTGTGCTGCTCTCCCAGACCTGGATCATCCATCTCTGCTTTACACTTCATCGCCACAGTGTAGAAGAGTTCCAGAGTTAAAGCTGCTTTCCCTCTTTATCTCTTATTGTAGAAACTCTGAAATGAGAAGGAAGGGCACCTTAAGGGACTTAATCTAATGCATTTACCTGCCATTTTCTCTGAGACAGGCTGTGTTACTCTGCATTTTAAATTAACTTCTCTCCTGCTTTTATAAAGCAAAATGAAAGACAGCTTTGTTGATTTGAAGTATAATGTTGAGTCGTTACTCGCAATACTTATAATAGGTATCCACGCTTTCAGATAATGTTGATTTTCAGTATTTCATACAACTCTAGGCAGGCTGTGTTATTAAGTACTGTAGGCTGGAATATGGGATTTCCTTTTGACAGACTGTTCCAATGTTCAGAAACATATTTTGATCCTTATTCTGAAATGTATTATATTTAATCCTCAGCTATGCAGATACAAAAAGCTCTGATTTCCTGTGGGATCAATATTATAGCACTTTGACATAAGACATTTGACATGTCAAAACAATGTAACAAAATATAACAGTAAGTAGCATCAAATCAACATGAGAAGTCTCCAAGAAATTATATACTCGAAGTAAAGGTAACAAAAAAATCTTTATTTCAGTGAAACAGAATACTGTTGAAAAATTAACAAAATCAGCACATTACCAGGAAACCATTTCATTTTAGTGAAGCTGCTTTTTTCAATGAAAATGTTTCAGTTAGCCTGTTACTGAATAAAGCACTGAAGTTGCTCTGTCAATGCCTGCAGAAATTAGTGGGCCTTTGATATAAACCTAATGAATTTGGACCTCCTTCATGAGTTTAATTTAAATTTTTCACACATATATATATTTATTGATCTGGAACCTGTGAAAGGCAATATATCAAATCTCTTGCTCCGTACATTGCAATTACTTACAGAAAGAAATAGCAGCACATAATTTAGCATGTTGAATATATTAGTTTAGTTCATTCAAATTAAAACAAGTCAGCAGGAAGAGTAAAAGGAAACTGAAGTTGTCTGTTTAACTTCAAAAGTGTCACAGCAAGAAAGGGAATACCTTTGGCAAAATTTTACCTGGCTATGGAGAACATTTTAAAAATTACTAGTAGAAACAGCTACTTTTACAAATATATATATCTTTCTCTTCTACATGCAAAACATTGCTTTTCTTCTCCGATTATCAGGCAGTAGCGTGAGTGCTTTGCTGTGGGGGATGAAGTGCTTACCCCATACCATGGGTAAAATATTACCTTCTCTGATGTCTGCCACAAACTTACAGCTGGCCAGTGTTTTTGCAAGATTACAGATATGTCAAAAATACCCATTGCTTTTCATTCCTGAGGGTGAACCAATGCAGAGTCTTTATTATGGCGATGTAAAGGGAGTGTGGGACGTGATGGGTTTACTCACACCTAGGGCCGAGCACTCTGCCTCAGTTGTGACAAGGCAATTGCCCACAACGGCACTTTTGTCCCCGCGACGGTGAGCGTCCAGACCACAAAATCACACTAGATTAACCATGGCTGAAGTGTGTCCCCACTGTAACTTAAGCAAATGATTCATCAGAGGTAACCTAAACCAGCCCTGCCCTCTCTGTGCCGAGGTGGGGGTGACTGCGCAGGCACTGCCCGCTCCTGCGGCCACAGGCCCCCCACGCCGGGGCTCTCAGCGGGGCAGCTCTTCACCGGGGACGTGGCACTGAGCAGAAAGGGACAAGCTGCTGTCACGACCCGACCTGGACAGACCAGGGAGGGGTTGTGGAGAGTTCGAAATTCCCTCGGGCTAAATTAAGGTGAAGCGACAGCAAACAGTCAGTTGAACATTTTATTCCTGACAGAAACAACCTGAACTGAAGAGCATAACGTGAGGTGGTGCGAGGTGGTGCGGTTTCTCGACAGGAATTGGCGCAAGAACTCGTGGTCACCAAACATCCCCTGCAAGCCTTGCTGATCTGGGGACGGATCGAGGGCAGGCCATGAGGCGA
>JAVKLA010000040.1:22000693-22021169 GCA_034782735.1 Sagittarius serpentarius
CTCGCCCGCCGGGGGCTGCGGGGCCGGGTTCGTTCCCAGCCGGAGCCGCTCGTCAGGCGGGACTTGCCCCGCCGCAGGGTCTGCGACATTCGCTCTTTCGGTCTCTCCGGGCTGTGCATTGGTCAGGTCTGACCCGTGCAGACTTGGAGCACTTGCCAGGTCCCCTTATCACTGCGTAGCTGTGCCTGTAGAAAGCGGGAAGTCACACCTGTATATACTCTCAAGCTAACAAGTCCGTTAAAGATTCAAGTGCAGTTTAATTAGCAGAGTATTTTCTGAACCTGGTCTATGAAGCATTTTTCCTCCCTGCTGTCCTCTAAGAATGACTCCAAATGAGCAGAAGATCTTTACTGACACTGCACAGTAAAACACTGTGTCTAGGAGTGGCTGGAAGAAGGTGCTGAGGATGCTGAGTCTGGCCTGCAGGAATGAGCTGCTTTGATTATTTTGTCTGGATACACTCAATTTGTATTGCTCTTAAGGATGTGAAGTTAAGTGTTAAGAAAATAGTTGATTAGGGAGAGTAAGTTAAGGTTCTCATTAGGTCAAGAAAAAAGGGGTTTAAAGTGGATGGGAGCTGGTGTCAATGAGGTGGTGTTAAAGCTTAGTGACAGGCAAGTTCTGCCATCAACCGAGGCGCTGAGGCGCTCTTCTCTGCATGCAGACCTCCTTCCACAAGTCCTCTGGGATGCAGGGACTTCTGTGAGAAAGATAACAGGAGTGATGAGGGAAACCCATCAAGCTGTCCCCCTGCATCCACACTGGAGAGAGGAACTGCTACTAATCATCCCCGCATGCAGCACCCATGCTGTCACCAGGGCTTTGTGGAGAAGTCCTCCTTGACCCTGAGAGCTTGAACCGTGTTAAGGTTGTGTGCGGTTCCTCTTCCCATTCTCACAATGAAAAATAATACCTTCTAACTACTCGGTGGATTAATGTTTTGGAGTGACTTTTTTTGCTTTTTACATACATGCATAACTATGAACATTTTTAACCTAGGTGTTTGAGCAACCAAGGAATCCCCAGGCAGGGCACTGTAATGTATTTCAGTATTTCCTAGGCAGAGATGAATGATCTGCTTGAGGAAGAGCAGTCACAGCTGAACTGTCTCCTCTTGCTGTGCATGGAAGTTCAGCATCACAGCAAACAGCACAGCCTTGACTGCAGAGCCCGGTCCGTGTTCTCCCTGTACCCTAGGTGGGCATGAATTTTTCAGCTCATACATCATTTACAATTTGCTGCAGCATTTCCACAAAATCAGTAAGCTTTAAAAAGTTAATGAAAGACAATATATTTTTCTGACTGTTGTTGAAAGTTAAGTAATTTGTTGCATTGCTCTGGGAGCCTAGAGATTTATTATAAAGTGGAGATAAGAGGTGAGGAAAAGAACCACTCAGAACATTACTTTTTACTTTGAAAGTTTCATGGTTCTTAAAGCTTTGTATATAGAGAAATTAGCCACAATTGGTCCACTGCCTGATCTGCCGTGACAGATAGATGTGAGGGTCACTCCTTTCAAAACTGGTCTCATAAATATCATCATATTTTAATATTCAAATATTATTGTAACTTAACATCTTCATCAAAAGCCTAGACAATGGGGCAGCATGCACCTTCAGCAAGTTCACATATGACACCAAAGTAGGGTAGCAGGAGGACGGGGACCAGGGCAGGCTGCAGAAGCGGGCTGACAGGAACCCACATGCCAAGTCCCACATCTGAGGTACCGTAACTCCATGCAACAGGACAGGTTGGGCTGCATGGAAAGGAATCAGCTCTGCAGAACTGGGCCTGATGGTCAAACTGCCTCCTGGGCTGCATCAGCAAGAGCGCAGCCAGCAGGGCAAAGGAAGAAATTCTTCTCCTCTGTTCAACACCTCTTACGGTATCATGTGGGGCACTGTGTCCTGCTTTGGTTCCTCTAAAGACCAAAGAGCTGTTGACAAACTGGAGAGAGCCCAGCAGAAGCCACAGTGATGGTCAGGGGATGGAGCACATGAAATGACCTAAGTGGTGAACATGAGAAAGCTGGGCTTGTAGAGCCTGGGGAAGAGCAGGCAAAGAGGGGACCTCATTGCTGTTTTCCACTGGTGGGGGAGTTATAAGAGAAAGCACAGGCAGGTTCCCTTCAGAGGAGCAGAAGCACAGCACAAGAATGACAGGCAAGAAATACAAATTACTGCAAGAAAAACCCCAACTGGATGTAAGGAAAAATATGCTGAACAGTTGTTCAGAGCAGCTCTGGGATCTCCATTTTTGGAGATTCTTCAAACTGGGCTTGAGGAGGCCTCTGCCTTCATCTAACATTGGAATTAGCTTTGCTTGCAGCAGGAGATGGGACAGCATACTTCTCAGGTCACTTCCAACCTACATTTTTCTATGATTCAGCTAGCACCCCAATATGCCTACAAGACTGTGGTTAACAGAGCCCTCTGAACATCTTGTTCATGAACAGAAACACACGACAACATATTTATCTAGATTTTAGCATATGTAAAGATGCCACATGAGACAGTCTACCTTATTAGAGTCAGGATGGCACCAGGCATTGCTTCCTATGGGTCCTTTATCTTGTAGTTTCTCCTAACTCCCAATGTAAAAAAATTATTAAAGTAACAAAAGAAACCAACATTTAGGTATGAATAATTGGATATGAGCAATAGCACTGAGGATAAAAAACTCCATTTAAAATTATTCCTCTTATATAGCATAATACAGTAGAGAAGGTGATATTAAATCTGCCTCTAACATTAACTAAAATTAACCTAGGGGAAAAAAATATTTAAAAGAAAAAATAGATACATATCACCTGATTAGTACTGACCAACTAGCCTATGAGTATTGGCTTAAACTATACAGCAAAATAAAGACATCCAGAAGAAATCAAAGCTATTTTTTGTTTGTACCACTGAAGGATAAATCCTCAATTTTTAAAAACTCCAAGCTGCTGAATGTAACACAAAGAGACGAGCAATGTCACTGCAGCAGGCAGACCCTTACTTCATTAAAAGAAAATAGCCCCTTTGTTACAGAGGGCCAAAAACCTTGTCTGAAACAACTTATCACTCCAGTGTAAGCCAACCTATACAATTCTGAAGGTGAATTTCCCACACTTTTCAATAACCTTCGAAAGGAGAGAAGATGACAAATAGGATGTCAATTAACAGTAATATCCCCTGGCAAATCTCTTTCCTAAAATAAGAGTTCTGGTACCATATCAGATTCTCCAGACACCAGCCATCAGCATTAGCTACAGGAAGATGCCTGCAAGGAATAAAAGTGGGCCAGCGAAATGAAACAGCATTTCATCTTGAAGAGGGCCATCTCTCAAGGTGAAGAGCGCTTGCCTAAAGCAAATGTTATTTACATTCTGGATGGCATTCAGCCAAACAGAAGGCAATTATTATTTGAAGAATTAAGTCTGAAATGGCTGGATGTGGCAAGAACCACAGCATATACCTCACTCTGCCAAGGCGTACCAAGTGGCATCTTTTTTTTCAGCTTTCTGTTCATTTTTCTGTGCTTCTATGTTTCTTTTTAAAGGATCCACCACTGGCAGTTGTTGCACACGAGGTATTGACCTCTTTCTGCATGTATACCCATGATGACCTTGCTTACATTCTTACAAAATGTCTTGTGGGGAAGCAGCGCTATGGTAAATCTGACTGCAACTATGAATCTTGTTGCAATAGCTGTAGATCCAGCTGCTGCAGGCACAGAGCATCGCACACTGCTGCCCTGTTCCCTTCTCTCTCGTACAGCCATGCTGTGGTGCGTCCCGTTTCACTGGCCGTGTTCTAGATCCATTTCAGAGTGAGATGGTGCGGGCTTGGAGGCTGACAGGGAATGTCACAGTGCCTTCCACACACCTCGGGGACCGCCTGAGCCGAGAACTGCTGCAGGACACAGCAATGTCCTGGGAAAGCACAGCCGCGTGCTTCCACCGGTCCTGTGCTCCTCCCTGGGCTTCTGCCGTCGGCCACTGCTGCAGAGGCCCGAGCCACAGCCCCTGAGCCATTCAGGGTCCGCACTGCAGGACATGCTGCAGGACACAACGTCCAGCAGAAAGACGCCTCTTCCAAATGCGTATCCTCAGGCAGCGTGACACATGCACCTCTTCCAGGGAGAGGGAAATGTCTGTTTTAATGTCACTTCTCCTGACAGCCACCACACCTTGCTGGCGTGGGGAGGGAAAGGTGTGAGAAAGTATTCCCTGGGATGTCTGCATTTACTTGCCTTGCTCCCCAGTGTTTGCAAGTAAAAACACTGTAACTCTCCCATGTTTGCCAATGATGGTGAATGCAAATCAAACAATAGCTGTATTTATACAATGATAGTTCGAGTAAAGGTGAGGGTACAGCTATATTTGAAAGTAGGCAAGAAATAAAGTAGGGAATTAATTTTAAGTGGTTTTTGAAATACGACATCTCTGGGCATCTTGGAAAAGAAAATAAAAGCAAAGGGAGAGAAAGGAGAAAGTGAAAATGGAACAAATGCCTTGTTCCTAGCTAACATGATTAATTTTGGAAGTCAGTAGAGCAGAATTAGGGATTTCTAGCTCTTATGAAGTATCTCCAGTAATATAAACTCCAGTGCTGGTCTTCAGAGTCAACTAATTCATACTTGTTTCATTCAAGGAGTCAGAGTAATTCTACATTTATCACAAAGTTCATGTCTGTGCTATGTCAGAGATAGAAATAGCTGACTATTTAACAGGAAGAGGCTCCTGTAAGGGTAGTTGTGATTCCGTCTCATAAGAACGCCCAAAATCTTGAGGCTGAAATATATTTCACTAAAGAGGGGGAAAAAAAGAGGCTCTCGAATTCTTTGCTTATCAAAGCACCCCTCCTTAAGGTGAATGATATAGGAGTGAAACCCAGCCCCTGGACGTAGGTTATTAGATTTACTTTTTTCTAATAGGGCAAACAGAAAAAAAAAAAACCAGGAACCTGCATCTGGATGACGGAACAGCAAATGAAAGACTTAAAAATGCAAATGAACAGATTCATAGCTGATTAAACATGCTATTGTCACAGTCATTACAGCTTTCAGAGAGTGGCTGTTGAGTTCCCCAAAAGAAAGTTGCACACAAAGGCTTTGTGTGTTTTTTTATCTAAAGATTCTTTGAACAAGACAGCCCTTAATTCCCTCTCCAGTTTGCTGCCAGAACACCTAAGAGACACCGGGAGTGACTGGGGCATTGTGCAGACCCCAGTGAGGGGGAATGCAGCTCCTGTTCCAAAAGCCTGAGCTCAAAGTGCTAGGACTGCACTGGTGCTCCAGAGCGGTCGGTGAGGGGAGGTCTCACCTGGCCTTACAGAACAAGAATCTGCCCAAGAGAAACATAATTCGAAATTGCTAAGAAACATGGTCTTGGTTTTTTTCCTAAGGTTACTGAAAATGAAATGGGTCTTGTAAGGCCTGGATTGCAATGGTGTATATATATGGATGTACTGTGTATATGTGCATATATACGCATATAGACATTGTTGATGAGACTGTTCAGAAGGCTGATAAAGGAGGCCACTTTCAAACTTCAAAACCAAGCTTTACTAGCCAGGCATTCACTAACATCAAGCATTATCAATGGTTTGGGTTTAATCATCATCAACACATACTGAAGCAATTGGTCCTTAACAATCTTATCCTGAACTAACTGTGTGTATGGTACTAGGCAGCCGGTGCCAGATAATGAGCGATGACACCTGTGGTCCCTCATGGTCCTGGTCCCCAAGGCAGTTGATCAGGTTTGAGAACTAAAATGCAATGGAAATAGCAACTTCTTTTCCCTCGTTTGTATTTGCTTACCTTTGTTGTTCTGTGCTCTCCTCTCCCTCCTCAAAAAGAAAGGCAGGGATTTGAGCTGCTAACATAGTTTATCTTTTTTTTTAGGACCAGGACTTGTTCTGGCTTTGCCAAACATCTTTTCTCCTCGCTCTGCAGCATTATTCTGGTACTACCAGGTATCTTTCCTCCCTGCTTTCCAACCCTTGTTCTTACTAACACATCCATTTTCCTGTACCCCACTTGTGCAAATCTGTTTGTCCCTTTGCATTTACATACTTTAATATACCTATGCTTACCTGTGTTACAAAATGCCTGTACATTGTTGTTGGTTATGCTATTTTAGTGTCTTTATGTCCGTATTTAAGGCAAGAAAATAGCCTGCTTAAAATATTTCTACTTCATGGGTGCAACAGGCCTCTCTTCAGCTACACCTGCCTTTGCGCTCTCAGTTCTAATGTGCAGTCTAAAAGCCTGTATCAGAAATTGCATTTCTGAAATAGAAAAATTATATTATGTATGCAGTACCAAATCCAGCTGAGTGCTGAATGCCATCAACCTTCATTTCATCAGGAGCTGAGGGCACTTAACACCTCGCAGGGCTGAGATTAGAAACTTGGCAAGAAATAACCGATTGTAATTCAACTTGTTCCACTCTGTTAGTAATTTCCTGGCCTGAGACCATCTGCTGTTCAGAAGGAGCTTTTCTAACATAGTAGGGCAAGTCAAGAAAATATATCAGAACTGTTACAAAACTTTCTTCGCATATTAACACTCTCCTCCTTTACCAGTTTTAATTATTTATAATAGTGTCATAAAATCTTAAGAGTTCTTGGTTTTTTTGCAGTGACTAAAAATATAAATTTCCATAAGCCATGAACAGAAAATATTGCAGAACAGTGGGAAAAGCACTGTATTTTACTGAGACGCAAGCCTTCAGGGCTTTAGCAATCTAAACAGCTATTCACAAACCTAAGTGCACCATTATGTTACCTCCTAGGGAACTCCACTACTGAATGATAAGGTACCTGGGCACTTGAGAACAACTCTTGTGGCCAAACAGGCTAGATTAGAAAAAGAAATTCAAAGGGATAGATTTATAAGTAGATTGTCTTACAAAGAAAGTAAACATTTGGAAAAACTCAGTCAGACCTGAGAGATCAGAAATCCCAAAGGAAGTGACTGAACAAAACAGAGTGACTTACAGATTCAAACTAGTCCGGCATGTACCAGGCAAATTCCTTTCACCAGAGTATTTTCTGCCTTAGGTAGCAGAAATCCTGCCCTGCTCCTTATGGAGATTTTCACTCTGGTAGTAGAGGTGCTTTGTATTTATCCTGGGCTTCCTTCTTGCTATTGTCCTTCTGCCTAAACGGAAGCCAGGGTCAGATCAGATTATCCTAATTGTCCTTTCTCCTCTTAAAATTTCTCTCCCTAGAAGTGAGCTTCATGCAGTTGGGAGGTCAGTGCTGATCCCTCTATAGCCATCCCTCTGAAGGCAGTCCCTCCTTACAATAATAAAACTTCTTTTTTTTTTCCTTCGGATAGTTTTCTGCCAGCTTCCTGACCTGCTAACGCTGCCTGCAGCCAGGATACAGAATTCCTTCTCCTGAAGCAGCCACGTGCTCCAAAGGGAGCGGACTTGGGAACGTGAAAGTATAAGGCTGTTAAAACGTAATAATCCGAGGGCAGCTGGCAATGCATCACTCTCATACAAGAAATCTGTTTGGAGCTAAACTGGTATATCATGCCACAGTATTATAACGGTGAAAAGACATGGCTGTGTTCTGACTTACAAACACAGTTGCTTTAGTAACTAAACCATATTCATCTACAGCGTGCTTGCATGAAACTGCTAACATCTCTGTATCACAGAAAATGAAGGAAAAGGGAAAAAAAAAGGATTATATTGAGGAGAGAAAGAAACTGCCCTGCTGAAAGGACAAGGCTCTTCAGAAGTATGCCGGGAACCCACCAGACCTGATTTCCAGTATTACAAAGGTGACAATGTCTGCAAAGACGCCCAGTTTGTGTGAATGGAATTTGCCCTTGTTGTTCTCATTATGGTCATGTAAATTCACATGATGCAAAAACGCAGTGAGCCACTGTAACCAGTTTGAGTGAATTACCAAACTTTATCTCCTGTTTCCAGGTTTCCATGGCAATGGCGAAAGTGTGAATGAATAGTCAGTTCTCAGGCATAGAAAAGTATGTAACGCAAAGACAAATACTGGCAGAGATAAGTGGCCACATCGTTAGATGAATGGAACAGAATAGAACAGAAAACTCCATTGTTGCAGAAAGAAGTTATAGGGTATGTGCAAAAAGAGATGCACTACGACTTCCAGTGGAATTGGGGAAGGTTTAGGGGACAAATCCTATGTTTTAACATCCAGAAGCCAGAAATAAATGAAAAGGGGTATTAATACAGGGAAAAAAAGAAAAGCTCGAGCATGTATTATATCCTGGCTCATATTAGAAATGGGGAAGAAATCCTTTAAAAGATAAAATTATATAGGCCAACTAACTATTTGTCTGAATGTTTTGTGTGAACTGCAAGGTCATTCCAGGACATACACAATCTATCTGGAATCATTTTCTTCCCTACCTTTTTTATCCCTTCCCGTTGTGAGAATAGAGCTAAAATATCAGCGTGCTGTTAGGTGATTTTTAAACCCTGGTCGTTTTTTCTCACCTGATGCCTTTGCCTTCAGGCAAATATAGAACTAGTAGTACAAATAAAAATTGCAGTCTAAATAAAGGAACATGGAGAATAGCATCTTTTCAGACTCTTCTGCTACAAGCCAGTGGTTTTAGAAATGGACATTGGTCTTGGTTACAGTAAGATAGTAACAGCATTTCCAATCTAACCTACCCCCATCTGTGGGACTTTTTTGCTACACTGGTTGGGAGCCCTTCCCTTGTAATGACTTATTTTAAGTTTGTGGGAGCTCAGTGTCCATGAAGAGGAATAATGGCCTTTTCAGATACATCCAAAGTAAATAAAAATAGGAAGGGGGGAAATTTATGTTAAATTAAAACAAAGTTTTCTAAAAAGTACTGATGAAAAAAAGATTCTGAAATTGCAATTCCACTTCATTTTCATTCAGATTAGTGCTAGTTAACCATTAAAACCCTCTCTGTAAATGTAGGTTAATTTTAATATGGAAAGTGTCACTTCTACATAAAAAGTGATTTATTAAAGACTCAGATGAAGCACTTTAAAATATCAAAGCCTGAAACACTTCATTCTGATAATGTTAAAATCCAATGTTTTGGCACTATATGAATTTTTTTTTACTTTCTTTTTACTAATCTCTTTGCTGATTTCAGCCTACTTTAGCAGATTTTCCATTCCTATGAAACTTCAGAGTTCAATCAATTATTTAATTAAAAAAAAAAAAATTCTGCATCCAGCAGAGAGGTCTGTGTGCATGGAGCTCACTGCAGAACCAAGACAATGTCCAGAACAAGAATACATTTTACACTAGCTCCGTACATTGAGGTCAGGCTACGCTACTGCTTTCTGCTGGCAAAAGGTGTCCTTCTCTTAGGATTCCTCCTTTTCCTCCCCATTTGTTGTTCTCTTCTTCTTGCTCCTTGGAGTACTAATTCAAATGTTGATTCTCTGACAGATATTTCTCTTGTGGACTTTCAGACCAACTTCTATTTCCCCAGCACAGACAGAATAGTACAGAAGACACAGAACCTCCAAAACGACCTGCGGGGTCTTTGAGACCTTCCAGAAAAACCTGGAAGCCTTTGGGAAAGCTGGTTATCACCAGTTTTATCTTCTTTTCTCTGCACTTGCAGATCCTTGGATGCAGATAAGAAGAAATGTACATCAAATTATTTGTTCCACAAGATCTCAGATCTGCGGAATAGACCTGCCACAGCTGAGCCCCCACTAACATGGACACATGCACACACACAAAATCCAGTATGAAAGGCCACTAGCATTTGCACTCTGACCTTTGTTATTCATATTTTCATTTTACCTCTCATTTCCAATCAACTAATTGTAATAGTGAAAGTTGACGTGTGTAGGTCACATAAACAAAGTTGACCGCAAATTTGCATAACACAGAAAGGAGAAAAACTGCAATTTGGGGGCTGCAATTCGCATGCCCTCCTCCCTCACCTGGAGCACTGAGCCAGCTGAGCCGGCAGTAGGGTATAGCCTGGGGAGATCTTTACAAAAGCAGAGAGTAGCAGTTTGCATATGGAACAAACTGCAATGTCTGTGGGGGAAAGTTAATAGGACAAAAAAGAGAGCATGATTAGGTGGAGAAATAGACAAGAAAAGGTGAGTCATGGACCTATCTGTCCATGCACAACGAGAAAGTGGAGGTGTATTAGAAATGTTAGGTGAAGAGAGGGAAGTGCTCTTTGTCACGAAGGTGAGTCGTTTCCCCCGTGGGAGAAGGGGCAGATGTATGTGTGGGGAGCAGGTGCCTTCTTGGGGGGCGTGCAGGCCGCCACCTCTTTTATAGAAGGGATTTGGCACAGACAAAGGCACTTGCAAGACAGGCTTTTGCCCTGCACCTCTGCCTCCTTAGGCACACGCACCGCTTGCACACCCATTTCAGCAGTCCCTAGGGCCCTCCTGCAGTCTGCTCGAGGTGTGGGAGCATGGGCACATCTCCCTGGTCCTGCTCCCGGGCAGCCGGGCCACGGGAACCACTCCAGCTGGGTCCGTGCCCAATCACCGTTCCCTCCACATTGACATTTGTCCCCTCTGCCCATTTAGTGGCTTACGGCTGCTTTCTTACAGTAGTAAAGTACATCAGTGCTAGGGAAAGTAACAGTCAGTCTCACACTCAGGAATGTATTTTGGGATAAATAAAAAACCCAGGGATCATTACTGCAAGCCTTGTGCGCTGACTCGTGTATTACTACCGTGTATTCACAGCTCAACACACTTACCAGAGGATGGTACTTCTTTTCATAGGAAGGAAAACAGGCCTGTGGAGGATTTCCAGCTCTCTTGGAAATCTCTTCCAGCTCTCGTGTTCACACCAAGGGCTATGGCTAAACAGCTGAAGAATATCTTGGCTGAGAAATGTCTGTTATCAACATTTTCCACTTGTTTTACTTACATCTGCCACTCATAAACTCCCAGTACTCTGCAGTTCAAGCTTTTACCTTCAGCCCTATAATTAACTTTCTCTGAGGTCGATATAAATCACACTGAACTCAAAGTCGTTCATTCTATGAGATTTCTGTCACTTCATATGATCCGTGTAATACAGTCATGTATGCTCTCAGGACCCGGACTGTGATTTAGAAGATCTGTGATTATTAAGTTCCAGCTTTGCCACAGATCCCTGGTGCACTTAAACCAGTCACCTAGTTTGGGATTTATCTCGATTAACTTTAGACAAGCAACAGCTAGATGACTGAGTCTAAACTGGTGACATAGGCTGCACATACAGCAGCATTTTAGTTCAGAAATGTTGCACAGCTTTTAAGCAAATCTCCTGATCATGCCCATTTTTGATGCAGAGCAATGTTGTTTTGCATGAACTAGAGGATTCTTACACCAGAATTGAACTCTAGGTGAGTGTCAAATGTATTCTGGCCCCTAATGGGGCAAAAAGGACTGAAAAAATTACTGGTTCTTCAGACAGCCAAAACTCACGTTCTAAGTCAGGGACGCTAAGTTTTGTCCAAAGTAAACCTTCTGATATTCATATGGCATAGACATATGGGCTTCATTAACAGCTGCTTCAAACAACTTCTTGCACTGATTTTGCTGAATTACTTACTAATGCAGACAAAAACATTGGCTCCCTTTATAGTCAGAGGACAGAAACAGGCACTCCAGAGCGATACACTGGACCTGTCCTAGGGATGAACTGCCCTGCTTCTTCACTGAATAGTGAAATCATTAGATAGACTTAAACTTTCTTGGCGGGCGGGGCGGGGGGGGGGGGCGATTCTGAAGTCAGGGAAGGAGAATCACAGCTTTAATCTCCCCATACCTTAGCTTCTCAACTTAAGTGGATGCGTCACCATCCCTGGAGGTATTTAAAAGACCTGTAGATGTGGCACTTCAGGACATGGTTTAGTGGTGGACTTGGCAGTGCTGGGTTAATGGTTGGACTCCATGATCTTAAAGGTCTTTTCCAACCTAACTTACTCTATGATTCTATATGGAGGGGAAAAATCTCTGTTTGGACAATTATGAAGCAAGTATTCTGGTGACACTGGTGTATCAGTGTCAACTGCTAGCAGAATGGTAACTTGTTTCAGCTGTGATCTCCAGATGTTCCCCTAATACAAATACAAATGCAAGTGTGTTTTCAACAGTCATCTTTACAGAGTTTATCTTGTTGTCTGCACTTGGCAAACCTCCCACGGTAGTCACCAGAACTTTAAATTAGGACAGGAGCCAAACCTAACTAGGGATTATTCATTGAACTCCATCAGTAAGAAATTCAATAAAGCCAGATATGCATAGATGCAACTACAGTGAGAAACCACTTACAAAGAGCTTAGGCATCTATCAGTCCTCTAGGGAATAGGAGGGTCATTATGCGTAACAGAGTAATTCTAGCTTGACTCATAATGGGTTATTATTTTATTCTTGTAACCTATGATCACACATTGTGAGGAATAATGCTCAGTTATAATGAAATATAATATGTCATATTTCACATTTTCTGTGCCATACGATTCAGTAGCATGAGACAATATGATATTCTTATGTCAGAGAGTATTTTTACAACATCGTTATGAAAAGGCATTATTTAATGAAATGATTTCTGTGTTCATAAACACAAAATAGAATTATTTTTCACAGTGGGTTCTTTTTGCCCATTTGTTGTTAAAAAGTAGATTAGATGCCAACTAGTGGAATACCCAGTCTGAATTTATAGTAGGCAATTACAAGATCATTTTCCAAATAGGTCTGGTTAATTTGCTGGGTTTTCCAGTAGCCAAGCTTTAAGCTAGCTAAGGATATAATGACTGATACAATTTTAAGCCTAACGTATGCAAACATCAAACTTATTCCAGTATTTCATGAAAAAAATGTGAGACCAAGTTTTGTCTGGGGTTTTAAAATTTCCTTCGTTCATTCAAAATATCACAGTTCAGTATCCATCCTTCTAACACAAAAGTTGAATGAATAAATTTAATTCATTTTTATGCATGACTCAGAGTGCTTCAAATTATGTGTTCTCAAGGACTATTTCTGGGAAGGTCTAGACATACAACTTATGACCATAAATCTTCTAGTTTCTTTCAGGGTGAGTGTCCAGTACCAGTTTTCTTTGCTGAAAGAATAAATGAGAGTAAGCTCTATCAGCACTGTCTCTTGCATTGTATGATCTCAGAGTCGCGTTCCTGTTCAAATTGCAAGCTCATTACCTCGGTTTCAGTTTGAGCAAGGAATAGTGTAAAACTGGAAATTCCTTATTCAACCTGCTCATGTTGAAACCTTTTTTTTTTTCCCGTCTAATGATAACTAGCTTTTGGATTGTTTTATTTCTGCAGATGGCATAAGCGGGTTTGAACTGGGTTATGCTTCTCCTTCGACTTCAAATGTTCAATCAGTTTTATATTTTTGAACACACCGAGGCCAGTTTTAATCTAGACCTTCGGCTGGTCTGAACAAACACGATTAGGAGAATTAAGATAATTCATGGCAATTTAGATTGACCTACTTTATGTCAGTGAGGGCTCAATGTGAGCTAGCAAATAGCTCAATTTAACTTATAAAAGTTTGTATTGTGCAAACTTTAAAAAAAAAATCAGAATCCTCTGGTAGACAAAAAAGCAACTAAAAACTGTTGACTCACTCAGAATATGTGCTTGATCTACCAACACATAAGATGTCATAAACATGGAGCCCTGTGATGTCATTTTATAGTCAAAAGTGAGAAAGCGAATAATGTGTTAAGTAGAAAAATAATTAGAAAGAGCTCTTGACTTCCCCCATACTAACTTTAATGTGATGCAGTTCCACCAGCTTCAGAGACATGGGCTAATGCCCATGTGGGGAGATGAGCAGGGCTGGTTGCCCTTGGCAGATTCTGAAACCTGCATTAAGATGAAATCCATTCCAGATGTGTGAGTCGTATGGAGACATGCTGAATAAACCTATTTACCTGCTGAATTTAACTTTCAGCATTAATGGCTGATACTAAAAGTAGGACAGCTAAGGCATACTAGGACAAAAAATTATGTATGCTCCTGTAAGTGACCACCACTTTGTTGAAAAGATGGCTCTTCTCACTTACTAGTTAGTCCACTTACAGGATACGCTGGGAATTCAAGTCCTGACAATCCTTTCCTCCTGCCTCATCCACACAGAAGCTTCCAAGGGCCAGATTTGACCCTGTTGAAGTCAACAGCAAAAGTCTCAGTGACTTCTCTGGGCCAGGACTTCCCCGGTAAGGTACAGGTTGCCATCTGCAAGAAATGATCAGAAAACGCTTCTCCCTCTGTAAGGCCCTCAGGAAAATCAGCACGCTGATCGGCTCTCCCGTATGCTTCACGCACCCATTTGCAGTGGTGAATGTTAATGCAAAATCTGTCCAGTCTGATTCCATACAGCTGTAATCCTCCCGCTCTGCCCCGGCAGATGGTTGAGTCCAACACACAGAAATGAAGAGCCAAGGCCTAGTTGGATTGTTGTCTGAAAAACAAAAACTTGCAGCACTCTAGTGAGAAGAAAACACATTTTCTGCTTTAAAAAAGTAGTTTTAACTTTTTGACATCTTATTCCCATGTATTACGTATACCGAGCACCTATAAGTTTTCTAACAGTGAAAAAAAATTCCACAGATTCACAAATTTTACAGTCAGAAGGGGCCTCATGATCATCTAACCTGATTTTGTATGGACTTGCTACAGAACTTCCCTGTGTTAATTCTTGCTTCGAGTTTAATAGCAAAGTGATGCTGTCAAAAAGCGCCATAGGCACTTCTGAAGTTAATCTTTGTGTGGTATAGTTGTACCTGTGTATTTCGCTGGCAATATTTAAAAGGCTCTGCATTTTAAAAAAGCTGTAGGTTCTCAGACTAGATTTGCTACTGATGAATAAGGCGTACGACTGCGTCACAGCTGATCTACTCAGGAAGCTGTCAAGAGACTGGTGATCATTCTAAAAAGCAGCTGGATGAAAAATGAATATTCTCTAATATTTATGCTTCACAAATTTACTCCAACAAAGAGTAAATCAAAGGAGACAAATTTTAAAATATATAATTCTTGGAACTGTAATGCTTAAGTTAATGCACTCTTTTCTGCTTTTTGCTTAATAGTGGACACTACTGTTATTAAGTCGCTTCAAAAAATACAAAGGAGACAAATGAGTGTGTAGCCCAGCAGGAGGAGTATCTTTCATCATTGTATCAGCATTTAAATCCCAAAGGAACATTTTTTCTTGCTATGCCTTCATCTTTCTGCAAGTGTGTTTTATCAGACCCTGCAAGCTTTTCCAAGGAGAACAGGTGGCTCATCCTGTGTCCTTGTTAGCGAACTAGATATATCACAGAAGGATGCAGAGCAAGGAATGGCATTTCATCAGGGTTCCTCAAAAATTACATGCTTTGACCTAGCAGATCCTTTTTATAGCCAACATCTTTGCTTCTATAATGTAGCAATAAAACCAAGGCAAACTTTGTCCACAGTAACTCCAAAGGGATCACCATCATTACTCTAGCAGCGGGATCTGCAAGGGTCCTTTCCACAGGGTCAGACAATGAACTTTTAATGGTATCTGCCACAGATTGCACCACTCCCCTGCACAGATCAGCAAATGGTTCACAGCAACCAATTGTGCTGTTGACCTTAACCTCCTGTTCTGTTTGCAGATTGCAAACTGTTCACAGATATCTCAAAGGTATGCAGCGTGCAAATGCTCTGGCTGCATAACTTCTCGGGGTGATCATGATGATAGTGGGGATCTGAGCTGGGCTGGGCAGTTGTAAGTGTTCAGTAAGATCTGTTTCTTTGTCTTTTCAAAACACTGCAGCCTGCTGAGCTATGTCCTCCCAGCTTGGGAATGTAAAACGGCAATCTGGGGGCTTTGCAATGCAATTGCTGAAATTCATGCAAAGTGGGACTCTTCACATAGTAACTGGGTCTGTGAGGGGATCTGTAACAAGCAGGGAACAGAGAAAGCAAAGCCCATAGACCAGCAAGCTTACAGACGGCAGTGCTGTCCCCACACACATGATGTCCCTGTGTGAGCTCAGCACCACCATCTTGATGCTGTGCTCGGTGCTGGTTCAACTGGCTGCTGTTTCAGCTACAGCGGGTGGAACAGTGCATCTGTTGAAACAGCAGGCTGTATATATACAGTCAATAATATCACTCCTTTTTCTACAGTTCGAGCAAAAAGTATGAAGACAGCTGGAAGAATTCATAAGGAAATAGCCAAATTCTTCTTCACAACTCTGTTGCAGCCAGCTAGAGTTTACCCGTGAGCCTAATTCCGAGGTCAGTACAAAAACGATTGCACAAGAGGAACCAAAATGAATGCCTCCACACTTCCTTCAAATACAGGAGGAAAAATCTCTGATAATCCATCTGTCCAAATGCTGCCAAGCCCCCCTGTGTTACCTGATGGCATGGCACTGCGAATTACCTGGTTGCTCTACTTGCAGTCCAGGAAGTGATGCTCTGTTCTTTTGATTGCTCTGAAAGTCGGTGGGGAGAGGAGTGTCTTTCAAGATGCTGCACAGCAGCTGAAAGGGCAACGAGCAAAAAAGAAAGAGAAGGAAGAGGACAATACAAAGAAAAGACTGAAAAGCCCCAGCTCATCAGAGAAAGTTATCCTACAGATTCCTAACAGGGTTGCTCTTTTCCTCACTGCACCTTCATACTGGCACCATCAGCACGTGGACTGGCATTCTCAGAGGAGTAGACAAGTGGTAGCAGGCACCCTGGGCCTCTCAGTTGAGATATTTGAAGCAACTGGATGGTTTACAGCTAGGATTGTCCCAAGTCTTGGCTCGACATAGAACATGGCTGCAGCCTGTGCTAAAGGCATCTTTCCTCCCTGGAGGCGTCCCTGGCTTGTGAGCCATGCTGTGCAGCATGGCTTGTGTCCATGCTGCCCCAGGCTCGCCTTTCCTTGGGCAGAGGACCTCGGAGACTGCATGGCACTTGGCCTTTTTTTTGTTGGTTGTTTTTAGTTGAAAGCATCTGAAAGCTTGGAAGGACTGTGCAAGATGACCCAAACCTACCTTGGCCTCATCTATATTATTTCTCAGGAGTGGTGCTTTATGTATAATTTGCCCAGAAACAGAGCCAGGTGCTACCTCAGAAGCAGCTTTTTCAACCCAGAAGGGAGCTCGGGAGTGCACTGCCGTACAGGAGTGTGGGCTGAAGTGCGCTAGACTCTGGGAGAAATCCGGGGAGCTGAATTATTTGTCATTGTAGAATACCACCTGCCTTCATCCACTTGGACCTGCCAGTTTATCTCAGTGAGCTCTCTGCTTTCTGTTTTTTCCAGTATGGGCAATTAATGATATTCTGAGAAAATAATTTTTCTAAGCAGGACAAATTTACAACTTCCCAGCTTAGCAGGGGATATCTAGCAAAGGGATGGTGGACTCAGGCTAAGTATGGTAGCAGCTAATGTACACCACCATAAAGTTTTGATTTAATCAGCCCACATTTAATCTGACCGCAAGCTGTTAGATGTTCATGGCTATCCCAAGGTGTCTGTCAAAGTCAGGGTTTGATGAAAGGCAGGCTGGCTGTCTGGGAAAAGCTGCCAGAAGAAGATCAGTTACATCCAAACCTCGCTTAAATGGCTGCTACTCTTACTGGGAAGATATTTTGACATACTTTGCTCTGATCCCCACCTCTGGCAGCCAGTTTGCCATTCAAAACCAAGAAAAAAGGGATCAGAAACTCCTTCTCTTGTGTCTTCTGCACAACAGATTTCAGCATCCTTTAGGAAAAATCAACCTACTTTTAGATGTGTCAGCTCTGATGCTAGCTATACTCTGGCTGCAAAAGCAGGCTTTGTAGGCTATTTTACCTTCCTTTCTTGCAAAAAATGAGCTTCTGCTAGACCCCATGCTGCCATAGCTGAGCTGCTCCTAGTTTTAATTGCTTGTTTAAAGTTAGTTTATGTATTTCTACAGTGCACTACAGTCTACAGGACAGACAAGTCCTTTATGTCTTTCCCTCTGACAATAAGCTAAATTCTTTCCCACATTCCCTGGGATAATTTGCTATAAGAACATATGGAATTGTTACAGGAGAACCTTGATGTAAATGACACAACTTGCCAGAATGTTCAATATAATAACCCTTATAATGGCTACTCACAAAAAGCACAACCATTCCCGAGAAAACGCGCTTTCTAAAGCTTTCTACCACAAACAGGCTATCATTCATCATAGCTCAGAAAAACTACAAGTGCTGAAGTTTCTGACACTGAAACTCCTAAATACGTAGTAGCACCAGAAAACCACAACTATCACTGGAGATGTATTTCTAAGAGAAACCTGGAGAGAGGCAAACTTGTCTCTGAAAACAAGGTATGTTATCAGGACCATGCCTATTTTCATAATGCTAAGAAAATAAAAACACTTGGAGTGGACGCAAAAAGTGACACACACACACACACACACCCCCCCAATGCATGTGGCCGTCACAATGCAGCGTTACGGTCCTGAGGGTGCCTGAGTGAGGGGTGGCACCCAAACTGCCTCCGACCCCCAAGCCACCCAGACCCTCCCAGGGGCACCTCAGCAGCGGATGGCTGCAGGCCACCGGACGGGGACCTGCCAGCACCCCTGGGCAGGTCCGATGGTCCTCAGGTGCGGGGCACCATTTTGGGCGTCATTTTGAGGGGGTGGCAGAGGGCAGCGACCGCCTCTCTCCATGTGGAGCCATGCCTGGACCCTCCACGGCGGGGGGGGGAGTAGCCAGGGCGACTCTTGGATGCCCAGGTCCCTCAGTGGCGGGGGCAGTGCCCAGGTACCCCAGCGTGGCGGGCAGCCGGTACCTCAGCATGTCTGGGGGTGCCCAGGTACCCCAGCGAGTGCGGGGAGGGGAGCGGTAGCAGTAGCTGAGCACATCGTGGAGGTGGCCGTTCACTCCGAGGTTTGAGGGTGCTCCTGGAGGAAGTTTAAAATGCAAATACTCTTCAAATAAATCAGAGTGAAGAATAAACCTGAATAATAAATTTATACGAAGAAAAAAGCAGTAAGCTCAAGGACATTTCACGAGGAGAAGAAAAAGAAAGCAGGCAAAATCAATCAAGGAATAACAGATTATTTGCTTTAATTATTTGCCCAAAGCTCTGTGAAGGTTGTGTGTAAAATAAGCATCGTATCTGCTACAATGGAGATTGTAATCACCGCAAAGCTCAGTAAATCTCTTTCTTCTAGATAATCTGTGATGACTCTCTTCAGTAATTGGGAGTCTATAGAAGATTTGATTCCTTTTTCGGTACTATATCCATTGGTAACTTGTCTCTGGTAATCAGCCGCCTTGGCAGGCACCCCTTGGTGGGCTCCTGAAGGAGCTCTCTAATGAGTCAAGGGCTTAATCCACTGTGACCGTGGCCTTTTTAGTAGCTGTTTTTATAGGGTTTTGGAAACTGTGACCACTGCAGTTAATGTTGTGATAATGATTTAATTTTAATTCAGTATTTTTAAACCTTTAAAACAATGCTGTTAACCAGGCTGTACCTCATTAGTCAAGGTTTCAAACTGGGAGTCATTATTTTAAAAGTCTGTTTGCTGTTTTACTGTCACAGGAACTCAAAATGAAAAGGGGGGAAACCAAAAAGGCATCTTTTTCACTTGTACTGTGTACAAATGATCTAAAAAAGTTCTGGATGAAAAAATCAGGTCTGCTTATTGAGAAAAAAAAAGAGCTTATCTTTTAATCTTTTGGTGCCTTCATTCCCTTTTGCTATCACAATCTTCAGGTTTAAAAAGCTAATAAGAGAACAATTTCAGCCTATAATGCAAAGCAAGTAATAATCTTCCAGGAAAGGTAGGATGTCTTAGTTAAATCAAAACTTTAAGTTTCGGGTTGATTGCAATCTTTCGCAAATTAGATTCAATTTGGTGAATAGTTTAGGCCAAAAAACTTCAGAATTTTTAATCTGAATTTATATTATGCCTTTAATATATTTCAACATGTCATCTCATTTCAAAATGTAGCAATATATATAAAGATTAAAAAAATACTTGATGACCTAACAAAAGGGGTTTAGAAGCAAACAATATTTTTATGACTCCAAACTATGTACTTCTGTAAATATTCCCTATTTTTTTTTCTGTTTTTTTTGCAATGTGGCCTGTAAAGGACTATAAAACAAGTTTGGCATAGCTGTAGGTCTGGGCTGCCGATTGCAGCTGTAGCCTGCGGTGCCATGAAGGACAGCGTCCCAAGCATCAGTTGGAGAAGTGGTGACTTATGCCTTACATCGTGTTCCAGAAAGGAGGCAGCTCGGTCAACTCCTTGGTATTTACGAGGTGCCCTCGATAGTCCTTTCTGTTTAATCAGATGTTTCATAGCACAGTGGTGGGTGTAGACTGATCCTCACTAAATATTTACTGCATGTTACCACATGTCCCACAGGCTGACCATGTGGAATCAACATAGAATCATAGCACCATAGAATCGCCTAGATTGGAAAAGACCTGTAAGATCATCTAGTCCAATCGTTTAACCTAGCACTGACAAGTCCCCCACTAAACCACGT
>JAVKLA010000040.1:22023021-22035201 GCA_034782735.1 Sagittarius serpentarius
TTCTTGCTGGCTGGGCAGGAGAAACTGAAAAGTCCTTGACTGAGTCTAAACACGACTGAGCAACAGCTGAAACCATCCGGGTGTTACCGACATTCTTCTCGTACTGAACTGAAAACCCAGCGCTGTGCCAGCTACTGGGGAGACAATTAACTCTATCCCAGCCGAAACCAGGACAGCTAGTAATGAGGTTATCACCCACAGAGTGGGTGGCAGAGATGATCTGAGTGGCATGGTAGAGCTGGCTTTGTTCTGCAAGGTGTAATTATCCTGCATATAAACGAACATTAACAGGTGTATAGGGACAAAGCACTCCATTATTGCACGGTGTGGGGAGCTGTGCCCTGGAAAGCAGGGGTTTCAGCAGCAAGTGGAGACCATTAGGACTAGGTGTGTCTAGGCTTAGACAGCTAAGAGCTAGGCTCTTAAATCAGGGGAAGTCACCCTGGATTCTGTTCAAAACTAATGAAGAGAAATGAGAACATCAGAAGGACAGTTGTTATGTAGGTAAATCAGGTGAATGGGAATGAATTGCCCATTCCTCCCTATGGACTCTGAAGGGAGTCTGGAAAACTGGCTCAGATTTAGATGTCTAATACTTATATGAGGAAAGGATTTCATTCTAACTGCATGTGAGCTCCCATGGAGACGCTGGGGCTAAGGAGGATTAATGTATCCTTGGCTACATGGAGATGGAAGAAATGAAAATTACTCTGGCTGCCAAAGACAGGCCCCTTCCTGCCTTTTGCTGCTTCAACAGCAGTTGTGGGGCTGAGGAATGATCCTTACAGGGCCAAAACCACCACAGTGGGGGTGAAAGCAGCGAGGTGCTTCTCACTTTTTTGTCTGCTCTAACCCACAATGATAAGGGAGTAGAAAAAAAATGAGAGTAACTTTCTGCTGTAAATTCCCCTTTCCCTGATAAGAGCTATGGTGTCAGGAGTCAAAGATGACAGTGAACTTCTTGTAGAAAACCTTTTATTCATTAAGGTGTCATTATTCGCAACAATACCTTGATTCTGTTAAGAGCAGTAGATAACTGTTCACACACACACACACACACACACACACACACAGTTCACAAATTCACTCGGCTGCCTCACCCATCCACTCCTAATTGCCCAGCTGGAGCCCCAGGAGGGAGCCCAGCCCCAGCTCCGTGTTCGGCAGCAGGGGCTGGCACTGGCTGCCAGTGACTTCTGCACGGCTGTTCGTCACGTCCTTCAGGCCTGCTGCTCCCTAAAACTCACCAGTCCTTGGGAAACCTTCACATGCTGCCCTCTCAGCATGTATTCTTCTTCTCTTTGTCCTGCTGTTTTCTGGAAAGTATTTCTCCACCCAAGCCTATACAGACCATAGAACCCGTTCCTACAAACCCACACCAAAGGTACCCTTATAACATTTTCACCTCCCTCTGTTCCTGCAGTGAAGTGTTTGTTCAGGTGACAACTAGAAAATACTAACAACAACAAAAATAAGAATTAAATGAGTTCTGGAAAAACCTGCCTGAAAAAGAAAAACATAGAATACAGAAAACCCTCTTCAGTCTAAATATTTTATCCCAGAGGAAGCTTAAGAGTTGACTCTATCGTGATGTGCATGTCTTTATGCATGTTCCTGTTAAGAAAAGGTTCTTTAATGTATCAGGCAAGGAAATTCTGAGGTCTGCTTGGTGGAAGTTCAAACTAGAAATTCCGAACATTAGAAAGCAATCTCACAAGAAATAAGGTTTTAACTTGGTACAGGGGATGTAATTGCATGTAGCAGACACTCCACTGCTTGAACTCCCTAAATTATGAGTAGCTGCTTTTCTAAACATTATCCTTTCCTAAGTAATAGAAGTTGATGAAAAGGGACAAAATCTCCATCTTGTGTTCTACAGTAACCTTGGTTAGAAGCTAAAAATATTGTTGCAGTGGTCCGGACTCCTCACATCAAAATCAAACCCAATTTTCACCTGGCATCCTCCAGAACAGTATTATTACCATGGAGACTTAATACGAAAATAGTAATAGTATATACAAAATAATAGACATTAAGTCTTTGCATCACAAAATATTCAGAATCTGCCACATTAACTGTTAAAACCAGTTCAAAATGCATTTATTAGAAACTATTCTTTTTAAAGGCTAAGCTTCCATTCAGATTCATCGATTTAGTCACACTGTAATGAAGTGTGTTGCCCGACTACAAATAAAGACAACAGCTTATCTCAACAAAGTTGGTGTGTTTGGGGAGTTGTACATTTAATATTTGACAGGTTTCTATTAACATATGCATGTTCAGCCCATTAAATGGCCTTGTGTCACCAAATTATCTTGTAATCAGAAGCTCTGCATGCACCACTGACTCAACACAGCCTGGTTCAGAAGCAAAGTGAACCTGCACAGGCGTCGCTGGTACAAGAGGGGAGCTGGGTGTAACAGATGCTTTGGAGAGCCTGGCAGGCTTCCTTTCACCTGATGGGATTTTTTTGGTACATAGGTTTCAAGTTCAGTCTGTGATCGTGAAGTTGTGGCTGAATCTCTTTCTCTCTGATACTGGGTAATTTCTGCCACAGCTGTGTGCACGCGGCTG
Organism: Sagittarius serpentarius; assembly: GCA_034782735.1. Classification (NCBI taxonomy): domain Eukaryota; kingdom Metazoa; phylum Chordata; class Aves; order Accipitriformes; family Sagittariidae; genus Sagittarius; species Sagittarius serpentarius. The sequence goes on from JAVKLA010000040.1 coordinate 22,025,596, forward strand.
CCTCTTCCCCATCAGACTGCGCCTGGTTTTGCCTGAAACTGCCTGAAAGACCGAGACTGAAACAGGAGGCACCTGATGATGGCATTTGTTTCATTAATTGGGGTTTAGCTCACCTATCGGTTGTCAGCCGCTGCTTTCAGCTAGTTGTACAGGCTTCTGTTAATGTCTACAAGGGAGGACTGACACCTCCAAACATAGTTTTATCCTGCTGTAAAGCAGGTGCTCAGAACAAGAGGGATGAATTGTCCTCTAGACTTGGCTCATGCTTTTTTAATTGGTTGCAGGTGGAATCTATTGAATGGATACTTTTACCCAGTATTGTCAATTTTGTTGGTTGTTATGTTATGTTATGTTATGTTATTTATTGGTTACCTCTAAGCTAAACTCCATGTCCCCATCTTATAGCTGCACGGGGAAGGGGACAGGCGGGATAGCTGGACCGGAGTAGTGCAGAGGCCCCATGTCTGGGTGAGACAGGACACTGCACAAAGATTTAGATAACCTGCTAAAACAGAAAAAGATTTCTCCTGCTCTTTGAAATCTGAGAAGAGCTGTTTAATCACATGGCATACAGAATAAATTACTAGTGCATATGAGTGAAATCCAGTTTGCTAATGATGATAATGCAGATTAATTAATCACTTTGAATTTTCTAAGTTAATAGTGTGTTTGTGTAGGGATTACAACAGACTAGGTTTTTTTTTACACTGAAGATGATCATAAGGGTTTTCATACTAAACTACAGCTTTATGGTTTTCTACATTTTTGCTTATGTGTAGGAATTTTTTTAACATATTCAAGAATACTGAGCAAGAAGCCTCCCGAAGATGATACTACCATGGGATAGGACTAATAAGATGCAGCTATATTGTACAAAGGTTAATTCCTTTTGCATAAAGTGTAGCACACCAAAAATCCTTCAGGACTATTCTTTAGTTTGCATTTTTCCAGAGCAGCACAAAGCACTCAAAGGGGCTAACCCCTTGAAGAAGTATTTTGCCTTCAGCCCCTACAGGAACATTCCTGTAGAGGTTTCCTGGGGACTCACTGACGATACCCAGGATGGCAGCTCTTCCACTTGTATTTTGGTATTTTTAGACATACCAGTGAGAGCTGTGTGAGCAAGAAGTTGAGTGACTTGCCAATGGAAGGCTCCCTCCACTGCCAGCAACGGAAGGATGGTCCTTCTTGCGCAGCGAGTCTCATCTGTGTGTTTTATTCACCTCTGTTAAAATTCAGTTCCAGCACTTCAAACGCTCTGAAGCGGGCAGCAAAAAGAATTTGCTTTCCTTAACAGGTGCTCACGTTACTGCTTGCTGCATAACTAAAATGTCCCCACAGGTTTGATTAGGTGGGTAAGGTCTCTGATGGAGCCAGGTGGTGAAGACCGATCTGATCAGACTGAGTAACAATGCTGTGATAAATATGACTTTCCTTCGAAAAGCCTTCAGAAGCATCATGTTTACTGAACCATGATAATATTAGCGTGGAACCTGCTCCAGTTATGAATTAAATACGATTTTTTATTTACCAACCTTACAGTCTCTGTCCAAGATCTGAAAATGTGGTCGGGTTAATACTGGCTCATTGGCAACAGACCTTCTGGAAGAGAGTCCATCCCTCCGTAATAACCTTTGAGCCAGGTACCCTCTGGTAGGTGTCCCTGATCAGAGGCAAACGACTCTGTTTTCTGTTGTGTGCTAAGCAGAGTACTTTTGATATATAAAGACCACAGCCGTAGAATAGAATGGAAGAAAAAAGCGTCGTTTTTCAAAGCACACATTGGTAGTCTGAGATGGACAGTTTCTGAGATCTGAACAGTTAAGTGCAAAAATTGCATGAGAGATAAAATAGCTAAGCTCAGATATTGATTAAGCTTTGAAACAGAAGTAGTCGCAAGTAATGTATTCTTTATACCCTGACATAATACAAGAATCGTTTATTTAGGAAAAAAATGATTTACAGAAAGCTACATTTATGGCAAGTTTAAATCAACAAGTTTAGTTAGTTTGCAAAAATATAAATCTAGATGGACTTTAATTAACTGCAGGTTCTATCAGCAGTTATAGGATTACACTTCGGTTTAAGTACATCACATTCACAGTAGCTATCTGTGTAATTTTCATGGATAGCTCATCTTTTAAATTAATTTCTTTGTGCAATTTTCATGCTCTCCTTTAAAAACACTCTTCCACTTCATTGTATTTAATGGAAACAGATGGCAAGACCTATTTCTCATCATACAGCCCCGTGTGTATGTATATATAATGAAGACATTTCATTATAAAAAAGCAGCTGGAGCAGGTATGACAGCTATGCCTCTAAAGCCCTCAGAACTGTGCTATACCAAACTTCAGGTGATGGAATAGAATACCTGGTTGCCTGTTGCAGAATACCTTATAGGATTCTATACGGCACTGTGACAGCGTGGGAGCTATACATTTCACCAAATGTTCATTCTCAAAGGCAATTGTAGGTCTAGAAGGGAGTAGCGGAAGCCCTTATTTCCCTCTCACCCATCCCTTCCTGTGCCCAAGCACGTAGTGACACTCTTCTTAAGTAAACCTTAGCCATCAGCAGTATAGACTAAAAAATGTCCTGTGGCAAACAGAGTGTCTTTACACTTTTTTGTCCTGATGCATTTTTTCTTTGCTGAATTCGCACAGCTGCTTTTTGAACCCATGAAAATTGTTAGCATCAAAACATCCCGCGCGAAGGAGTTCCCCAGGGAGGACTCTGTTGCGCGTCCCATTTCACTTGTTTTGATACAGCTTCCTGCTGTCTGCTTTTGATGTCTCCTCATTCTGGCATTAGAATGACATGTAAACATTTTCTTTCTTACTCCAAATACGTTTTCCATTTTGTTCTCTTCGGCGAACATTCTGGTCTCTGTCCTTTGAAAAAGGCAGAAATGGTCATAACGAACTGAAGATATTTCTTCCATTTCATTGAACTTCTTAATATCAGATCACAAGATCCATATTAAATTTGGGTGACTTAAAAGTCAAAGAAAAATGGATTTGTTGATACAAAGAAAAGTAGATTTTCTTTAGTTGTTTGACACAATATGCAATATTTTCTCAGTTTTGTTTATAATGAGATGGACACAAGGACTTTATCACAGCTGATGAGGCTGGTTAAAATTTTGCGGCACTGTACAGTAATAACCTAATATCCAATAAGCTAGTATCTATCTGTGATTACTAAGATTATTCCATGCAATTAATGCATTTTTAATTTTCATGAGATCTTGTCTGGATCCTTAAAATTTCATTTTTGGGACACCAGGAGAATGTTTTTTTACATATACAATGTTTACAAGAAATTGGATAAGCTTTGTTTTGTTTTACTTTGCAGAGATTATCAGCTGTAGTCAAGAAATGCTTTACGGCAATAAATGTATTACATCTGAAAGAGATTGGAGGGGATTTGATTTTTTTTTAAATACTCACTATACAGAAATGAAAAGTATAATACAACTGTACGTAATATAAACTTCACCAGATGTGAAAAGTCACTTTTACTAAGGCAAGCTAGAAATGTAGGGGTTTTTTCTTAAGCATGCATTCCTTGCTGAGGAAAGTTTGCTGCAGATCTCTTATAAAAAAAAACAAAACCAAAAAACAGACTTTAGGAAGAAAATCCTGTGGTTCTTAGGCAAATCTTTAATTTCAAAGGGAATTATTGCCTGAATGATAACTATGTGGCTGTTATACTTTCTTTTAAATCAATAGAAATGGAAATATGGATTCACTTAGAGTTGGATCAGACTAGAGGTTACAGAATTTATCCTTAATACTGTAAAAAATTAGTGTTTTTCAAAATAGGAATAATTTTCTCTTTGCTCCAGAGGCTACAGGGAGGCCAGAGAAGAACATGTTTCCTATTTTATTGCAATACTTTTTTAGTTAAGAGAAGACTAGCATATTACTGATCTGTTTGATAATATCACTTTCTTCACAGTAACTGACTGAAAAGTAAGGGTGGGAAACTTTTATTTATTCAACTCATTCACATCTATACCATAACAAGGATATACCTGAATATAGGTAGGAAGAAAGAATCACTTTCTCCTGCATGCCTAGTTCTTCAACTAGGATAGAAGCCGTTAGCTTGTTTTAATTAACACTAATGCTCAATTAAATCAACTAAATGTTAAGATGCACAAATTGTAATGTTCAATTAACAAATTATTTTTAAGGCAGCTTGTTAGGATGCAGATGCAGATGCACAAAAGCCCGCAGGCAGGAAGGTTCCACCTTGGAGGCAAAGGGAGCCATTACAGTGGTTTCTTTCATTTACAGCCTGACACTAAACACGCGTTACGGTGTCCAGAAGGAACGCAGACAGTCCCATTGCGTATCCTGCCCTGCAGTTATGTGCAAGATAAAGTGGTACATAGTTTCATGCTTGTTGATTTAATTTACTTCCAATTTAGGTGTCATGATAAAAGATGACAGATTTGGCCTGTCAATCAGATTAAGAAGAGAATAGCAAAACTAATTTGGCTTATCATCAAGAGAATAAATCTTGTTGGAAGGCTGTTGCAGTGTTTTCTTATTCATAACAGCTTCCTCTTCCAGGAGGATTTCAGCCACTGCATCATGAAGGCGGCTCTGGGCTTGTATTAAGACTGTCTGTCTTTCTTGTCAGGAGCAAAACCTTACTCCAGTCTCTTTTTCTTCACGTGTTGAGAGAGCAGACAGAGGAGGTGTTGCCCCGACTGCTGTAACAAATACCTGCTGCCTCGCGTTGTTAATTCCTGAACAAAGCGGTTCCTCACAGCTGTGGATTCTCTCAAAACAGCTATGACAAAGCTGTTATGATTGGATCGTACGCTCATTAATTCGACTTTGAGAAACCGTTTGGACAATTTCTAATGGAGCCTGCCTTTCAGAAAGGCAGCCGAGGTTGCTTTGCTTGGAGTGTGCAAAGGAGCACAGCAAGCAGTCCTGTGCAGCAGCAGGTCATCGACTCTCAAAACAACGTTCGCACTGAGCACGAGAACTTTGCCTCCACCCAGGTCTGGGGCTGGAGAGGTGGGACTCAAGACGGAAAGGTCTTGTAATGAAGGCACTGGCATAGGTCCTGAAAAAGCAGGACCACCATTTCTTAATTCTCCCTTAAAAGCTCCGTGTGCCTCCATGCAAAACCCTGTAATTTCTTTGGTTCTCTGTCGCATGTGTTTGCCGTAGTCTGCTCTTAGGCTGTCTGGATTGTGAGCGCCACGAGGTAGAGGTTGTGTCTTTACATAGTACCTAGGACACTAACATTTCCGGTTGAATTTCAAGATAAAACTCATGTTGCTGAAACTAGCCATAAGCCCAGATGGTAAATGCTAAACCTTCCCACTCTGATAACTATCCTTTTCTGCCTTGCAAAGTGTGATATAAAAAGCTGATATTAAGGATGAGTTCAAGAAGCTAAAATGTTTTCTCACAATTACTGTACTTTTTCCTGTTAACTCATTTTTAGTTCAAGCAAATCCTCTTTGCTAAGCTGTAGTCAGTGCTCACTGCCTGCAGACCAGTTACCAAGCTTCAGCTGTGTCAGCTTTTGAGGAAAAGCTCCGGAATGGAAGCAGCTCCAGAAAAGAAAGGCAGCAGTTGACGCCAACATATTTTCATTTCCATGTCCGTTTTTTAGGGCTTCTGCGTAGCTCTTTGTTTTCCTTTCTTTTCTGTTTCTTTTTCCAGTCACATCTCCTCCTCCCTTCCACCTAGAAGTGAAATTAGGTTTGTTTTACTCATCTTCAGAAGCTATATACTGATGCTGGTTCTACTTATGAACCAGTAGGTCCCAAGTGGTGAAAGAGCGAGCACAAAAAGTCCCCCCATGCTGTTCAGCAAGCCATCCACGCATGTCTCATTATTCCTGCAATTCATTCTTACCCAGCAGCCCCTGTCACTAGTGTAATCAGATTTAGTTATGACCCGATGTATGATATTTGGCATGTCAGCACATCAATAAGGATTAGCTGACCTTGGAGAAACCTGACGTGAATGTCGGATTGTCAGATCTGACATGGATATCACCGGAAGGTAGTCAATCGTTATTGAAATGGAGCAGGACTAATGACATGTAACAGCTTGCTGCTTCTCACATTTTACCTCTGAGGCTGTCCTTTCCCCTGCAAGGAAGACATCATTTCCAAGCCGGGAAGTCAGGTGAACGAAAAGTCACAGGCAAGAAAAAGATGGTTAGCAAGGAACAGTAAATAAATATTGTTCGCTTATTAATGAAAATAAAAGCCAAAAGCATTTCATGCCATGTTCGGAATTAGAGATTCAAAATTTCAATCTAAATAACATTTTTTTGATAAAAATATTTGTATAAAGTAATGACTACATTAAATATTTTGAAGTTTCAAGAAAATAATCCCTGTCTTAGCAATAACAAAGCAAAACCAGAATTCAGCCCAAATTAACAAATTCCATTTTTTTAGGCAAGTAAAGTAGTCATCTGAGAAAAAAAAGTACTCTGTTCCGTTCACAGGTGCTAACCAAAAGCCTTTGGAAATGGAAATGACATTCCTAAAAGTTCCCAAAGTGCTAGAAGCTTGACTTTTTATGAGGCTTATCCAAAATAAAGGCCGTGAACAATGGGCTGCTGAAAACATTTGTTTCTTTAGCTCCTTGTTCCGCGCATTTGAATGCTCTACAGGAAAATCTCATGCTAAGCCCTTACTTCAACTTTGCCCTTGTAACGCTTCGTTAAAGTATAAGGTTGCCTGATGGCTTTAGAAATTGTTTTCTACCTTGTCTGCTATGTGTCCCAGGAAGGACTGTGCTCGTTCGGATTGCCAGCCTCCTGGCTTGGTCTGTGACTGCTGGTGTAATCCCCACGCCCGGTGTGTAAGTGATGCTGTTTCATCACGGTGCTGCTTCCTGACTTCCCAAAGCGTCTGCCCAGTTCTCTTCCATTGCAGGGCCTTGGTGGGAGTAAGGGAGAGAAAATGGGCTGTGGATTATGAAATTGGTCTAAAGAGAGTGGCAAGGGTTTGTTTTGTTTAGCGTCATCTTCTCTTTCCTGATCTGCAGTGTCTGAGGAACCAGCTCACACAGCAAAGCAGGTTCTGTGTTTGACTGACAGATTACGTCCATGGAAATGTCCTGAGTGTTTTTACATAAAATTGCCCATAACGACTCTGATTACAAAAAGACAAAAGACCTGCTAGAAAACAGGAACAAAAATAGAAAAAGAAAGAAAAGAACAATGAATTCAGAAACTTTTGGAGGGGGATGAGGCTAAGATTGTTTTTTTAAAAGATCACGGTCTTGCAAATATTTTTCATTTGAATACCAAATATAAATAAATCATCTTTGCTGGCTCTTTTGGTGCTTGTGAGAGAGGCAGGATCCAGCCTCTGTGAAAGCACTGTGCCGGAGCACTGTCCCTTCCAGAGACTGCCTTGGGTGTTTTCGGGCAGTACCTTTCTTTTTTTGGCCTCAGTTTCCCTTTGCCGTAGTAGGGTGAGCATTTCTGCCTTCCCTCCTCGTTTCACTTGCTCAGGGCTATCCTATGCACCATGACCACTGTCTTCCCGCAGTAACTTGCCACCCTGCACAAGCCAGGATGCCACAGCGTGACCCATGCGCTTCGGGGGACGGGTTTGCCATTAGCTATGAGTACGTACTTAGCGAAGTGTGTAACACAATAAAGTCCAGATCTCAGTGACACCTTTGGGCTCTGTAGCACAAATGATATAATGCAACATAAAAGCAAATACATCAACCAAATGAATTGTCCAATTCTCAGACTACACGTTGTCAGATGAGGATATATGTTATTTTTTTTCCCCGCTGAAGGGTTATCAATCATGCAGTTTACTGCTGTAGCTGGCTTGTGGGATTACTCGGCATCTATTTATCTTGTGTCTTTCCCTTGTCTAGAGGAGAGGAGTTACCTGCAGAGGTGATGCACTCCTGGTCCTGATCAGGCAAGATGCCCCATTTTATTTCACGCCAGGCTGTGGAAGCACTCATTTCCATCAAAAACAATAGCCTCCAGAAATGACAGGTTGTGATAAAGGTGTGTTCCTGCAAGCACAGCTTTCCAGGGAAGTACAGAAATCAGTGAAAAATACACCCCATTCCGCAATCTAGGTACCTCCCTGCCACTTGCAGTCAGCCAGGGAGGGATCACCGCCTGCTCGCTGCGTGCTTCCACGCCGGAGCCGTGCTCCCTCCCCGGGGCTGCGGGGACTTTCTTACAGTTGTGCTGTGCGATCCCTTTTCACAAACTGAACTCCATCTGGCTGCATAGCACTGTTGTCATAAAATAGCATCGCTGCCGCAGCAAGGTGAGTGTCAGCACCGTTCCCCTCTTCGTCAGCATGTAGATATACTGTGTTTTGAGTAATTTCTAAATAGGTCACAGGTTTCTGGCAGACAAAAGCAGAGTCTGGTTTTACATAAATCTGACAGGCTGATTATGAGAAATCCCCATTACCGGAGTGCCATTCATGCTGCAGTGGTGAGTGTATGTCAGAGCTGTCACTGCCAGCCTTTCTTTCCAGGGTTTTGTACAGTGGTAAAAATACAGAAGACCTTGCTCCTGGCTGAGTACTGACCTGCTGCACAGACTTTTCACCCGGGAACAAGCCTGCTCCTTCCTTCTGTCCTCCTCCCACCTGGTCTTTACAAACAGCGCTTGAAAGGAAAGACTTCTCAGATTGTTATGGCAGGCAAAAGTCTGGCAAACTTGATGCGGCTTGTTCTCTCTGCATGGCCATTCCTCGTGGAGCTGATCAGAAGCTCTGCCAGAGTGATCTGCTGTCGGAAAGCACAGTTGCACCGAAATAAAAATGCAGGTTTTAATGATTTTTTATTTCCCTGAAATTTCCCTTGGGGCTGGGGGAAAGAATGAAAATTTTTCTGGTCTTGTAGAATATTCAGTTTTAACCTGACAAGAATGGATTGTTTGTTTGTTTGCTGTTTGCTTGTTTTAAGCAAAAGTATCAAAGAAATGAAGAGCGTAAGTTTTGAACGACTGTCAGGAAAACACGCCCGTTTGGCCTCCTCGATCGGTAAGTGAGCTTGTGGCCACATGATGACCCAGGGCCTACGAGTGGTCTTGGTCTGACGTTCCCCTGCTCTTGGTTTTCTTGGTGGGGCTGAGTGCTCCATCCACCCTCTCTGACCTTCCCCCAGGGAAAATCCCACTTCTTACCCCCCCCTCACTCTGACCTCGAGTATTCCGTGCTTCAGGCTTGTTTTGCAGCAGGCTCGAGGGGTGAGGTTCTCCTTTCTCCTGGGGCTCTGCCCCTGCCTGGGCTGCCCAGTTCAGCCCAGTGGTACCTGGGCAGCTGGGCACCACTCAGCCACAGCACCCAGAAGGCAGGTCTCTAAGGACGAAGTGCTCAGGCACGCTGTCTTTGACAAACGGAGACTGCAGGACTTGGAACAAAGTTATCTTACGATGTAATTGCAGTTATAGAGTGTATTGGGTTTACCCGGCAAGGTTTTGGTAGCGGGGGGCCACAGGGGCGGCTTCTTCAAAAGCTGCTAGAAGCTTCCCCTGTGTCCAGTACAGCCAATGCCAGCCGGCTTTAAGACAGACCCGCCGCTGGCCAAGGCCGAGCCCATCAGCGACGGTGGTAGCGCC
>JAVKLA010000040.1:22047035-22058431 GCA_034782735.1 Sagittarius serpentarius
CCCCCCCCCCCCCCCCCCCCATTAGTGCTGTACACCTTGGCTTATCCAGCACAGGTAGCTTGCTGTGGAATGTGTGATAAAATGCAGCTACACACCCCGCTGTCCTCAACGCTTTGGCCCCCAGGATTGTCCCAGCCAGCTCGCTCGGCTGTCAGCCCCTTGCTGCCTGCCCGATTTCTGCTGCCTACCACCTCTGCTTGGGTTATTGAACAGCTGCTGCTAACCAGCACTGCTCAGCAAGCGATGCTTGCCGCAGCTTGTGCGTCAGTCAGCAGATCCTCGTCTGAAGCATCTAAGGCTACGCTCCCAGACTTACAGTAATAATTATGTAAAGAAGGACGGAATGTGTAAGAAATAGATGTTTGCTTGTAAACAGAGCAGGAGGGCACCTGGCCATTCTATGCCGGTGCTCTGCTGCACCTCCCACCTGGTTTAGTGGCCAGACTCGGTTTACATACAGATGTCCGCAGGGATGCGTTTCAGCCTGGTTTTACTCACAGCCTCGCTGACGCTGTTTTCCCTCCGCGTGTCCCCAGGATCCCTCTCTGCTGTTGCTCCGCCTGCTCTGCGCACTGTTGCACTTTGTCTTCGGGATGTTCCGGACCCTTTTTACTGGGAGCACACGGCCAGTCCCAGGATGGGTTTGCACGCCATGTGCCGGCGGCGCGCCGGTAGCAGTTTGGGGAGCTTTCAGCGTGCTGCTTGTCACAGGCAACGAGCTGCACTGCCACGCTGGTGGCATATTGCTTCAGGAAAATTATTGCAGCATTTCGCAGTCTGTGCCATCAGGAAATCTGATAGATATTTCTGTGTGGCCTCCTACTCGCTTTGCAGGCAGTTGCCTTTGACAGCAGACAGGTTGTGAATTAGCACCTTGAACACAGGAGAAGAGAGTTTCAGCCTCACCGCGAGGCTTCAGGGCACAAGCGATAAATCAAGTAATGGGGCCAAGGAGGAAACCAGCTCAGAGACAGCTGAGAAATGAGGAAGCGTGGGGGAGACGGTGCCTGTGCTCCTCCAGGATCGAGGGTCTGGGGAGAGCGTGGAGGCGCAGGCGTGGTCTGTTCTTCTCCTGGGGGCGGCTGGCTCTGTCCTCGCTGGGAGCACATCGTGGCTGGGGTGGGAGAAGCTGCTCTTGCGGTTTCTCTCCTTGAGGCTTTCCAGTGCACGCGGAGCAATCTCTCGTTGGGCACGAGCGGGGTTTCATCCTCTGGCCTCACCAGGGAAGTTCAGGAGGGGGGGGTGGAGGCAGCTCCCAGCAGCATCCGTGGTGGGTCCTTTCACAGCCTTCGTCTGAGCTCTCCGCTGCCGATAACGTGGGGAAAGGGCATGGAGAGGATAAGAAGGGGTGCGGGAGCGACTCCGCTTCAGGAGCGCCGCTTTGTGTAGCCTGGGCAGAAATCAGTGCAATGTCTATTCATTTTTGAAACAAATATTACATTGCAAGTAGGACATATTATGAGTTCAAAACCACTGGGAATCTTAAGCCCACAACCACCTTGGTTTCTTCTATCTTAGAACATTATAGTGGCACCACAGCCATTGAGTCTGCAGAGGAATTACAATTTATACATAAGTACAAGTGAAAAAAAATTGCATTTCTTCATCCGGGGATTCCCAGCATTGCTGTATTACATCAGTTTTGCTGCACTACAGTTCCCCACCAATCATTAGATGGTAAAGATAAAACAAAGCTCCCAGCAAATAATTAGCATTCTCAGAGCACTCGTATCTGTAAGGTGTGTAAATATACTGATTAAGAAATAGCGTAGATAATGTGTTACCTTTGTGCGTGCGTGTGTGTTGAGCACACGAGAAAAGAAAGGAGAACTCCTGGGTTTGGGGGACCAGAGAAGCTGCTCAGCCGACGAGTCTCTCTCAGCCGGAGACTTGGTGGGGTCCAGCCTTTCCCCCTGGCTCGGGGGTCCGGGTGGCCCGGCTGCCGGGTCCGCAGTGCGGCTGGAGGCAGCCTGAGCTGCCTCCTGGGGAGGGACCGAGCCTGGTGGTAGGTACTTTGTGTTGTTCTGCGCAGTTTCAGTGTGGGATTTGTAAGAGATTTGAACCTCTGATCCCCCCAGCCCTGACATACTTGCTCTAAGCGTGCTGCTGCTACATACCACTGCAAACACCTTTTGTGCAAGTGTAACTCTAGGTATATTTATTATTTCAGTTTCTCACCCTTCAGGTTTGCTCCTCGCAGTGCTCTCCAATCATTTACTGCTCTCCCAGAAATCAGCGCCGGAGAAGTCTAGCAGATTAAAGAAACGTGTCCTCATTATGAGTGAGGTTCGTGGAGAAGGAGGCGAAGAAGCGGGCAGAGGAAAGAGCTTTTGTTCAACACTTGGGATGACTCATTTTCAATATACTGTTAAGCTGCTACAGCATAGCCTTGTCGGAAAGTACAAGAGGCTTTCAGATACCTGTTGATGGGCTAAGTTTTGAAAAAGTTCAACCACAGAAGATAGAGATGTTGCCAGAGTAAAAATTCAGAGGGAAAAGGGACTACATTTCATCGCAAGGAGCCTTACTTGTCCCCTGTCCAGCACTGCGGTCCCAGTGAATCCCTCTCCTAACATCTCTGAGCGTCTGAGGGACATCCTCAGAGAGGATGGTGTCTGGGAGGGCCTGGGTTTGTGGTGGGGAGCCAGGTCTGATGTGGGATGTCCTGCACCTCCTGCACCAGCAGCACCCACTGGCATGGGCGCAATTACCTGCAATTAGCCAGTCTTAATTTTTAGCCTCTGTATTTAAATATATATGTATGTTTTGGTTTAGTTTTTTCCGGAAAAATTCTTCAAAGGGCAAAATGTGGCGTACACTGGTGAAGGTCGGTGGAAGCCATCCATCTGGTACCGTGTGGGCAGCGGCAGCACACACGGAGCAGAGCTCCGGCACCGTCCCGGCGGCCCACGCCGCTCTGCGGGCAGCCCGGGCTGTCACGGCACAGCGCTGCTGCTTCAGGAGGAGGAAAAGCAGAGCTCACCGTAAGAAAACTTGATTTTGGAGTGGCCAGTTTTTCCTTAGAAGCGCTGAAGTGCCAGCAGTGCCATGAGCAAGGCAAGCTGCCATTAGGTAAGAAAGACACTGCCTTTGAGCTGAAGGTGTTGGTGGCTGGCTGTAGTTCAGCGATTTTAAATAGCTCTCCGGCCCATAAAGCCAGGGTCTCTTTTTTTTCCCGCTTGTAGCCTATTCTCTGTCAGGTGAAAGTTGCCTAAAATACGTTTTTCTTGTCATGGGATTCCACTTCAAGCAAGACTTGTGCAGCCAGGCAAAGGACCAGTATATTCTAAATCGCTAGTGCTGCCTGCCCATGACCGTGCTTTAAACAGCCGTTGCTGCTGGAGAGACTTGGCTCTCCCCTCTGCCGAGGTCCTGCTGCCACGGGCTGGGTCGGGCTGGGATCAAACAGTGCTCCGTGCCTCTCGCATCGCACCCCGGCTCACAAGCTGACCGTACCTGAATGCCAACAAAGAGTCGTCCATCAAAAATGCGTGAAGTGGGGGTAAAAAACTTTCAAAAAGTACATGCAGAGTCTTGTTTGGTTTACAGGAAAGTCACGAGCCATGCGTGGACAGAAAAAGGGGTGGCATGTGTGAAGCAGGGTGTTCGCTGAGCCCTGTTCCCCAGCCAAGAGAAGAGAGGTCTTGCTTTCCCCTGCACCCCGTCCCCTGCACTGCTCTTACCGTGTTAGCTCAGTTTCTCTTAAAGGAGGAATGCACCTCAGGAAATCTAAATAAGAAGAATAATGTTCTGAATCACTGTTGATAGCTTTGTACATGATCTACAGACGTGGTGGGGATTACTGCAAGGTTGCTCCTTTATACAGAACACTTATTCAAAGAGTTTGATTAATAATTCAGAACACATTTCTCAACTACCTATCATTTTCTCAACCATTTCTTGGTGGAATATATTCCAGCACTTACAGATCATTTTGTTGCCTTTTAAGCCTAATGTATTTGTAAATGAATGCTGGCCGGTTTTCCTGCAGTCTGTTACACACACAGATTACAGGACTTCAGGAAATTGGGGAAAACACGAATGAGTACTCTAAGAAAAATAGATTTGAGATTACTTCATGTGAACCAGTTTTTTTTAAAGTGGCTTGCTTTAAACTAGGAAAATGGAAAAGCAAAACTGGAGCAAATCTATGAAATTTTATGGATGAGAGAGGAGTTGAGCCCTCAGGTAAATGGGCGTCTCTCCTCACACGTTACTGGGCCCCCATCACACTACGCAATCTGTTCATGACTATCTAGCCAAAGTTTTTTCCAGATATAAAATTTAATTGAAAAACTGTTTTGATTGCATTTATAATCTTTACGAGATGAACAATATTGATGTTTTTCATGGGGTTTTTTTATTTATTTAAGTATCAGCTAAGCATATGACAAAACTATTGAAGAGAAAAAATAATATCCTGGTTTATTTTAAGGAGGCTGTCTCTTTTTAGTAGTCCTTTGAAAATTACTCTTAAGTAGTTACAAAACTTAGAGTTCTTAGATTTTAGTTACTCTTTTTCCCTGCCCTTCCCAAAGGCAGGAATATTAAATATTCCGTTCCATTACTGTAGTCAGCAAATACACACAAGTTTTGCATCTAATATATATTAAACCTGAATGCGTTATAGAAAACATGCAGGAAAGGATTTTTTTTTTCATTTATTAAACCTTTTCAACCAATCACATAGTTTTTTTGTTCAGTCAGTGTCTTTGTGTACTTTCCTCACACAGATGCAATCAATGATAATATTTTGGAGATTCCGTCAGTGATAAAGTAATTTATTCTTCTGAACTCTGACAAGCCTGTCTCCTAAAGAGGCAGAGATCTGCAAATCTCTTTTTCTGTGTGTGGCCCTTACTTGCCACAACTGCTACTGAAATTTTTTTTTTAGTAATGAAAACACAGCACTCCCCATGGGCTTGCATGACTGAAGACAAATTTAACTTCTTTTCTGTGGTAGCTGAACTGTCTTACTCTGTAGAAACTTTCTGTTTTCCTTTGTCTTTACCATTTCAGTTTTAATGATGCCACAACCCCCAGGCAAGGTGACTCCCTGCATGCTGGGAACGACGTGGGTGCAAAGATCTGGGAAGAAGTCCGGATCCATCGGTCGTTCTTAGCTGAGGCTGCTTTGCTTTCCCTCTGGCCTGGGAACACAAGACGACAGCGACGCCGCAGAGCCACGCTGCCGGATGAAGATGCCCTTCAACGAGCAGGACACTTGCTTTTGCGGGCAAAGGCTGCGGGCAAGTGATTGCTTTTCCTGCAGGGGCAAGGGGCGACGTCTGGAGCGCCCGCAGGTGCCGAACGGCAACTCGGGGTGCCCCGTCCTTCCTCTGCGCGCAGCTGACGGCAGCACGCCTGCCAGCTGGCAGAGCCGGGCCGGGCCCCGCGGCCAGAAGGCGAGAGCCTGTCTGGGCAGGGCTGCACCTTCTGGAATTGCAGCTGAGCTCTCAGTCATGTCGTCTCATTCAGTGCTTATTAAATTAACATAATTTAAATGTCAGGCCGTTTTGTCAGTGGCAGCAAATTTTTATGTGCACAGGAACAAAGGCATGCTGGGCTGGGAAGGACTGTTGGGCTACCGACTCCAGCGCCCTGGGACGGCAGCAATTTGTTCCCTTGTATGAACTCATTGAGCTTAAAAGCAGAGATGTCGTCTGCACCCACTGCTCCACTTGGAAGGCTGTTCATGAATCTGCAAGCTTTGGTGTTTAGGAACTTTTTTCTAATGACACCACCATACTTTTCAAGAAGATATTTATTCACGGCCAGTTTATCACCTTTTGTTCTCATGCCAAAATTATTTTTAGAATAAATGGCTTTTTATCCCTCCCTGATGTTTTCCCCTTGACATGTTTGTAGAGCGCAATCATGTCCTTTCTCAGCCTCGGCTTATTTAGGCTAAAGAAGCCAGCCTCATTAGGCTGCTCTTGTGAAGGCATTCTCCGCTCCCCGAGGAGTGCCTCTCTCTGCCTGTTTCAGCCTGAATGCATCTTTGTTCTGATCATTTCCTACGGCAGGCTCACCATTGCTGTGAATACCTACTAACCTTCTTTGCCTGATCACTGCACATACATAACCAGGCTTTCCACCTGGCTTTCACCACTATTTTTCTTCCCAGTTGCCTGCCTTCTTTTCTTTCCCACACAGTATTTTACCTCGTTCTCTTCCACTTTGATTAGGGTTTGTGTTTTCCATCCTTGGTCCTTCCAGCCACATCCTCACTTCCCAGCCCTGCGCCTTCCAGCCCCTCCAGTCCCCATGTCCCGCACTCACTGCCCCGTCTCCTTTCTTCATCCTCTTCTCAGATTCCCATTAAAGCTCAGCCACCATCACTAGCACAAAGTCTACAGTGTTTGCATCTTCTATACACTTTACCAGGCATCATTATATGTGTAGCAACTTCCACCTCTGCTCAAGGGTGATGTCCACCCTACAGCTTTTGTCAATATTTCCCCTCAACATCGACATAAAGCCAGTAACTATTCACATTATTGTCATTGGCAGTGGAAAGAGTATGAAGTCTGGGTAAAAAAAAAATCCTTCAGGTAAATAATGAATCCGCATGCTCCTTCCTGTGCAGAAGCTCTTCTAGTCCTGCAATAATCCTGTTATTCTGCGCTGTAGTTTTCCTTGTTCTGCTTTCTACAGTTTTTGTCAAATTCAGATTCGAAACGTAACAAAATCTGAAATCTCTAAATCCTTTGTGAACAGGGAGATCCTATTTTCCTACCTGCAAGAACGATCCTGCTTCTGGATGCCCGGAGTCAGGCAGCAGCCACCCGCAGACTGGTTTTCACTCGATGGCCCACGCTGCATTTCACTTGTCATCTGCCGATGCAGCGGACCGTGGTCAGCGGGGACAGAGCTCCTGCAGCTCCATCTGCTCTGCCAGCCTCTGTGCTCAGTTCAGTTTGTTACGGGAGGTGGTATTTTTTAACGTACATAAATCCACGCTATTTTAAATAAAGTGTCTCTTTCAGCCCTACTGCCATGTTATTATCCACGATTACTGGAAACTCGGGTTGTTTGGTTGCCTCAACAGTGAGAAGGCGCTACAGAGTCAGCTTTGAACCATTTGCTGTGAAAACCAAAACTCGGGATGTACGCTTGCCGAGCTGAGGACTTCGACAGGGGTGATGCCAGCCTTGGAGGAGCAGCCCCTGTCTCCTTTTGAATAGTCAGGCTTTGTACTCTGGTATAGGGACCCTGAGCGTAACCAACGGGAATTTAAAAGAGCTCCATATTTTTCATCTGAGAGCTCAGCAGTCACTTTTTTGACCTACAACAACACTGACCACAACGGTCTTCTTTCCCTTGAAGAAAAGAAAAGGCACTGGAGAAATCTTTGATCTCAAAAGGAGAGTAATATTGTTAATTTTTCCTGCCAACTGACATCTTTCAATTATCTTCAGCCTTTACTGAGCAATATTCTCTCCACCTCTCTTGGCGTTTCCTATCATTTCAGTGTCACAGTTAGGAGAAATTCCTCTACCGCCTACAGGCACAAGCTCAGTTTATTGATCAAGATGAACACATTTATTTAGAAGGTAAGTCCATAGGAAAAAAAACTAATATTGAGAAAAATGGGCCCATTGCTCTAATGCCTCTTCCTAAAAATGCCAATAACTGAACGTGAGATCCAGGGACCCCTCGGGGAGCCAGGAAAGCGGCACCCAACCAGGGTGCAGCCCGGCGGTACCCGAGCAGTGACAGGGATGTGGACGGGGACAGGGACAGGCTCCATCTCCACCCAGCCTAACAGGCCATCTGGGGAGTCTGGTGATGGAAACTCAAATGGAAGTTCAAATGGAACTGGTTTCTGCTTGTCAGTACAGCAGTGGTTTTCAAATACATGGGACCACAATAAGCACAACATGCGACCAGTTGCAATTATAAAAGCAAAATAGGATCATATTGGTTTAAGTGACACGTGGTTTAGTGTGAAATAAAACCACACATTTGCAAGGAAACAACTGCTGAATAATATCTGTGAACAAAACATGAGAAGATTTTACTAACATTAGATGACAAGAGAATATTATTTTTAGGTGTAAATATTTTTATATTCCTTTAGTCACCATTCTGTATGTGTAACCTTAACACCAGTACCAATGGATACCTGGTACCCTATGTATTCACAAAAAATAACAGAGCAGGTTGGTTTTGTTACAAGGACCCATAAACTCTTTATTTCAGCTAGCTTACCCAGCTCCAGCTGGGCTTTCATTAGCCAGATTGACTTCTGCCCTGTTCTTTTATGAATCTCAGTACTATCTGTGACGAACAGTTAGACATACAGGGCCATTTTCAGGGCTTTTCAGTTTTTCTGCCAACAGGAGCCTGATAGTGGTGGCATGTTGCACAGAATGACCTCGTCTGTCTGGTTGTGTGTGGTCATGATCTGTATTTTAAAGGCCAATTATGTTCTCGTTGACTTCAGCAGGCTTTGACTTTTGTCCTCAGCAGAGCTGGAGCAGGTCCTAATTCCCGTAAAATCTTGATTCCATTGAAGTGACTGAGAGCCAGCGTCAGTGGAGCCGGGGCATCGTGCTGTGCCTCCGTTAACAAAGTCAAGATTTCATATACTCATCCCAAGCGAATGGGGCTTTGAAGGTCAGGGTGTTTACGGGCATTTTTGTCTGGACAGGCTGCGGCCCATGGTTTCACATATCTTCCCAGGTTAAAGAACTCGGTAACTCCAGAAACCCATGAATCGGCAACGTGGGAAACTGGAGCTAAGAGGCATCAGGGAACTACCCTGGCAGCATGCACATGTGGTGAGTGATCTCTGCCTCTGGGGACAGTGACAGATGTGGCTGACGTTACACTTTTTCCTTTCAGGCTGATTTCAGTAACTCATACGAATTGATAAGGGTGCAGTTACCCTAAGGCTGAATCTATTAAGAACAGCACAGTGCATCACTTTATTCAACATGACTTGGCCTGACATGAACCAATGGAGCATTTTGTGCATTTTATTTTGTGCACCATTTTCTAAAAATATTGCTTGTTAGATGTAAACAGGATTTGCCTAGGGTTAACGGGAGTTTGTAGGTGCAATGAAGTGGAGTAAAAACTGCCTGAACAACTGGGCGCAAAGGGTTGTGATCAGCAGTATGAAGTCCAACTGGGGGCCAGTCGCTAGTGGTGTACCCCAGTGGTGCATACTGGGGCCAATATTGTTTAACATCTTTGTTAATGACCTGGAGGATGGGGCAGATGCACCCTCAGCAAGTTTGCAGTCAACACAAAACTGGGAAGAGCGGTGGATACAGCAGACAGGTGTGCTGCCACCCGGAGAGACCATGACAGGCTGAAGAAATGGGCTGAGAGGAGCCTCATGAAGTTCAACAAGGGGAAGTGCGAAGTCCTGCATTTGGGGTGGAACAACCCCCAGGCACCAGTACAGGCTGGGGGCTGCCCAGCTGGAAAGCAGCTCTGCAGAGAAGGACTTGGGGGTCCTGGTGGACAGCAGATCGTGCACGAGCCAGCAACGCGCCCTCACGGCAACGACGGCCACCAGCCTCCTGGGCTGCATCAGGCAGAGCGGGGCCAGCGGGTCGAGGGAGGGCACCCTGCCCCTCTGCTCAGCACGAGCGAGGCACAGCTGGGGTGCTGGGTCCAGTGCTGGGCTCCCCAGTACAGGAGAGACATGGGCTTACTGGAGTGACTCCAGCAAAGGTCCACAAAGATGATGAAGGAACTGGAGCACCTCTTGTATGGAGAGAGGCTGAGAGAGCTGGGGCCGCTCGGCCTGGAGAAGAGAGAGCTCAGGGATATCTTCTCCATGTACATAAATACCTGATGGGGGACAGTAGAGAAGATGGAGCCAGACTCTGTAGTCGTGCCAGCTTCGAGGATGAGAGTCAAAGGGCACAAATTAAAGCAAATGAAATTCCATCTGAAGGCAGAAAAACACCTTTTTACTGTGACAGCGGTCAAACACTGGAGCAGGTAGTTCAGAAAGTTGTGGAGTCTCCATCTACGGGATTCAAAATCCAGCTACAACCAGTCCTGGGCAATCTCCTCGAGGTGACGCAGCTGGAGCAGGGGGTCGGCCAAGATGACCTCCAGAGGTGCCTCCAACCTCAGCCATTCTGTGACTCCAGGAAAGGAGCATTAGTTTTTTGTTATTCTGTTGACGCAGACATTGACCAAAACCTTTGAAGCTGATAGGAGCCTTTGTTTCAAAGGCTCATAATGAAGCACTCCTCCTTAACTTTTTATAGTTTGAGAAGTATGCTGAGAGCCGTAATCAGTTGCAGTCTAATGTTCTTTACATGCACTCTAAAAGAAATTATAAATGCAATAGTCAGGTGAATCCAATAGCAGAAATAAAATCAACTTCAAAGCAAACCCAGGAGTAGAGTGATTACCTTAACCTGGTCCCTGGAAAGAACATGATTTTTTTTTTTTTTTTTCTGCTTAGTTTACAGCTCTATATAGGTTTAGAGAGATCCAGGCTGTCATCTTGCATTTATTCATAGCCATCCAAAATACATCAGTTTTCACTCCCTAGTGTCTGTTATACTATATTTCTGAAAAGGAAAAGGATCTTCTACCTTTATCTTTGAATGCACCTATGTCACTGCTAAAAAAAAAAAGCAACCCAACACACTAAAATTATCTGAATTTGTCTGTCTGCCATATAATTGTCATGCTGACCTGGGGAAACCTGATACAGAAATACTGTAATGAGAGCAGAGCAGGCAATGTCAAAATGTCATTGAATTACTAGAACATTGCTGACTATCATGCATTGCACAGTACCTCTGTTATTCAAAGGTAACTGTGGTGTTTTGACCCTGGCTGGAGGCCAGGGGCCCACCAAAGCTGCTCTATCACTGACCCCCTCGGCTGGGCAGGGGAGAGAAAACAGAACGAAAGGCTCGTGGGTTGAGATAAGACAGAGAGAGAGCACTCGCCAGTTACCGTCACAGGCAAAACAGACTCCACTTAAGGAAAATTAAATTAATTTATTACCAAACAAATCAGAGTAGGGTAATGAGAAATAAAACCAAATCTTAAAACACCTTCCCCCCACCCCTCCCTCCTTCCCGGGCACAACCTCACTCCCAAATTCTCTGCCTGCCCCCCTGAGCGGCACAGGGGAACAGGGAATGGGAGTTGGGGTCAGTTCATAACACGTTGTCTCTGACGCTCCTTCCTCTTCAGGGGCAGGACAGATCACACTCTTCCTCTGCTCCAGCCTGGGTCCATCCCACAGGAGACAGTCCTCCATGAACTTAGCCAAGGTCGGTGCTTCCCACGGGCTGCAGTCCTTCACGAACTGCTCCAGCGTGGGTCCCTTCCCTCCCACGGGCTGCAGTCCCTCAGGCACAGACTGCTCCAGCGCGGGTCCCCCGCGGGGTCACAACTCCTGCCAG
>JAVKLA010000040.1:22058531-22097420 GCA_034782735.1 Sagittarius serpentarius
GAGCCTGCTCCGGCGCGGGCTTCCCACGGGGTCACAGCCTCCTTCGGGCACCCCCCTGCTCCGGCGTGGGGTCCTCCGCGGGCTGCAGGGGGAGATCTGCCCCGGCGTGGACGGACCTCCCTGGGCTGCAGGGGCACAGCCTGCCTCACCGGGGTCTGCCCCAGGGGCTGCGGGGGAATCTCTGCTCCGGCACCTGGAGCACCTCCTGCCCCTCCTGCTCCGCTGACCTGGGGGTCTGCGGGGCTGCTCCTCCCACATGTTCTCTCTCCTCTCTCTGGCTGCAGTTGCCATTGCACAGCAATTTTTCCCCCTTTTTAAATCTGTTATCCTCGAGGAGCTACCACCGTCGCTGATGGGCTCGGCCTGGGCCAGCGGCGGGTCCGTCTTGGAGCCGGCTGGCGTTGGCTCTGTCGGACCTGGTGGAAGCTTCCAGCATCTTCTGACAGAAGCCGCCCCTGTAGCCCCCTTGCTACCAAAACCTTGCCATGCAAACCCAATACAGCAAGAGATATCTTTGTCTTTTGTTGCTGCATGACATTAATATTTGAAATTCACCCTGAAGCCGTCCGAGTTCAGCATGCTCACTATCAGGTTAAAAATGGATTAGATGATGCTTTTGGTAATGCAAATTGTGAAGAGGACACCCTTGTCCCTAGTCAGAAAGTTCATCTTCCTTTGTTACTTCATATGTTAAATAAGGGCATGGGCAATTACTCACTCTCATAGCTGACTGGCTTCAATATTTCAGAAGCTAAAATAAAATAGTCTTTTTTCTACTGACCCAAGGTTTTCAATTCTATATTTAACTGTCAATACCTTACAAAGCATGGCAACAATGCTTGAAAAATTAACTGATGTTCAGTCTTTCTATTTGTTTTCTGCCGTAAAAGAAGTGAAATAATCAAGATTCTGGATGGGCAGAAAAGGCAGATTTTTTGTTTGGAATGGATTTGTCTGCACATGAACACTGATTGCTCTTTGGGAAAAGGGTCATATGGGACAGAGTTCACCCCTGTGAGACAAGAGTTGTAAAGGCTTGGGGTTTTAGCATGTGTCTGAAGGAATGCGTTGTGCTTGCTCCAGCATGCATCAGCTCCTGCATAAAAGGGTTTCCAATGTTATGGACAATTAATCATGTGAATTTCATTCACTACAACTGCGTGGTCATCAGCATAGTTTGAGCAGATAAGTGGACAAGTGCTTAACGTCACTGACATAGAAATAGAGCCATTACTAGGATGAACTTTGTGTGCCACAGATCACCGCATGGCATACTGCAGACACTTAGTCTGGGACTTCCAGTCTGACACAGAAGGAATTTGGGCACGACACTAGATTTAATGAGCTTCATTGATGAAGAGTGCCAAGACAGCTTTAGTGGCCTCAGTTGATCGAGAGCCTTAACTATTGAAGGCAAATAAAGTCATCCTTCGAACTTTAAAGCTTCTACATGCATATTATCCATTATCCATTCTCTGTTCTTACGGAGAAAATGTGCCACCAGGTGAATTATCAGAACAATTTAACAGTCATACATGTTTTAATTGTTTTCAGTTGTTTTCAGGATGGCAGTCCCTAAACATTTCTAGCTCAGCTGGAGGTACCATAGAAATTTCATATATGTAGCTGACATTATGGTGTATCTGAACATTTCTTACTCACGTTTCACTGACCCCAGAGAAACAGTGCATGGACTCCCTTACGGTCTTCTGTCCCCACAGTTTGAAGCCCCTGG
Source organism: Sagittarius serpentarius (assembly GCA_034782735.1). Lineage (NCBI taxonomy): Eukaryota > Metazoa > Chordata > Aves > Accipitriformes > Sagittariidae > Sagittarius > Sagittarius serpentarius. The sequence continues at coordinate 22,060,267 of JAVKLA010000040.1, forward strand.
ACGAGAACATATATAATCACGCAAGGCCCTGAATAATCCTGCATTACTTTGTGCTTGAACAGGAATAACTCATTTTGAAAAGCAGCTTGCCATTTACACATGACCTAATTACAACTTGCTTCACCCAGCAGCATCGCCCAAGCCCTCTCCCATGGAGCCAGGCACTCAGACTCATGCCACTGAGAGGAGGTGGGTGCTTGGCCGCCCCAGCACAGGAACCCCCAGGGTTAATGGCTCTGAGTGCAGGGGGAGCGCTGGATGTAAAGGATATGATCCAGAGAAGTCAGACGCTGAGAAGGGAACCAGCTTTTCTTCCGAAGACCCAAGCAGTATTCATTCTTTTTGAAGCAAATTCAGAAGATAAAGCATTGGTGCGCGTCCCGTACCCTGCCCTCCTCCGCCAAGGCTCAGTGCTTGAAGCACATGAGACCCATCAGAGGTACAGATTAAATTACCTTTTCCATCCATGCAGCCCCGGAAACAGTTCTTCCAGGTTCTTGGCAGGATGGAGCCCTCAGTGACTCTCCTACAGCTCTTTTTACTGAGCACAAAACATAAATTCCACTGGATGTGAGAGAAAACACGACTTGAAGATCTAACATGATTGGACTCCTGGGGGAAGGGAAGACCTGAGCTCTACAGCCCCTAGGAGAGAAACATTACATATTTTGTCCAAATATCTTGAATACATCCAGTTCTCTAAGATTATCATTGTCAGCTTCGTTTGTGTTCTTTTTCCTTCTTCCTTTCTTCAGCTTGCAGCTTCAGCAAGAGAAACAGAGGACATTTGGCTTGGCCAGACCCCGCAGAACAGGAGATATGTGTCTGGGGTTCCTCGCGAAAAGCGGGACCGAGGTGTCTCAGGCAAGTGTCGAACGCCCGCATACTTATGAAAGGAGAGAGGAGCTTCCCCCTCTTTGCTTCTGTTTTAAAGGGACTGGCAGCTACCAATGCATTTTTTTTGTTAGCCTGGCACTCAAGGCAGAGACGTGCCCTTTTTGTGAGCAGGGCGAGCCCCCCAGGGCAGCAGTGCTGAGCAGGGCTGGGGGGCTGGGGCTGGCTTGGCCATGGGGAGCCCATCCGAGGCAGCTCGGGGTCGTCCGAGCTGAGGAAGACCATGGTCCTCCCCGCACATCTGCCCACACTGGCGGGCTTCAGGCACTGTCAGCCCGGGCTGCAGGGGCTGACTGTGCAGGAAAATGCGCGAGCGTGCTGCAGCCAGCAACAGGACGGGCTCACTTCTCCGGTAAAGCCCGCCTTCTTGGAATTTGTGCTTTAAAAATAAGTGAAATTTAGACATGGAATAATTGACTGATATCCCTTTTTATTCTTTCACTTTGTTTGTTATATTCAACAACAGCAACAACAAAGTTGCTGTGTGTTATTTGCAAACGGGTGCGAGAGAGACAGTTTACCTGTGATTCTGAAGCCAGGTCTCTAAAGAAACTATTAAAAGAGGCATCAGCAGGACATAAAGACTTTCAGAGTGAAGAGGAAAACTATTCCTCTTAGGAACTGGGTGGATTTAAGAAATGTATTAATATCTTCTATTCAGAAGGAATATAAATTCTATAGCCAGCTTTTTTGGATTTATATCTGAATCCAAAAATCAATGACTTTTAATACAGAAAATGCATTGGCTCAGCCCTGCTTAGTCATCCTGAAAGATGCACGGTCTTCTCATTAGGGAATGAAGATATTATAGAAAACATACACTGGAGTCCCAAATGCAAAAGGGGAATTAGAAGAAAATCTTTTCCTACAATGACTCCGAATCCTCAAGGAGACATTTTGCTGCTGCGTGCAATGCGGGACAGACCACGTGCATTGGCTGTCAGGCTGCTCATTTACGAGTGCAATGGCAAAGCTTCCTACAGCCACCCTATCTTGGGGTGCAAAAGCTTGATTTAACCAAATCGACCTTTTTCCCAGTACATTTCTCGGGTGGACATCACTGCCAAATTATTAAATATCTCACTGTTCAGAAGTGTGATCAGTGCTGAAATTGTTATTCACCTGCAGCGTTCAGACACCGAGGGGTGAGGTGCACACCACCACCGGTCAGCTTGTACCTTGCTTAAAAGAGAAACCAGTATGTCATGTGTGTAGGGTAAATGTACAGCATCCTGACCTTGGCTGCGCAGAGCAAGCTGAGGCTCCCGCGTGAGCAACCAGTACGGAGGCTAACCTTCCAAAAATTCACACTTAGCTTACTGAAGAGGTAAGGATATTAGTAAAGAAAAAAAAGTAAATAATTAAAGAAGGTCAACCACTCAAGAAATATGACTGCTAAATGTATTAAACTGGAAAAGCAGCCCATGTTGGGAAGAAATGCTGATGGTCCAAGGTTTGCTTTCGTTCCAAAGGGAAGAGAAAGCCAACACAAAAAATGTAATAAACACAATTTAAGAAATCAGTTTAAAATGGCAAAACTGAAAATGCTAATTAAGAAAGAAACATTTCAACATCTGAAATGAAATGTTCAAATAAATGTCATTGTGAATGGAAATGTTTATGTTTGAACTGTCACTTTGAAATCAATATTGTCCTACACAAAAAACCTCATTTGAATTAACCCACACTTCCCCTGAGGATGAAACTTTATCTTCATAGAATCATAGAACCATAGAATCGCCTAGATCGGAAAAGACCTGTAAGATCATCTAGTCCAATCGTTTAACCTAGCACTGACAAGTCCCCCACTGAACCACGCCCCTAAGCGTTACATCTACACGACTTTTAAAAACACCCAGGGGTGGGGCCTCCACCACTGCCCTGGGCAACCTGTTCATTCTGCTCCCGTGTTTCCGTGCCTTCATCGTGCATCCTCGCAGAAAGCACCGGGGCACCCATGTGCTCGGCTACTGCAGCAGAGCACCCGCAGTGATCCCAGCCTCCCAGAGGAGACTCTCCGGTATCCAGTGTCCGGAGGGCTCCCAGTCTGCAAACTGGACTTGTCCCACCTGAACAGCTGCAAGGAAAATCAGCTTTTTCGCCCTCACCTGTAGGTTATTTTGGGGCAAACCTGATGGCAGTAGAAAGTTAGGCATGCCATAACCCTGGCTTGTCTGAGCTTCTCCATATGTAGATACTTTCAACATTTTTGATCTGCAGCTCTGAAGAGAAGTTTTTGGGTCTTTCTTCCCTTTCTATGGCGTTTATAAGAGAAAGTGGATTCCGCAGTACAGCAGGATAACATTTCTTTTTTTCTTTCCTAAATGTTTAAAAGAAAATTTTCATTTCATAGTTGAATATGTAGGGAATTGCAAATAAAAAACACACATGTGAAACAGTGGAATTTAGAAAAAAGCACTCCAGTTAGCTGAAAGCATCCTGTTGCGATAACCAGGGTGGAGTTGGGAAGACCAACTGGGTGAGACCTCCTGGGCACTGAGGTGCAGTCCAGGCCCGTTGGACGATGGCAGATGGTCCCTTTCACCGGCTCTGACAGAGCCCGCTCCCATCCTCACCGGTCACAGGCCGTGGCAGGGGGTGCCCCTGGCTCCGCTCCCCCACCCCACCCCAATTCAGCCTCCTGGAAATGGAAATGCCACGGGGTTTCAGCTCTGCTTTTCTTTGTGACTTTCCATTCAGACACCAGCATCTGTAGAAGTGTGTAAACGTGTGTGGGGGGGTCTGTGCCGGAGGGTGCGCACACGTTTTAGTTGTGTAATCAGGTGTATTACAGTCATCAGACTGATTTTCCCAGGCAACTCCTCAGAAGTGTCATGGTTTCTTATTCATTGAACCATTTAAGCTATTAGCTGCTGCACAGCCTCATACATAGATTTTATTTTTTTTTTCCCTCTAGACTGTGGTTGAAACAGAGGAGCCTGAACTTTTCAGGGAACACATTTTGATGGAACTGTTTGTTGGGGAGAGTTTCGTGACTAACTTAATCTCAGCTGCTGGAGAGATGGATCCAAGCTACACAATTTACAGCGCTGTCAGTTTGGACGTTGGTCTCATGCTGGTGCATCAGCCCGCCTGCCATCTGACCCCTTTAAAAGCCGGTTGTTTAGGAAGGCAAACAGGCAAGGGGTTAGTGAACAAACATTTTCCACCTGACAAGAACTGTTGCTGTGGATTAAGGAGAAAAGAAAAATCACTTCCTTTTGTTTTGCCAGGGAATTCAAATGCTTTAAGATTTAGTGTAACACAGGATCTGCTTAAGTGGTAATTGTTCTTTGTTTCAGACTACATCAATTTACAACTGGAACACTATGGCTGTCACTGAAAATGCTTTGTGAATTTATTTACAGGCTGCAAGAAAGTGAAGAAGCACACAGACTGCATTTTAAATACAAATTGCTTCAAGGTACAATTTGCTCAAATTGCTGTAATGTGCATTATGAATTTAATTTTAGTACATTTCTGCTATATAATAACCTGATTTGAAAGTATAAGTGCAAATTAAATTTAAATAACCTATAATTTTTATGTGATGTGATGTTTCGTAAATATTTACTATGGGCGTCTTATTATTGAATCAACTAGTCCTTAAACTGTGTAGATAATAATAAAGGCAAGGTCATCTCTTACTTGTATGTATTAAACTTGTAATCGGCAGTATCTGTTTGTTCTTTAGCTCATCTGTCTAAAAAGAGATAATCACGGTAGCATGAGTGCCTGACAGTCTTTAACACTTTTATCTTTCTGCTTCTCTCCGAGATAGGGAAGTGCTTTTGTCACCGTTATACTTACTGGGAAGGGAGGCGCAGGCAGACGGCATGTAAGACCATTTAGGTGCCCAGCGATGATGGGGATCGATGGCAGTCAGCACTAAAATACATGTGAGGAGCCGTGTCCAGGTACCCGTGCTCAGATAAACAAGGGGAGGGATGCTGCAAGTTGCCGTTGATCCCCACAGTAGCTGAAGGCTTGGATGGTCTCAGATCCGACACGTGGGCTACGCAGGTCCTCGCGAAGCCTCTCCGGCCGCTGGTCCTGGCACCGCCGGAGCTCGCGCTCCCAGCTCTGACCGTGCATGCTTGGCTGCTCTGCGAGCTTGCACCAGGCACCCGACTGCCGCAGGCAGCGCGCAGCGGGCGCGCCTGGGCTCTGCGCTGGGCCGCACAAAGTGCCACCAGCCAATGCGCAGCAGTCAGTGGTCAGAGCCCCTGCCCGGGGAAGAGGCGGCAGGGAGTCCGGATCGCGGGAAAGCAGTCAGAGGCGCACAGAAAGCGATGCCACCGAGACGCGAGGTGATCCTACAGCCGCGTGAGCTTGTCACGAGCTTTGTACAACGCTTTCCGTGCTCGTCCAAACAGAGAGAGCGAGCGGGTCCGGGGGTTTCGGAAGGCGGGGACGCCCAAGAGAGCTTTAAACAAAGGGGGATAAGAGTTAATAGACTTCAGTTGCGTAACACTTCAATAACGAAGTGACGCTCGAAGGCAGATGCCACCGAGGCACAGGTGCTACTGCGCTTGGACGGCCGGGGAGGGGCGGTGGGAACCGGTGTCTCCTTCGGCCCCGAGCCGGGCACCGGCAGCGGGAGGGGGCTGAGCACAGGGGCTGCAGGACGGGCACCGAACCACACCACTGCCTGCAAACACATCGCTGCCCGTGCGGGTGGGGAATGCACAGCAGGTCTAACTCCAAAGCTGAAAGAAGTTTTTGCTTGTGAAAATCCCTCCACGTGAGGAAAATTAACCTCAAGGGTAAGGCAGGATAATACTGACTAATGTAGGTTTTAATATATGCCCCTCTTCTTTAGGAAAGCTTTTACTGGGGAGGGGGGGAAGCTTTAGCATTATCACACTGTTTATACTGCAAAGCAGTTACTCAGCCACCATGGGTTACCTTCTGTCAGGGACAATTGCCTGTTTCTACTGCGTATATGCTAAGTTATACTTTTCACTAATCTTAATATAAAGGCTCTTGAAAGAATCCTAAATGGAAGGTCAGCTTTGAAGTAGTGCCTTTTAAATGAATAAGATAACTTTGACTGGGTGAATACTTAACCTGTGATTGAACAACAAAAAGGGAGAATAAAATGATAAATCGCTTACTATAAACAAAATAACAAACGTTTCCGTAACAGTTGATTTAGCAGACCAGTGTTATCCTCTGTCTCTGCAGAGGGAGGGCACACTTCCCGCTGACCTCCCATCGTTTCTAGCAACGCAACCACGCAGCAGTTAAATAAGATCTATCTTACAGATGATGTTTGCAAAAAAAGGCAAAATTTGTAAGAAATTGTGGGTGTTTTTCTAAACCTAATGCTGACTTTTCAGAAATGACAGGTATCTTTTCTAGAGTTTGCGACCGGAAGGACTCTTCAGTCTCTCATTTTAAAACCTAATTGTATCAGGCCACATGTTTTCCATGGGAAATCTAATATTTTAAAATAAGTTTTTGGTTTTTTTTTTCTTTTTTCCTTGTGCTGTGTTTCCATTGCAAATCTGGGGGTGGAATTAAAGCTGTCTAAAGAGAAAGTAATGAAGTCCACTGACCAGATTAAAAAAATGAACAAAAAGCCCCATGAACTCCCCCCCAACTTCTGCTAATTTCTTCGTCAGCCAGCAATCCTTTTTTTTTTTTTTTTTGCCCATTGAGAAACCGAATCGTGTCTGCTGAGGGTACCTGCAGGCCAGAAGCAGAAAAAGGGGATAATTTCTATGTCCGTGGATACAGCCGGGAGAGCGCAGCTTGCCTCGCCTTCTGCAGGAGCCACAGCGGAGCCCGTCCCCTCCGTTATCTCCCGGAGCAGCAGCCTCCACCAGCGGGCACCCGGGGTTTGTGTGCGGCATCGTGCCGCAGCTGTGAGGAGCGCCTGATTAGCATTAATTGCGATAGAAACAATCGGGTGACGAACGGCACATGGCGCTGGACGAGCAGCCTGGTCTCGTTTGCTCAGATAACGGTTGTGTCTGTGTAACCAGGCAGCCTAATGTACATAAACACCTTTCCCCAAGTGCTCAGAGCTCCTGAAGCAGAAATTGCCCAAGAGGGTCTGGGTGTGAAAAATACCTTTTCTTGGCAAAAATAAGACAAGGTGAAGAGAAAGGCCGGATGAAGACAGGTTGGGGGGCTCTGTCTGACCGGCCTGGTGAATAGTGGTCGCTGCCCAAACATCCAGCTGCCGGAGCTTGCTGCACGGGCTTTTTCATTTGCAATATAATGCTTCATTTGCAGGGATTATTTTAAAGAGGCCACCTACAGAAACGTGACGTCCATTCAACCAAATTATTACAGCAGGTGTTAAGCGCTACCTTAAACATTTTATGAGTGTTTCTGTACAGAGAAAAATATCAAAGGCTATAAGCCTCTGTTCTGTGTCATCATGGGCACAATGTGTCTTCAAATAATGCACAGCTGTGGAAGAATAATTAACGACATAACTTTTCGGGGTTTTGGATAAAAGGGCCATGTTTTCCCTCACTTGGAGCTGGAGGCTGAGCTTTATCGCCCCAGATATCCTTTCTGCAGAAAGCTGAGAAGAACTAAATGTGAGAATGTGAGTTTAAATGAACGCCGGGGCGATGGTCTCCATTTGAGCAGAGGTGATGACCCCTGCAGATGATGGCGCAGGACAGACGATTTCCACCATCCCCGAAGCTCCAGGCACTGGCCGTTGCAGTGGCAGCAGTGCCAGTTTGAATGCTGATGGCTCTTGCTTGTTCTGGCCTTATCATCCAAAGATTCAGGAAACTCCCTAGGGCAAGAGTTATTTCATTCTGTGATCTGGCCAGTTCAGGAAAACTGCTGTATGTCTGTATTTCACTTAATGTCTCACTCCAGTTATGTCTGCCTCCAGCGAGGCGTCCTCTCTTGCATTCCTTTTAGGGTTTTTTTCGTTTTTTTAATGCACGCTTAGGAAATGTAGTTAAATATTTGCATTTGTAAGTTCTGTAACCTCAACCTCTTCCAGCTATAATTTCTTACCAGTCCTCCCAGTCATCCCTCAAGAACTAGAGGCCATTTATTTTTCCAGTGGATTTCCTTCAATTTTGCAATATTGCTTTGAAGTATTAAGAACGAAAGCATTTGAACACACCCAACGCATTGTACTGAGTGATTTCACTGAGCGGTATCTCTTCCAGAACCCCAAGATCTAACTGCGTTCGCCTTGATTTACTTGACCCAGTGACCATGGCTGAGCTCTCCCACGGTATAGCCCTCATGGCTGCGCAAGGACAGACAGAAGCTCCACTACCAGCCCCTAAAATTCCCTGTCTTCTGGGAGAGGAATAAGAGCAATGATGGAATTAGTATAAAATGCCAGCTTGGGGGACAGGCAGGTTTTAAGGAATGTGGCTGAATTGCTGGTCAGATGTCACAATGCACCTTGTGTATGGAAAAGAAATACATTTCCTGAGAAACTGCAGGGTAAAGCCAGCCCCTGCAGTGCCTGCAGCACGGCTCCCCTGCGTGCGTGGCAGGAGGGAGGTCGGAGCCCCTCTGTGGAAGGGGGAGCTGTTGGTGCCCATCTCACATGAACCCCGAAAACATTTCCCTTGTTATTTCTCTATGACAATGTTTTTTTACCTTCTGGTTGATGCTCAGGGATGGGTTTTTGCAGCTAGTTCTTTAACACTTTTAAAATATTTTACTATCTATAGCCTCTATCCAAGTCTACTCTTAGCTTTGACCCTACCAGGCTATTCAAACCTCATTTAAACAAGCTATCCATCCTGTGCAAAGAAAATCATTTTGGTTTTCAAAGTCTTCCAGCGTTAAAGCAGCATGAGCTCCAGTAGCATATTGCATGGCACTGCTCAGATTTCTGTGGCAAGCCATAATATTTAGTGTTATAGCCCAAATAAAACCCAGCCCTGTGTGAAGCACACCGAATCTTTGATATTGTATTTGCTGGATTGACAGTGTCTGGTATTGGGCAACCAAGGAGGCTCCAGAATTTGAACTTTCATGTTAGCAATCTGGATTGCTGCCTCCAGGACTTTGGGAATATTTCAAGAAAAGAGTGATTAATAAGCTCTCGGCTACTCATGCCGTAGGGTCATCATTTATTTAATCTGATCCACCTTTGGGCTGGCACGGCAGGAGGGTCTCGCCATGCCCCTAATCCCAGCTCTTACTTGGAGCTGGCTCTGGCATGGGGGCTGTCCTCGGGTGAGCTGAGCAGCCTGCATGCCCCCCCGGCAACTTCATGTGTTGCGAGGCTGGTTTTCTGCCCGATGGGCACCTGGCCACTGAGACGGGGCCCGACTTCGAGGCACGGACCAGCACTTAGCAATGGAAAATGAAGGTGGTGTTGATAGGAGGTGCTCCACAGACAAGGTGTTGGCCCACGGCTTTGGGTGCTGGTCTCTGCCCTGGGCACGGGCACAGCTTGAACACTCGGCTCCTTCCGTACAGCTCTCCATCCCTGCTAGCACAGACAGGTGATTTTTCTGGGAAAGCATCGTAAGCTCAGGTTTAAACTAAACGCCCTGAAAATGGCATGAAGACATGTATAATGATGTAACTTATACGTACAGTATGTAATAGACCTTCCTTATGAATGAGTCCTGGTCCAGTATAACCTTAAAGACGGTTGTGTCAACATACCACAAAATTTTGAGACTGCTGTCCATGTTTAAACATGATAGCTTCACACCCACAAGGGACAGTTATTGCCCATGAGGCGCACTGTAATATGTGACTTTTCCTACTATTCCTCCTTTAATTCCTCTATTATCTGATGTTATACTTTCTTGATGTTGTTAGAATTCCTACTTCTATAGTTTCATTTCTTTGGGGAAATTTTCTTCCTCAACAGTTCACCGCTCCTTTTTACACCAGCACCTTCAGTCCTACAGCAGTGTGTTGTAACTGTGCTGGGTCCTTGCGCTGCTGCCGAAATAGTGCTCTCTTGCCTGCCCCTTCTCCATGTTAATTAAGATTTTGCAGTGCTCTTCCAGGCAGACAGCTATTCTCACTTTTGGCCTCTTCTTTCACAGAGGGGAAAAAAAAAATATATATAGCTGTCACCTGTGTTGTTCAGATGAGCTTTAAATTGGCAGGTGAGGAGAGAAAATTGCCAAATGCTGCAAAGGTAGGAAGAGCAAGGCAGAAAAGTCTGGAGGACTAGTGGGATTCTGGTGATACTCTAGAGTGCAGACAGGAGCTCAGGCCCTTCACAAGGAGGGCAAGGGACATGGAGGCAGAGGAAAAAAAAATCTTAATTTTCTTTGACAGTGTGACTTCACCCAAGAGGTCGTGGGAGAGGTTCGGAGGCTCCAGGGGGGGTTCACTGGGGTAGGGTTTGGCGCCAGTGTAGACAAGGAACTAACATGGCTGATAAAAACCAAAGCAGAATAGATTTTAATGACCAAATGACACTGTTTAGTCATCATGCGATGAGTGCCAGAGAATTTTTCCTGTTAATTCCTATGCACTGCCTATAAGCACACCTTTTTCAGAGAGCAGTCCCAGTCTTGTTTTAAAGACTTAAGGTATCAGAGACACTAGACCCTGAGTAAAACCAACTTAATGCTTAAACACCTCCCCAGTGGAAGCCCTTCACCACATTGCTAGCCACACTGTGTCCACCCTGCAACTTATAAATCATGCCCGAGTCTCAAGAGAACTAATTCTCTCCTTGGAAGGCAAGTTTTCCAAACCTACAGTCATGGTGGCAGCCCTTGTGTGAACTTTTTCTTGTTTGTTGACATTTTTCACGGTTTGATATCAGAATTGACCTTATTAATACTGCTTATGATAATAAAATTCCCCTCTACTCTTCTCTTCTGTTTATTATTCTAACAGCAGGGGAGGCCGTATGTCACACTGGGAGCAGTAAATGATGTCCAAGCAAGCCACGATTACCAAGAACTCTGCCTTGTTTTATACGGCTGACTTGCCCTTGTCCTTTTGCCAGAAATAATTTTGTTTTCTTCCATGTCATTGGTAAAACACTGAAGAAAATTGGTCCAACATCAAGCTTCTACAATAAAGATAAAGCTTATGTTGCACAGTGATTTTGCATTTAAAACGACTGCCAGATTAATATTTTTAAGTGCATTTAGTATATGATGCAATGATTGGAATATAATAAATACAATTTAAGACCACTTAATAAAATTTATAATAACATAGAATAACATCAATAATAAAATATTATAAACGTATAAATTCATAATTTTTGTCAACTATTTTATTACAAAAGTTAATAAAACAATAACAATTACACAATACTAATACGATTCAAAATAACAACAACTTTGCTGTACTTGCAATGGCAACAAAGTGCAAACATTTACCATTTATTACTGCATTACAGCGCAAAGAGACGCAGACTCCCCATGCCGAGGCTGTGGAGATGCTGAAAGCTGACGCGGTTCCCACCCTGGTCCTTCGGACCCAGTAGAGCACACCTGTGCCATAGTGACTTTAAGACAGTGCTCTCCCTTCCATGCGGCTGTCTCCGCTCGGCTCTGTTCTCAGCGCAGGCTAATCCGTCCTTAAGCTGAGCGCTCCGTGTATTTTAGGAGTCGATGACGCAACCTGGAGGTAAGAGCTTGGCCAGCACGGCCCCGAGGTGCCGTCCCTGCACCCGTGCAGCCTCGAGCGGGTGACACAACCTGCCTACCTGCAGTCCCAGGGCGCAGCCAGAGAAGATGGCCCTGGCTTGCTGCAGTGATGACCACAGCTTAATTACCTCAGATACCTAAGACGCTGGTGTCCTTGGCTCTCTGTGGCTTTCTCTGGGAGTGGACGGTTTTGCCCAGAGCCCAGGCGCGGGCTGGCCCGAGGGAGGTCTCCCTCGGAACCGGGGCTGGTGGGATCCTGGGCTCCTTCCAGCCTGCCTTACGCTGAAAATGTTGCCGGGTCAAAAGACGGTGAACTCAGATTTGGTACGTTGACTTTGCTCTCGCAGCTGGTAGAAGAGAGGCTGAGAGGACATCCTTGGTACCACAGACAGCCCCTGCGAGGACCGAGGACCCATCCTGGGGCGGGGTGGACCCACTCCTGGGGTACCTGGATGGGATGCAACTGTGAAATGGCCATAGGGTCAGGGGACTGCCATATGGGCACTGATTTTGCAGTGACCTGGGGTCTTTTTGTTGAAAAGACCAAAACCAGAATGAACTATACGTACCAAAGTGGGACATTTTTCCTATTTTCACTCTGAAAGCTGTTCCTGGCAGCAGTTAATTAGGTGCCCTGACACAGGTTTTGCAGAGGGATACGTGCAAGGAAGTCACTGCTGGTTCATCCTCGCCGCGTCCAAGCGGGCAGACTTCAGACACAGCTAACAGCAGAAGTGCCCTGCTGGTAACAAGCTCCCTAATAAGCTTCTGACGTCAGTCCCGTGGAAGCATCTCCTGCTTCGCTGTCTGACGGCCTGCAGCCCCGGGTCCAGGCGCCTTCCAGAGGTGTGGGGGACGGCCATGGAGGAAACAGCTGCATTAGGGCTAAAGGACGATAGAGAGCGGCCTGAAGTGCGTGGTGCCTGGGGTGACCGGGCACGGTCGTTTTGGATGCAAAGCAATGCTGTGTACATCTCACAGCAAGGCAGCTCCCCGCTTGACGTCCTGGCATGGTGCAACAGCCGTTTCCCGGCGGGACAGTAGAAGTCAAGGAGAGCAGACATCGGTCTTCAGCCCAAATTTCACTGCCCTAACCCGAGTCTGGAGCGGGATTAAAGTAAAAAAATCATATGCAGGTTTGGAAACCTGGGCTGGAATATCGGCTTTCCAGCCTCTCAGTGCCCTGACAGCTGAGTGTTTCCTGGGGAGGAGCGGCTGGTAATTAGATTGTAGGTAACATTTGGAGGAGTTTTTTTTTCAGATTTTTTTAAGCTACAGCAGTTAAAAATAAATAAATACTGAAGGGCAATTTTAGCAGCGTGATTCTAATTTGTTTAATCAGATTATGTTGTTTTCTTCTCTGCTGCCTTCTAATTTGGATATATGAAAATGAAATTAATATTAAATTCTCATCTTTATTCAGACTTAATGAGATGACTGGAATGGCTTGCCAGAACATAGTTGTCTTTAAAATGTGGCTAAACATCACTTCCCGAAAGTTGTCATTCATAAGGGCTTTATTACCACCCGAAGTTTAGGAAAATGACCCAAAAGAACACTGTAATTCCTAATCATTTCAGAATCGTGATGTCAGCAGTTAATGCAGACAAGCATCGAGCAAGATTTAACAGGATTAAAGAGCAGTACAAGGAGCAGAGTTAAAAAAAATAAAAAATTGCCAGGAGATACCACAGCAAGGAAGGAAAAAAAAACCAAACCCCTGGCTTTACCCAGAGCTTGGCTGCAGTTCAGCCTGTCCGCGGACCACCCCCTGCGCTCCCCAGGCTGGAGCAGCCCTCCTGCCTCCGCCGCCTGCCCGGCCCGCGGCCTGCGGCCTGTGGCCTGCGGCCCGCGGCCCGCGGCCTGGCCCCCCGGGAAGGGGAGAGGTCCGAGGCTTCCAGCTGCCCTGGGATGTGTCGTGTCCTCCGGTCACAGGCGGCATGGCCGCGGGGCCGCGAGCGCGGGGCTGGGGCTCCGCGTGGGAGTCGCTCCCCCGGCCGCGATGGGAGAGCCCTGCCGTTCGGCCTCTTCTCCCAAGCTCTCCCCTTGCATGGAGCAGTCCTGGGACTGGAGAGGAGACGGCAAGACTTCTTCCTCCCGAGCAGGCGTCGGCCCCACCGAGCTGCAGAGCACGGTGCTGCCTTGCCCCCCGTTTCTGACACTGACCCTTTTCCCATGTGAGTTACTAAGCCCCTGAGACACCGGGACCCGGACCCGCGCGGTGCCTGCTCCCTGTCTCCATCAGCCCCTTTGGCAGCCTGGCACAGGTCTAGGAGCGCCGAGAGAGAAAACACTTAAATTCTTTAAAGATGTATTTATCTGGAAAGTGTCTTTTGTGTTGGACACAAGAGTTTTCTATTTTCTTTCTCCAGATTGAAACCCGAGTACCTGGCAAGGCAAAGGTATCCAGGCAGTGGAAATTCTTGTTCCTGGAAGCTGGACAAAACAGAGGGAAGGGAAAAGTCATTAAAGCAGTTTGTACGCTGCAAAATTAAAGTGTACCTGCTGGTAACAACCATGTTTGAATTTGGCCAGCTGCTTTAGACTACGTGATAACCAAATTATACCTGCTTCAGGCTTTGCAAATTCTGCTAGTAGGGGGTAGGCTGTAATGGATTAGCTTACATCCCGTTTTGTGTGCATCATTAGAAGGTCTGAGTTCTCCAGTGCTGATTTCATCTCACTGCAATGCAGCCTTGAAATCAGGAGAGAAAGGTGCTGCATTTTCTTCAAATGATTCACTCTGCTGTCATATTTTCTTATCTCTTGTTCTTGCGTGTTTAACACTGGCAATATGCAGCCATAAACAGCAGGTTTATAGCTGCAATCAAAACAGATTCTTCCGGCTGGAAAAAAATATTCCAAAACTTCAAGGGTTGAGCTCTGTCCTCCCAGGCATGTCCTTGGCTCAATGATTTCATTGCAAATGGGCATATGGAGCCAGAGCCTGGGCTGGTACATCCAGATTTATGGGAAGCACTACACATCATTCTCCAATTTCAGCCCCAGAGCCGCAGATCTTGGCACAGAGCGTCCTGAAGCAGAAGGTGGTGGTGAGTGACAGCTTGATACATTCCCGTCACGGGCTGCTTTTGCACATAGGCTCGATTTGGCGGAAGATTTGTTGGTTAACTCTGGGTATATTGTACCACTCTGAAGACACACTGTGGTAATTATTTTGGGTGTTCAACAGACTTTTCTTTTAAAAATCACTGACTAGTACTTTATCTGATTATCCTCATTGTGAATCCAGCCTTGTCTATACGATAAGATTTCCCACTCAATCAACTCATGCCTCTAACTTGTAATTATCTTTGGAAATGTTTTCATAATGTGCAACCCTTAACCTTTTTTATATGTTGATTTATTGCCTCTGAGTTAAACCTTGATGTTCAATTTCCTGGTGTTGTTATTAACATCTCCTGCTAGAGAAAATAATTTAACTAAAATTTCATGGGAAAATGAATCAAAACATGATGATATTTACATGCGGCCTTTTAATCATTTCAAACATAGAGAACTTTTTGATTTAAAATTACAGTAATTTTATTTCAATTGTTCTTGGTATTATCCTCAGCCATAATTAGTAATATCCACATAATTAACCAACTGGCAGCTCCTTCCATGAGTAGTAAATAACTAAGATATAAAAAAATACCAAATGCCATTTCAGATACCAGGTTTTTGCAGTCTTTTAGCAACATGGAATTTGGATCAGCATCCTTTGCCTTTTATTGGGAGTCAGGAGCAGCGGCAGAGGAGCGGGGCACCAAAGTGCCGCCTGGCCCTCAGCGCCGTGCGGGATGCCAGCACGCATCCTAACCCCCAGGCTGGAGACTCTCCACTTCTCTTCAGGTTGTTCCTCTGCAAAAAGAAAGACTTACCATGCATTGAACCCCAACAGGGGAATGCGGTTCTGTAGGCTAACATTTACACGTCTAAAACACGCAACAGGAAAGAGGTGTCAGGGGGCTGAAGGCACCAGAGACCCATCTCCCCTGGGAGCTCCACCCCTGCCCCTGTGCCCCGGAGAACGCTGTTTTCCTGATCTTATCCAAAAGACCCTTCTTGCAAGTAGGTAACTGTGCTATCAGTGATACTGAAATCAGACTTTTTTCCATTCCATTGCCTTCCCAAAGTGGCTTTCTTTGCCCATCAGCACTGCTCTCCTACAAGGTCTACCAGGTCAGGTTCTATCTGTGCGTTTCTCCATCTCCTGTGCCTGCTGTGTATTTAGAGTTTGAGCACTGCTCTGAGCGCAGTCAATGTAAACTCAGCTGGTAGTGCTTCATAAAAAGCGAAACATGCTCAGCTCATCCAAATCTCAATCAGCTTTCATCATTGCTGCACCAGAGTGCTAAAATGGAGCAGGCGCAGGGCCCAGTACCTATCAAAGCAGATTTGGATGGATGACCCTCATTTTACCACCTATGAATCTAATAAAAAAAAATGTTGTTACACTTTAACGCATTATCTGTCATGATAATGAAGTTTTATTTACCATTTCCAAGAACATTTTTAGTGATACTACTGAAACAAGCAGATCAGCTGAATCACTGTGCTCAACAAAAGCTGCAAAGCAGCAAAGAAAAGTCTCTGGTGTGGACGTCTGTGTGTTGGAATACACCGTTCCTCCAGATCCATTTTGCTATGGCTCTGTTGGTTTATTCAGTTCCCGGTATGCAGCGGAACCTGCTGAAGGTTCAGAGGGGTGGTTGAAAGCTGTCCTCGTGCACCTCGTGCATGTCCTCGTCTAGAGGAGCCCGCGGCTCCTCGGGGCCATGCCCTCCCCAGGATGCGTCTCTGACGTCCCAATCCCGGCGCTCGGGCAGGCTCCCCACCACATTCCTTCTGGGTGCCCCCACGACACTCCCCTTCCCCGGCAAGGGCTTCTCTCTCTCCAAACCCATCTTCTGGGGCAGGACCAGCAGGAGCACGCTTGGCAGCCCAGATAACCGGGGCTGCTGCTTTCCAGTCAGGCTTCTTACTGGGGTCTGTGCACTCCCCAGCTGGTCGACTGCCTGTCGTGCCACCCCATGCCTTCGCTTTCCTGCTGTCCTTCTCCGGTTTCTCCTCTCCTCCACCACCAGTTCGAACTCTTTCTCTGCTTAAAACATCTAGTGGTTCATACGACAAGTTTGCCTTAACTCTGGCTTGTGCCCTTTAGGATGTGCTTTTTCTATTGCATCTCCCTTCCTCCCCCAGTATTTCTCTACCATTTTCCCAGTTCCAACCTCCTACTTCATTTCCTCCATCTCATTTTAAAACAACCCACCGAGGTTTGTGTTTACACAGCACTTAACATAATGCACCATCCCCTGGACAACCTCCAGATGGTACTGCGGTGCAAGTATATGGACATAACTGGTTATACCCCTAACGGTTACAATACTATTCAACAACTTATCCTAAGACACAATTTACTCCTCTTCTTCTTCCTAGTAATCTGCTGATGCACTGATCCATAAAACTTATGAGAAATATTTATAAAGGTGACAGCCCTGACATGGAGAATTAAATCACAATGCGAGAATGTGCCAATTTAGTAGCTTATGAAGTTCAAGTGAAAAAAAACACAAAAACAGATTAAGAACTGTCACAGCTGAGAAAAACAAGCATATGAGAAAGAATTAGAGCTACAGATTCCCTATATGTGACAAAGACAGAAAGAGGATAAATTTGGGCCAGGTGACAGGTAGGCAAGAAGTGAGCGGTAAGCACCATGTTATAATATCTTATACATGAGCCATCCTTACCGCACCAGCTGTTGTTTGGGAAGGCAGAAGTGCTTCTGTTGTTGCATAGAAAATAAGTGATGAAGCAGCAAAAACAATGCACCAGACGCACCTTTTTTTTTTTCTTTTTTTTTTTTGGCATAAGATAATACAAGGATTTGTTGACTGGGAAATGATAGGCGCAGCAAAGTGCCTGACTCGCACTCGTGGTGGGTCGGTGCCCTCCTACCATCTTTCACTGCACAGACCTTCTGCTGTGGTGAACAAGATTCATCCTGGTAGTGCCGTGGCAGAACCACTTTCGCATAGAGATTTTTACCAAAACAGACATGAGTGTGACAGGCTTAAAGCCAGCAGAGTGACATCCCCTGATGGCAGTGGAAGATCCACAGTGGCCTTCAGCGTATCTTTTACCCTGAATCTTCTACTTTCTTCTGTACGTGAGATAAGCTCTCAGGTTTCCGTGATTTTAGACTGATTTTATTCAGAGTTGCATAGACAACAGACCAGAGAGCCCAAAGCACGCTGTAAATCGCGTGAGAATAAAGAATAAGGACTGATAACACATTTGAGAGTATGTGTTTCCACTGAGAAGTCTCCCATCAGTTACCCCCACTGTGAGGTATCGGGGAACAAATGTCTCTGGTTTAATACGTTGTTTGCTTGTGATGATCCAGATAAAAGGGCTGTGAGCACTTCAAGGGTGGAAAAATGGTTATCACAATGTCAAGGGGCTGTACAAGGTGGCAGTGTTTCCACAGTACGTTGTGTTTTCCTTTTTAAGAAAAAAACACAATGAAGTGATTGTGTCATGTCAGGGCTCACAGCCCTTCCCATGCTGTTCAGCACCAGCCTCCCACCCCTCCTCCCCCCCAGCGCAGTTTTGTAACTCAGGGATGAAGTTATTGCGGGTGGTGGGCGCCTGATTGAGCACCCCTCGGAGGGGATGCTCCAGCAAAGAGCAGTGCTGGCAGTCTCTGCTACAGAGGCGTTCCCGGGCATGGTGCAGCCCAGGGCAAACTCCTGCGGGCCGGTGCAGCTCGTCCTGCAAGGCAGGGCAGGAGCTCAGCGTTCAGTCCCATGCTTGTAGGGCCCAGAGGTTTATGTTCTTTAACTCTTTTTTTGTCTTGTTTTGTTAAATAAAACCGGTCTCTGTTCATAGCTGGGTTTTAACCCTGTGAATGATCTTAGAATGGGTATGCTACTCCTGCACTGCCCTTTTCCCTGTAGAAGGGATATGGATGGGCCTTAAATGCAAACAAGATTGCATGCGGTTTTTGTTAAAACTGAGACATTTGACAATTCCAAGAGACGATTTTTTATCCAGTGCTTGGCAGTCTAAAAGACAGGGAAAAGCTTTTAACCTAGTTTAGAAGTGTATCATTACCAGTTAGGAACATGATCCTTGTTGTCTTTATTTATATATGGAAAAATAATGTAATGAAATAATTCAAAATGAGAAAATTAAGAAACTTACAGTGGCTTGCTATTTTTTACTGGATTACAGCCTACGGAAAAGAGTATCTCTCACTCAAAATCCCATCATCAGCTGTGGAAGAAAGGTCAGGAGGGCACAAGGATCTCCTTGTGTTAACAGCTCTCCGCGTGGCAATGGAAAAGGTAATGAAGAATAAAGTAAACCTACAGCAACAAACCATAAGTGGCAACCCTATCAGGCATGGGGAATTTAGGAAATGTCAGATTTGTAGCTGTCTGTTAATCCTTTCTCCTTTATACTGTTTTTGTGGGTCTGATCCAAAATTTATTTATGTCAGACTTTTAATCAATTTCAGTTTTAACAATTACTTAGTCGTCCTCTGTTTTCTCCATGTAACTCCATTTCGGGAGCAGAAATATGCCTCTGACTCCAGGACTCCAAAACGTTAATTCATACTCTGAAATTCTGAAACACTAAAACTACTAAAATATGCAGGGCAAGGAGTCAATTGGGGGCAAACAGAAGCAGTGAAAATTGCAGGGCAGAAGAACAGTTTGCCGGTATTTAATCAACTGACGAGGTGTTGTTAACAGTAAACATGAGGCAGCCTTAACGACGGAGCCTGCTGTTTCAGTGCCTAGAGTGGGCCTTACCAACAAGTAATGTCGTCTTCTGTTTTTCACCATCCGTTTTCCCCCCGTTTGCCAAACTACTGGTGGTGATGATTGCAGCACAGTCTTTCCCTGCGTACCACAGCATAAACCTGGGGCCAGATAGATAAACTCATGGAAGGGTTAAGGAAACAGGGGAAAGCAAAGCAATGTTAGGAAAGAGCTGGGCTGATGTAAAGCTCTTTCTCACCCAGCTCTTTCCCAGCAGCGTCATCCCAGGTTGCATCTGCAGCACGTCGGGGCTAGCCTCGAGCACGGGCAGCCGAACCTGCGGTGCTCGAGGTCCTGACAGCTCTTTGCTCAGGTCCATAAAGCAGGAAGAGCCCAATCCTCACACCCTCTTTGCTCGTTTTCTGCTCTTCACTCTTGTTCTGTCTCATAGACGTAAGAGTGGTATAGTTCCTGTTCTTTGTTTGGTTCCATTATGTTCAGGGGATGGCAGTTGTATCTATCGGAGGACTTAAAATGAAGAAATTCAGATTCAGAGTCATCCGGTTTTGGTCCCGAATTTAAAGTCTTTCCAAAATTACAGGGAGTTTTTGACTGGCAGCAGCCAATGATGTCCACTAGCCGTCTGCTAGGATGCAGTTCCTTTGACCCAAGGTAGGTGCTCCCTTCACACCCAAGTTCCCGTAGACTTACAGGGAACAAGCTTGCTACCCTACAAGCAACTGACTCCCACTCTTAATACTCTTGTCCCTTTTAAATATCAAGGACCTTCCACCCTTGCAGTTTTGAGAGGGCTTCTGGAGTAATTCTGATAGGGAATGATGAGGAACTGTGCAGTCCTAAAAGTGGTCCGGTGACAGGAGGTGTTAGCTCCCTGCATTACAGCAAGTGAGGTGTTCAGCAGGGCGAGTCCGTTACGCGGTGCAACGGCCATCGCGCCCAAAAGCTGTACCAAAAAGGGATGTATTTCTGGGATCCTTGGAGAGGATGAGCTAACTGCTGCTGGAAAGCCACAGGACAGACCATCCCCGCAGCATCGGCCCCTGCGAGAGCAGCGGGAGGCAGATGAGCAGTTTTCTCTCTCTCTTTTTGCCCGTACTGATGGTGATGAATCAGTGCAGAGCAAAGGTACTGACTAGCGCTTTCTTTTCTTTAGACACAGGTTAGGAGCCAGCCATGCTCTGCAGTATATTTGTCCTGGTACTGAGCATTATAGACTGTAATTGTGTAGGCAGTAGTGTTCATTTAGGAAGCCTGGAAAAGCCCAATTAATGTACTCATGGGCTTCCTATAAAATGCAGTTACATCGTCTGGAATTCCAAGGAAATAAATGGTTTTGTTCTGTAACAGAGGAGCTGTCCCCACATCGACTGTGCTTGTACCAGCTGGTATGGATGCAGTTGGTAACAAATTGTACAGAGGATTTAGGGAGATGTTTACAATATCCATCCAGGAATGAAATGTAAGGCTGGTATATGTTTACCGCCAGACTCGAGTGGACAGTGTGTGTAAGCACAATTAAGAGAAATGAAGGACATCCTCCCAAACTTGCTGATCCATTAACCCCTGAATAATAGAAAATATGAAAA
Source organism: Sagittarius serpentarius (assembly GCA_034782735.1). Taxonomy (NCBI): domain Eukaryota; kingdom Metazoa; phylum Chordata; class Aves; order Accipitriformes; family Sagittariidae; genus Sagittarius; species Sagittarius serpentarius. The sequence continues at coordinate 22,081,126 of JAVKLA010000040.1, forward strand.
TGAACGAACAATTGGAAAAGCCTAATTCGCTCGTGAACGGGGATTGCTGGAAGGTGGCCGTTGGTTCCTCCAGCAGGATACTGGTCCAATACATCAGTTCTGCTTGTGCTGCATCACAGATACCGTGTTTTGTGTGGTGAAGAGATGCAGCACGGACTTCAGATGTGCTTTGTTTGCTTACTGCGTCAACCCCTTGGAGAATTACAAATTAAATAATTAGATTGCTAACAAAAGGGCGTGTTTTAAAAGCGAAACACAAGTTCTGGACCAGGCTGCGTGTTTTTGTTTACATCAAGGATTTACACAAAGGTACCATTCTTGTACCATGACTTGCTAATTGGGGTCCTTTGTTCCCAAACCTCCTACACAAATGTTGTACCACACTGCAGTCCAGAGAAGATGCCCAGGGGAAGTTTTTCTGGAACGTCAGTGGCACCGTAAGCTCACCTACCAGCTCAGAGCATCCGGAGCCGCGCAGGACGTGGTGCCACAGCGGTGCGCCGAGCCCGCTCCTTAGCGTGCAGTGCTGGCCTCAGCTTCTGCTAGCAACTGGCAGGTGAGGACAGCAGCAGGTTGAAGTGGCATACGGATTTAAATACATGCTTCAAAACCCATGCAACCCCAAACTCATATCACCTTGCACCCCACATTAGTTTTACCTGCAAGATTTTCGTTACAGAATACAGCTGCTTGCACCGAAATAGAAAGGTTGCGGATTGAAAACCACCGGAGGACTTGACATGTGGGCGCTGCTTCAGTTTTATAAAGCACACTCTCTCGCAATGAGAAGCTGTTAGACAGGTCAGTGTCAGCTCACTGAGTCAGCTGCCCTGTTACCCCAGCTCACCCCCAGACCTGCCAATGTCGGTGCCTCTGTGCAAACAAAAATGGGGTGACCGGGAGTCGCTGCTGAAGGTGCTCCTCTGGGTAGCTCAGGAGTCTGAAGGCAATTTGAACACAAAAGAAAAGCAGAGTCTAAGACTGGAAACTCTGCTCCTACATTAATATTATTGGCTTTTTTAAAAAAGAAAAAATAATCTAAATGTACTAAAAGCTGCTTGACAATTTCATGTGATAGAAATGTGGTTGTTGAGGCTAATTTTAGCACTAGAAGAAAGAGTGTAAACTAACTGTGAACACATTTGATGGTTATACATGAAGGTTTGTAACTATCAGAGTTTCTGATACCTGGGTTTCTGGGTGTCTGGAAAAGTTTTTCACTGGAAATTCATTTGTGCATGAACTTGGATTATTTCTTGGAACAGACTCGCTGAAAGAGTGAACTGAAATAAGTGACCTCAAAGATTCCTAAATGATGTGCTTCAGGAGATAATCTTTCCATTTTTCTCAGTGTTACACGTGATGAACAGGTATGTACATTCAATCCTATATTAGTCACCAAGTGAATATAAGAAACTGGAAAAGGATAGAAAATTCGGAAGCACTCCTTACCGGTGCAGCAGCGCTCCACTTGGTTCACTTTCATAACTGAATAATTGCGCACGCTGTACCCGTGTTTGACAACACCGTCTTCCTCCCCAGAGCTGCAAATAAACCACTATGCAAATGTTAAAACCGGTCCCCAAGGGATAATATTGTCTCCCTGTCTCTTACGTCCCCTCAGAGCATTTGCAGGCACCAGCGCCCCAGCCGCACCCTCTAGTCCCCAGCATCTCTGCCGGCATCCCAAGCTCCGGCGAAGCGCAGCAGCTCCTTCCCTACGCCAGCCAGCTCCCCGCTGCCCTGGGCCGGGAAGGGGAAACGACGGCTCCCTCCTGCTGCAGGGTGCTAGGCGGTAACCTCTGTCTGCGTGCTGGAGGCTGCCTTGAAGCCCTCTCTCAGGAACGTCACCAGCCTTTTCCTCGCTCACTTGTTCACGGCACGCTCCAAGAAGCGGCGTTTGGCCTGCGAGGCTGCGCCGGGACGCGCCGTGGCTGTGGAGCCCCTCGGCAGAAGCCAGCAGAACGTGCGTCTGCAGGTCGCGGCCGAGCCACGGTCTGCTCCCCTCCCAGAGCAACGGCGTTCGTCCGTGAGGTGCTGCGGCTCGCAGCGGTTCACCAGGATCTGGGTGAGCCTCAGAGCACGCTGCTGGAGCCTGCACGTGTGTGCCAAGTGGCCTGTAGCCTCGGGGCGGGTGGAGCCGTCACCTGCAAGGGTTTACCCGTTAAATGAACAGCTGTGAATGGCAAACAGAAATAGGAGAAAGGGAAGATTTGCAATGATTTTATTTTCAGCTTCCGACTGGGGTAGTCCTTGTGCCCTTGCAGGTCAGCCTTTGCTGCTCATCTGTCCCTGCTCTGGAGGTGAATAAAGACTCGTTTTCCCGGTACCACCAAGCGGTCTGTCTCTGAGCTGTCCCTGTGACCCCAAACCTTACATGCCCTGCCCACGTGCTAAAGTAACCCCTGCCTGCCGAGGTGCACCATCCCCTGCCCCTAAACACCTCCCAGGAGTCATCCAGCTGGCCACCAAGAACGGAGCAAGAGAAGGAGTCTTGGCGGTTTAATTCAGTAGGGTGGGTGCGTTCCAGTTCCACCAATGTAGTGCTGACTGAATATTTGGAAAAAAATCCATGCAACACTTCATGTGGAAGCTGAAAGTATAGATAATACTAATGGCAGAAGCAACTTCCCCACAAATTACTCTAAGAAGCAATCGTGTTGGAAAAAGTGACAAGAAGAAGAGAAAGACTCCTGAAAAGGAAGACGTTTAAGCTTTAAAGGGCCCAAACGGGTGTTGCAGGGAAAGGAAACTTGAAGGACATAGGGAAGTACAAGATGCTATGTAGTCCTAGGGCAAAGGATGTGTTTTAAAGAACAGCAGGTGCTTTCCTCCAGTGATAATGATGGAAAAATAATTAATGAGAAAAACAAGATTCTGAACAAAAGAAAAATCGGTGAGAACAAGAGAGATAATTAAGAAGATAGTGGAAGTAGTGATGCCATCAGTAAGTAGAGTCATACTTGGAAACCACAGCGTGACACTCGGAGAGCCTATGGGTGTTACAACTGCCTCTTCACTAACGCGACGTAGAAAGATGTAGTACCGGCAGCGTTGTCTGTAGCTTGCACACAAACAAGCAGACACCCTGCAGAACAGAAAGCATGTTTGCAAGCACATTCTTTTGCACTGGAAAAGAAACAGGCGAGACTGAACTCAACTTCAGATCACTTTGTAAAATACTCAGAGATTTACTATCAGAAACATGATAATGGCTGATGATGGGCTGTTATTACTAAGACATACATTTACCAAAGTAAAATCACCTAATAGGCATCTTCATTGAAATCTCCAGTGAATTACGTCCAGTCCTGTTTGGTGCTTTAACTATAACTGATCCAGACAAAGGCTTGCAGGAGAGGAAGGAAGAAGATGCGTTCTGAGCATCACAATATTCCTGAGGAGTTAAATAAGCAAAAATGCCCAAGGACGTAAACGTTCCTCAGACTCAGGAAAGGGCTATCACGCTAAGTGGTTTGCTGCATTAGTGCTTTGACGTACAGTCACTGTAAGATGCTGCAGTTCAGGCACATTATTCCGTCAGTTTTCTTGCTGGTCTCTCCTGTTCACAATGACCGGTCCTCTGGAGCCCCTGGCCCCTGGCCCGGTGTACTCCAAGCTTGGCTGTTCTGCATTTAAAACCTCATAAGGATCTGTTAAATAAAGGCCAAAATTGGGAATTGCATATGAAACAAGTAACCCCAGCCTAGAGATGCATTTTATGGCATTCATGCCAAATGTCAGGCTGGGACTAGCAAAACGCTCTTTTCTGAGCATGCTGACATGCAGAATAGCTTTCTGTCTGTTTCGCTTATGCTCTACAGACATGAAATAAATCACAGGTTCCACAGCATTTTCCACTAATGGTTGCTTGACATGTTTTTTAAACATTTTAATCCAATTTCTAGACAATTAGAATTGAAAATTTTGCAGTTACTATTAATTTATTTTATAGTCTAGTCATTGTCATATGCTGCTTTTGGAAGAAAGAAAAAGAAAAAAAGCCCTTGTTGACTGCTTCTCTATCTATCCAATTTGTCTATTAAGAGACTAATAATCTTGATATGCAGACACTTATCACACGTAAAAATCTTATGACTCACAAATTAATGTGGGAATATTAACAAAGAGCATCATGTTTTATCCAGGCACTTATTGTTTTAGGTGCTGCAGGTTACCTAATTTTTATGATAAAAATCTTTCTAGTCAAAACAAGCGGGTAAAAGTAAATGAAGTTTAAATCATTATTACATTTTCTTTTCACCTTGCATGATGAGTGTTCCAAGAAGAAAATGGAACTATCAGTTCTTTACAGTTTCAGGGAAAGTGGTGTGTTGGGGAAGAATATGGCAAACTTGAATGGGAGTTAAACCGACTGTTTACTCCAGCTTTGTGTTCCCGCTAAACTGAATACTCTGCTCTGTTGTGGTGTGAACGTAACTTCTCCCAGCCATGTTCAAAATTACATACGCATTCTATTTTACAAGTAATCCATACTGAAATTGTATTTCGGAAGAAAAATGAGAACATGAGATACAATTTAACATTAATGCATAATAAAATAAGACTCTACCACCTCTTTACTGGTTCCTGATTCACTGAGTGCAGATTTAGGAATTACATTGCATTTTGGTCTCAAAGCTACTTGGAAATTGCTTAAATCCAGAAAAGATTTCCCAAGTAACTAGGAAGAAATATGGACTTCTGCATTAACATTATTCCTATTTGACTGTTATAATACAGCTGCGATTCACATGTTGAGCTCTGAGCAACTCTTCAGTGAGCATATGTCTAAAAATTCATTTAATCTGAGTCTATTTTAAAAGTTTCTAGGAAATGGACTCCAGCGAACAGATTTTGCATTGTCAAGGAGATGTATTCCATGACGTAATACATCTTTCTACTTCTAATTCCTCTGGTCCTTTTATATGAAGTAACTTGTTCAAGTGATGCAGTCATTAAAAAAGGAATTGGAACTTGATATGGATTAGAAACTCATGCTGGGTCTGTCTGGGAAGGAGTTAATTTTCTTCATAGCGTCTTGTATGGTGCTGTGTTTTCGATTTGTGACCCAAACAATGCTGATAACACACCGGGGCAAAAGGGAGGAACAGTCATCAGCGTTAGTTAGCTAAGAGGACTGGTGAATGATGATTAATTGCCAAGTAATGAGCAATAAGCAAAGTGCAACAGCTCAAAGTGTTTAGAAAGTGAGAGCATTGTGGTAAAATTGTAAGTACTTTGGGACTTTTGGCAAGAAAACTTTCATCACATGAACAGAGGAGTCCCAGGCAGCTGCTAGACCAAAAAGTTATTATCATAAGCCTCTTTACTTACTGGTTAAAACCCCTCATTTATGAATGCTGTTTGCATAGAGCACTGTCTTTGCAGAGAGAAGATGAATGGGCCACAAAAAAAAAATCTGTATAGCGGAGACAGGCTTCTGGCAGAAACCTCTGCTCATGTGAGAGGCTGCTGGCTTCTCTGCCATTGCATTGCCCATGGATACAGGCGTGCAACACAGTGGAAAGACAAGTCGGACAACTTCTAAACTTACTTTCTATGATCAGGCAAGTTTGGCTGCTCAGAAAAATAAAACCCAGGACTGACCTAGAAACTGTTTCCATAGAACGTAGCATAGTGCTACAGTGCTTCAGATTTACCCTTGCAATGCTGAGACCAGGAATTCAATTTTATTTTTACATTCATTTAGGTACAGTCCTGTTGGGAGAGTGTGTTGCCAAGAGAGCATCTGCACATTTCCCACTATGCTATCGTGCACCTGCTCAGTCGTGTCCAGTCCTGTGGTGGATGGCACTGAAGTTCTGCAAGCAGGTGGAGATACGAGGTTCACCGCCAGCTCCAAATGCACTCTCAGAGCTGCTTCAGCATCCAACCTAAGCACTGTTAGCGGCGGAAGCTCCCTCTTTTAGGTGCCCTTCCGTTCTGATACACTAATTAAAGTCAGAGTGAAGATGTAGGAAATGAAAAAAGCAAGGGACAAATCTTACCTCTGTCTTACAACTGATGATAGGAATGAAAATCCACCAGTTTGCCACAGCAGAGCTACTGCCCACAGCGCAGACCTGCTGCTGTTGTACTGCTTCTCCTTATTCTTTCCAAGATAAAAACCGTGTCCTTGTAACTCCTGCCTCCCCACACCAAGAAAGGGAGAAGGGGACCTTGGAGGTTTTGGAAGCTCTGGGAGGAACATCTGGCCAAGGAAGCTCTTGGTCACAGGGAGTAAGCTGCAAGTGAAAGTTCACTGTACATACGGGCTCCTGGAAATAGGGGTCTTGGACAGATGGACCTTCTTTTTGACCCACTGTAACAGCTCTAAAGTTTTCGGTATCTCCGGTGCACTTTCACAATATGGTTTCATTCTTTGGTTTCCCAAATGGAAGCATCAGAGCATCTCGTGGTGCCTGGCTCATTTAGACCACAGCTCTCAGTGCCCAGCTGCACATATAAGCCAGGTGCCACAGCCACGGTCACAGAGGCGGTTTGGGACAGGGAAGACTTGATCCCGTCTGCGAAGATCTCACGAGCTCTCTGGCTCCTGTTCCTTCATTCCATGTGAGGTGGAGTAAAATCAGCAGCAAGACTTGAGACAGGTTCATGAAGCAATATCTCCTGACCTCCAGGTCAGGGCAATTCCCTGGAGGCAGATGTTCTCATTCTGAGTCAAGCAACGAGAAGACAAGACATGGGTATGAGGCTTCTGGAGATACACTAATTTTTCAGAGATGCCTTAGCCCTTCTGAATCTGACACTGTGCCTTAATTAAATAGAAAAATAAATAAATTTCTTACAGATGCAACAAAACTTTTTCAAAAGTTTGAATTCGGACAATATTGCCAAATATTCTGAATCCTCAAATTTGAGGTCAAAACATAATTTTTGTATAATTTATCAAAGTTACTCATGGATTGGTGACCAAAGTGGAAGATCAGTGCTAGCATCTTCTTGCTGATCTCCAGCTGCTCTGTGCTGCTCTCCTGAGAGCGCGAGGACACGAATGCTCTTTAACTGGTCGGTCAGCCTGCTGGAGTGGAGCACATCAGCACCACCACCCTGCATAATCAGATCCTGCAACTACACTGACACAGAGCAGACCCCAAATCCTTTATTCATGAGAAGCTGTGATTGAATTTTGCCTGAGGGATGAGTGAGGACAGCAGCTGGTGGGTAGATAATGACACGTACACTCAAGACTTCTGAGCACAGTCCTGGTAAAATAAGCAGAAGAACATTTTTCTAACATGACCACAAATAATAATAGATTTTACAGCACGTAACAAGATGTGGCTTCAGTCCCAGTGACTAGAAATGCTCCCACCATCTAATAAATGAGAAGAGGTAGCATCACTCTTAATGTTGTCAAAATTAAAGTAAAGCTATATTGGAGCTTACTGTTGCTTTCCTTCCCCTCCTCTGTGCCCATCTGTCTTGGAGGAGGAGCGAAAGTCCTAGTGCCACTTAAGACGTACTGGTTGCATTGCTTGATGCATTTCTGGAAAGCACTCTGGCACTGCGGTGATAAATGTGTTATGAGAAACTATACGGTGCAGAGTAGAAAGTGCTATTATTGCTTTATTTTGTATGACACCTGTACTGTGGTTGCACTCATAACCTTTGCAACTGAAAATTGAACACCGCTACAGAAAGACAGATGAAAAAAGGAGAAGAGAATTACAGTGGGGTTGTACAACCGTGACTGAGGTTTTAACCCAGTAACTAAGTCAATATTTTAAATAGTGCGTCAGAAGGCAAGCCATAGGATCGTAATGGTCTGTGCAAAGCCGAAAAGCATTTATGGTCCTGTCGCAAAGAGAAAGAGGTTTCGGACATAAGTACGGAAAAGCTATTACAGGGACGGGGAGACAGCGTCAAGAAGCTGCGTCTCAGCGCGCTGGGTGCCCTGGCCGTTCAGGCTGAGCAAGGACGCCTAGTGCTGCCAGGGAGCCTGACCTCCCGCCGCTTCCCCGGCGGGTGGGCGGACCTGCGAGGGGCCAGCAAGCGCCGTGCTCGGTGGGGGACGCCCACGTCCTCCCTCGCAGGAGAAGGGACGTTCACGGCCATGGAGCCGGACCGCGGTTTACGCCAAGGCCCTTGACGGCGCTGACGGCAAGCAGAGGGGGGCTGCCGTCCTGGCCAGCCCTCTCTCGCCTGCGGCCGAGGGGACGCCGGGCTGGTCTGCAGCACGTGCGTGAGCAGAGCACCCATGGGCCCGCGCACCCCCAGATCCCCCGCGGCCCCAAGCCGCGCTCGGGGCGCGCCGAGCGAGGAGCCCAGCGGCTGTCCACCCTGCCCGAGCTCAGACCCCGCGGCCCGGAGCCCAGCCGCCTCCGCAGGCCCTGACAGAAGCGCCGCCCTCGCGCCTGAACAGCTAGGTGCTACGTGGGCCACACCGGCATCCAAAAACTTTACTTTTGATGCCCTGCTCAAACTGCTTTTTTTCCCCAAAGTTTAGGTGTTGTAAATGTTCACAGAAGCCACTTCTTTCTGAACAGTGGCTGCTTTACAGTGTTATCTTTTTTTTTCATTCTGCATCTGATTTTCTCATAGACCCTCGCGCTGTAACTTTTTAAAATGTCATCTCTGGCATTACATGTTAGATTGAAAACGTTATTTAAATTTAAATACGTTTCACATGCACATGGACATTTATTATCAGGCTGGAAGGAAAACATTTTCTTGGAAGTTCATACAAGTTATGAACCTCACATTTGTATATAATAGCTCTCTAGTATTGCACTGTGAGAAAACATTATAAATATGAGAAATAAAACATATTTCTAGAGGCGTTGTATAACCTTCTGGATTTATCTTCCTCTATTTACTCCTCCGCTCTGAGGGTCTATTAAGGTGGCAGCAATCTTGTCCTGAAGAGAGCATGTCATTTCTTATATCTGTATTCTGCTGCCTTCCTCTAAATGAGCTCAGAAGATCTACAAATGGGAAAAAAAACCCAAAGCAAAACAAAACAAATCAAACCAGAAAAAAACCAACCCAGAAACAGTGGTTCATCTCAAAGCGATTTTTTTCCCCAGGTTTAATCCCCCGGCTTGGGCACCAGCTATTCTCCTGCAGGAGCCTGCAGCGCTTTGCTGCTGCGCTCCCCGGGCACAGCACCCGGGCAGGACCCGCGACGGTCCCTCTCGCGTCCCTCCAGCTAGGACAGCCCTTCCCACCCATGGGTGGTGTGGTCCGCAGGGGATTTGGTCTGGCACCTCTGGGAACACCAAAACGGACCCTGTGGACGCAGCCTTTGAGCTTCGTCCAGCAGAACTCTCTTCAGCTTCTTCACGATGTGGGTACGAGCAGCCTGCCTGTACTTCATCCTTTCTGGCTTCTCAGCAGTTTTCTAGCTTCCTCCACTTTCTGTCTTTGCACCTCATTCTTGGGTGGGTGGCTAAATGACTCCGTCAGCACAAGTAATCAATACCAGAACGATGCAAATGTAGATTTTGACACTTATAACTCTATTCCACCTCACTTGTCCCCAAAAAGCAGCTTGGAACCATCTTTAGACCACTGATGAGTTTCAATCGTAATGATTTGTAACTGATTAATGAGATTTTAGATTTGATGTAGCATAATATATCAAAGCTTTATGCAGATAGATTAAAGATCCTGCAGTATGCTTTATTAGGGGTTCGGAACATGTCCAACTCTGGTTTATGCCTAGCGGCTTAACACAGATGTGGACCAGTAAAACAGGAGCTCATCACTCTCCGGGCAGGAGCTATGACGCTCCCTAATTAATTATAAAGCTTGTGGAGGCACAGATACAGCACAGGACGTACACTGGGCCAGGAATGAAGCTGCGTAGGTATGGCCATTGCTGCAAGCAAAATGGATGTTTGCCATTAGTCTGAACTTCACTTTAAGGATTGTTTCCTGTGAAAATATTTTAAGATAACACTTTCAGCAATAGGATGAAGTTAAAAAGTAAATCAACAGGGTTTCTCGCAAGCCAGGAAGGGAGAGGATCTGTTCAACCTGGACGGCACATCGCAATCGGACTGCATTTTTTTCTACAGTCTTAATATTGTTTTCTTCTTCTTATGCAAAAATCCAATGTAAATGTTAGCGTAAATTTACCAGTTGTGAACCTATCTCTGTCCACTGAAAATCTAGCAAGTATGGATGTAGGAAGAGCATTGTCTGGAGGAAAGAAGTCACTCATAGGGTGCCAGAGGCAGCTGACTGCAGGCTGATGTTCATGGGGATCCAGCCCTTGCTCTCACACAGCCATTCCAGCACCGAGTATAAGTTACTATTAATTTCACTTTCCATAAATCGTGATTGATTTAGTAACCGAAGATACAGAACTTCCTCCTCTTCTTCCCGTAAGCTACTGCTCCCTGGTACTTGCACTCTGATCCCAATCAGCTGCATCTTTTTAATCAATAATACAGGTCATGGCACGTCAGGACAGAAAACTTTCCCCGCTACGTCAACACAGAGTCAGCCGTCGTTCTTATTACTGTCAAACCACAGCCCAGCGAGCCGGTGCAGCGTTTGTCCCACAGAGCCTCAGTTCCCGCCAGATTACCTGTTTTTCCCATTACCTGCCCCATCATTTTTGTAGTGTTTCTTAGAGTTACATTCAGTGTTTGATTTATTCTCTGTTCGTTTAATAACAAATGATTATATGTCTTCTACCCGTGATTTATAACGATGAATCACCTTCTCCCTGAAAATTCTCGCATGGTGTGTGCAGCCCTCCACATTTATAAATCTGAAATGTTATTCTGCGCTTGGCAGGCCAGCTCCAGATTGTCAAGCCACAGCTGTGGATGTCAGAAAACGCAGCAAGAGAATAGGTAAATGATGTGGGCTTTGCTAACCAGGGAGTCTGCCAGAGGACCCGAGGTGACCGGGTGAATCAGCATCAGCAACTTGATAACTGATGCGTACTGCTAACAGAAGACACAGTTTGCTGTCAGGAAACTTGGAATGCTCTCCCCTCTTGGCACCAGTGCATTCACAGTCCTTCGCTCTCCTTCGGTCCGGGCAGCACGGAGACCTGCTCTGCACAGCTAATCCAAGAAACGCTGCTCCGGGCTCATTTGGAGCAGGATCCCCAAGAAAGCTCAGGCAGGACGCTGCTCGGTATCGGCACTTGCAGGTGTCTCAGAGGAACCTCTCTTTACCGAAACTTGTGAAGAGGTATCTGGGAGCGTGTCCTGCACTCTGACCCAGAACTGCAACAGGGAGGATGCTGCCAGGTTCTCCTACAGTTTTGAACCCGCTCCTTTAAAGTACACAGGGACAGATCCAGGTGCCCATGCAGGCACCTCATTCTGTTTGGAGATGCCAGGGCGCCCAAGGTGCGGGTCCCTGCCCTGGCGGAAGGGAGGCTGCTGGCACTGCAGGTGCTGCAGGGCTCTACCAGGCCACCAACACCTACCTTCAGGCGCCTCACTCCCATCCTCGGGATGCTTTTTAAGGATAACAAAATTCCTTCTGGCAGACTGTGCACCTCTCTGTAGGATCTTACCTTAACAATATTTTTATTAAGATAATTGGCTAAATGTAAGCACTTTATTTTCATCCCACTGTGGTTTTTTTTTAATATTATAACCACTGGAAAGAGTTTGCATCACTTTTATATATTATTTTCCTTCAGATATTGATAATAGTTATATCCCTTTTAAAGAGAGCACTTAAGGCTATTTGTTGCATCTCCTTTCAAACAGTACTCTCAAGCCCATTTAAGCACTTACGGTTCAAAACCAGCACTTTCAGAGTATGTGGAAACAAAATAAAAGCCAACACAATTCAAGGAACCAAGATTAGAAAGATGCATTTAGTAGCTGGTTATGTGTATTCATCAGCAGCTGGGAGTTCCCAGGTAATTTTAGAAAGTAGCCCCCTACACAGCATAGATTAAAGCATCTTTCTCACAAGGGCCAAAGTTGTGGGGAAAGGGTTTATGCCTGAGTTTGTAAGGAAAAGTACAGAGGCTGGGAAGTGAACACTGAAAGATATTCTCTTCCCCATGTCTCAGATGTGGGTTTCTGGAAGTAAAGGATAATCCAGAAAGAATTTCTTTTAAAATCCATAATGCTGTAAGGATTTTTTGTCAGTACCTCAGTAATTAAAAAATATTGCTCACTTCGGCCACAGCCCTCACATTTGCAAAGGCTGTTTAGCTCAGGAGAGTGGCAGGAGGCAAGCCAAGGCGTGGTGGAGGACACAGGTTGGGAAGGGTCCTTGGGCTTCGTCCCAGGCACGGCGGGAGACGGATCCTATTGACAGCACGGCTGCCTCCGTCCGGCTGCCGTCCGTCACCTCCCCAGGCTTTGCAGTCACAGCTGACTGCTGAGGATGGGGTTTTCTTGGCCGGGAAGCAAGCGGTGTGGTGTGTGGATTCCCAGCCCGGAGGAGGGAGGGGGCCCCTGCCAGCGTGGCTGCCGGTGGGTTGCCGCTGGCAAAGGTGAGACGCTTCGTTTCCCTTACGCCAGCACATGGGGCTCGGTGAGCAGAGCCCGCACGAAGCAGCTGTGGCTGAGGGTCCTGAAGCAGCGCGCACTCACCCTCCTGTGAGCTTTCGGGGGACGTACCTTTTGGCAAAGCTGACTGGCTGACTGCAGCGAGGTCAAAAATAGTCGATCGGGAGCAGGTCTAGTTTTCCTCCTGATTGCCATTAATTCTCTTACAGCCTTGCTGCTCACATGAAGAGGGAAAGGAGCACAGACGGAAAACATAAGGCACAGATTTACGCAAAAACCAGAAATGAGCTTCCTCCTTCTAAGATTCTGGGCGCGCTCTAAGACTGATGGGGGATTAATTACATTAGACCTGATAACTTCCTCGTCCAAAGGTGCCACTCTCCGAGTGGGGCAGGTCCGCGCCGTGGCAATGGCGTGCACCCGCAGGTGCCTGCGAGAGAGAGAGCGAGGGGGAGGAGAGCGGGGCGCATACGCAGTGGGTATCTCCAAGCATTCGGGGGCGGCAGGAGCAGTCATCGGTGCGGTGAGCTGAAGGCAGGGACTCAGCGCAGGTGCTGGAGAGGGTTTTCCACATGGATCGGCCAGATACTGCCACAAGACGTTGCGCGAGGCCGGTGGCCCAGGGCCAGATGTGCCGGGCTGCGCCGCTGCAGTGGCAACGGAGGTGTAGCTCTCCAGCGGGCTTCCCCTGATGCGCCTTTTCTCCAATAGCCCTGAAATGAGGCTAGCCCAGGTACGAGCTAACCCTGGCATTTTGGCACAGAGACCAAAGGGCTTGATTACCTCGATGCAGCCTTTATTTCCAGTATCCTTATGCTGTACGTACCTGGGCTGCATCTTCCGCTTGCATGGACCTACTAGTGGTGATTTCTAACCTGCATTGTCTCCATATAAAAAGGTGATAGCTCTTACAGTAAGTGCAGCTAGAGACCTCTGGATTTCTGAAAGTCTGGCATTGCTGGGCAAACAGCAGCAACAGCAAACCCAGCACCTGCCTGGATAACCGCGCTGCCCCGGGCCAGATCAGCGTGGGCGCTGGCGACCAGCCGCAGAGGTGTCTGAGGCGCTCGCTGACCGGTGCGCCCCTCTGTCGAGAGCCACGCGCGGCTACGCGGCACGAGATGCTAAGTCCGGAGGCTTTCTGAGTGCGTAACTTTGCTTCTGTCAGACGGCCCTTGAAGACGGAGCCCTGCCTCCTGGCTGCCCCGCAGCTGCACTGGGCAGAGCTATAAATCCAGCCTTCTCTTTTCCCAAGTAGCATGACCATTAATGCATCCCTAAAATGCATAATGCATCGGCTTTATTCCAACTGATAAATAAAGGCACAGTTGTTAGAGACTCAAGTTGCTTTTTTTTTCTCCTGGCTTGAAGCTTTACAGCAGTAAACAGAAGCTTTTACAACAGTATTTGAAAAGTGTGTTTAATCCATCCAGCACACAGTCTGGAGAGAATCAAGGCTTCGGCTTTAATTCTGCACTGATGCTTGCCTGAGCCTACAAAGCACGGGGACTTCTGACAGAGCCCAGAGACAGGAGCTCTGATACTTGAAAAGTGTTTGCAGTACGAACCAGGGATAAAATGGTTAATCAGTGCCACACACCCAAGGCAGAGCAAGCCGTGCCATGCACCAGGACGACCCTTCGCTGTCACGGCCCTGCAAGGGCGTTGGTGCAGGAGGCGGTGCGGGCACACATGCCCTGGTTCCCCCAGCAATTCTCCTGCATGAGGCCGCATTTCTATGAAGTTACAGGCTGAATGGCATCTATTTTTTCATCTTGGGAAAATATAAACATCTGGGGAATAGTTAATTACTGGCACTGGTATTTAATTAGCTCTACGTATTGCTTTTCATTTTGGGTGGAACTGAGATGATAAATGGTGTGTTTGAACCTACAAATCCATTACAACTAATAGAGTTGTAAAAGCTTTTTCTCTCTAGCTATTATTCTGTACCGAATAGCCTACTCACAAACAACACATAAACGTAATTTATTTTCACCATGGTGGCAACTTTTACTATTGCAACAGTCATGAGTATCCAGGCTTCTTATTACAGCATCCTTTTTTATTTACATTTACATTTATTTGTAAGCTAGTTATTATGCTTGTTATGTTCTTTGGAAAAAAAAAAGCCATCCTAAATCACATTTTATTTGAGGATTTTTAACAGCTCATTTAATTAGAAGTTCTCAGTGACTATATCTGTAGGCCAGTAGTCCTGGCATCACCCTTTTGCCAGGTACTGTCACCAGCAAGAAAGGACGGGTTCAGGTATACTTGGACTATGCTCAAAATTAACAAGAACACCATGGGATGACACAAAGGGTAACTCGAAGGAAGAGAAATGGAATTTGAATAGGAAAATACAGTGATGGTGTAGGGAGGAACCAGGATTATAGCAAAGAGTCAGCACAGAAGGGGAAGGAATCTGAAACCCTTCGACTGTAGGTCTTTGGGACACGAGAACCTGTGACCCTCTGGGGGCCTGGAAAGGTTCTGGTAGACTCCAGCTTAAATCCATTTACTGTGGTATTAAATACTTTCTTTATATGAGCCAGTTCCCCAGCCCATTACAAAAAAATCATGTTGTCATCAGCAATTTGTCCTGAATATTATTACTGAAAGTTTTTCCTACAACTTCCTGTAAAAGACCATAGTAAAGTTACACCCCCTCTTCCATATAAACGGGAGTTGTTGTGTTTATTACTCAGGCCACACTAGATTAATTTCTTGTCCTATCTCACTAGAAATTCATCTTTAAACAAGGCTTGTTATTTCCCTTGACTCATTTTGAGTGTTCTAGATTTACACTATGCTGTTCCTGCTTTATTTTTGTTTTCAGGCTAAGAAGACTCATATACTTAAATATCACTTGCTAATTCTGCAGAGTCATAAATATCTATGAAAAATGCCAAATATCTTTGCTGGGTCAATTTTTGAACACTTTAACGCTGGTTAACATACGCTTTGCTACTGTGGCTCCTGCTTGCGGCTCTCTAAGAGGCTAAAATAAATTATCTTCAGTCACTGTTTTTATGGCTGACATCACGGTCTGACGACTGCTCCACCTCCCAAGCCCCTGCAGAAATAAATATGCAAGAACCTCAGGTAGAAGAATTCCTGAAAAATGAGAAAGACAATGCACAATGGATAAAAATACAGAAAAAAAGTTGTTTTGGTATATTAGAGATTGCACTTCAGAAGGAAATATGAGGCTGAGAGTAGAGAAGATGTACATTCTGGGGACAAAAGATAAATGCTGCAGCACGCTGCCTGCAACCATTGACATTCAAAGCAGACACCTCGCTCTGCTCCAGATCCGAGGTCACATACTGAACCCTTCCAGCAGCACAACACTCGCCCTATTAACCTTCTCTCTCTTCCAAGGAAATGCCACTCGCAATTGAAATTCAGAGGGAAGATGACATATCACCTGTTATTCCTTATTGTCCTAGAAATGTGTTTACATCAAAGACCAAGTACTCCATGGCAAAAATATTTTTTACATATATTGTTTCCCTGAGGAATATTTAGACCAGAGGCTTTTAATGGAAACATATTTATAATAACCAAAAAAATGCCTGCCAGTGTTTAACAATGTAGCAGAGAGAGGAAGAAAGAGAAAAAAATGTCAAAACATTAAAAGAATGACGTGAACACCTAGTTCTTGGTCTGGAAGATGACTACAGTCACACAAATTAGAAGGAAGAATAGCTTGCTTTTTTTATAACTTTACCAATGGCCTGGACGAAGACATCGAGTGCACCCTCAGTAAGTCTGCAGACAAGACCGAGTTGGGTGGGAGTGTTGATCTGCTGGAGGGCAGGAAGG
>JAVKLA010000040.1:22097520-22110942 GCA_034782735.1 Sagittarius serpentarius
CTGAAAGGGCTGTCAAGCCCTGGAACAGGCTGCCCAGGGCAGCGGTGGAGTCCCCATCCCTGGAGGTATTTAAAGGACGTGTAGACGTGGCACTTGGGGACGTGGTTTAGTGGTGGACTTGGCAGTGCTGGGTTAACGGTTGGACTCGATGATCTTAAGGGTCTTTTCCAACCTAAACGATTCTGTAATTCTATGATTTTTAGGAAATCCACACTGACAAGCTGATCCAGAGAATACATTTTTGGGGAATTACATCATCATTTTCCTTCTATAGAGGCAAATGATCTTAAGGTGATGGGTAATTCAGGTTCTGACCTGAACTCGGAGCTAACGTCTCTGAAGGAAAGTGTTTAATACTGAAATCAGTCAAATACCATCTCCTGTGCACCAGCACGCTTGGCAGACTGAGCTGGAGGTTTGTTTGCTGGACCCGGCATGACAAATACAGAGATCCGGCTCCTTCTGCCTGATGGCTTTCTGAAAGCAGGGCAAGGTGAAAACGGTGAGCCCGGCACCAGAAGGACAAAGTGGCATGCTTGGAGTGAGCGGAAGGCAAGGCTCAGCGGTCCAGACTGGGATTAGGAAATAAAATGAAAAAGCATCCTTTATTTGTTGTCTCGTTTTTCTGAGGGGCTTTCGTTTTGTTGGACGCTAGTGTCGATACTGGTGGGGTTGTACTTTGTCCTTTGTGACCGACAGCTTTCTCCCAGCAGAAAGCACGTTTGTGCTCCCAGTAGATAAGAAAGCAGCCCTCCCCGAGAGAGCACAGCCGCACTCCTTCTGCAGCACCCCTTCTCCACTG
Organism: Sagittarius serpentarius; assembly: GCA_034782735.1. Lineage (NCBI taxonomy): Eukaryota > Metazoa > Chordata > Aves > Accipitriformes > Sagittariidae > Sagittarius > Sagittarius serpentarius. The sequence continues at coordinate 22,098,323 of JAVKLA010000040.1, forward strand.
CTCACCACTCCCCTCTGCAATGTGGGGCTCAGCCCTGTGTTTAACTAAAAATAGTAGTAAAGCTACTGAAGCAGGAAAACAAGGACTTATTTTTCCTTGAAGATGGAGGAGGGGGAAGTTCACTCAGCTCCTCAGTCCATCCTTGAGGCTTGTTCGGAAACACCCAAGCAGAAAGGCCGAACTGCGGAGCAGCTCTGCTTTGGCTGGGTGGAGATCCTGGTCCCGCTCCAAGCTGAGCCCGGCCTTTGGCCAAGCAGCCGGCAGGCGTGCCGAGGGTTTGGGCTGGAGGCTGTGGGATGGGAGGGGTGCGGCAGTGGCAGCTCCGGCAAAGGGATGAAGTCTCACTGGCGGCGGGATGCAGCCGTGCACATCGACAGCCGGCAGGTTCGTTTGTGACCCCGCGGTGTCACACCATGGTTCCGGCCAGCGGCAGCACGGAGGGGCAGCTCGCTCTCTGGTCCACCCAGGCTCGCAGACCCAGCCAGGCTCACGGGGACCGCTCGCATCTCGCTGAGCGGCAGGCTACGAGCGGTGACCACGGCACGCAGCCTTCGGCAGAGCCGCTCTGCCCCGCGGGTTTGCTGCCTCTGCCTGCTGGCTCCTGACCGGGGTTGGGACACCTGGGGCACGGACCCCGCCGCTGCGGTGCTATCTGATGCCCTGACCACGGGTGCTCGAGCACAACGGCGGTGGGAATCGCAGCGTCGCGCTTGTGTGCCTGTGCTGCTCCTCAGGTCTGTGGAGGACGCGGCGGCTGCAGCCCCGGATAGCCACCGCACACAGACCCCTGTCTGTGCAATGCTCCCGCAAGTCAGACGACGAGCTGGCAGCTTCTGGAGGGACAAACATGCAAACCAGCGTCCAAAAATCACCTCCCTGCCTCCCATTTGATTGTCATTAGCATTCAATTTAACGCCATGTAGAAGGCACTATTTAAAGAGTAATCACTTGGGTCACAGGAGCATGCTCCCCGCTGTAGAGCAAGGCAAGCATTAACAGGCCGGGCATCTGATTGCTGATAGCAATTGTAATGCTGGTGCAAAGTACAGCCGAGCAAAACCAGCGTTAGCCAAATATTTAAAGAATGAAAACACATTTAGATTAATCGTAGCTTTTCTGGAATTGTAATGAATGTGTTAGATCCTCTTGAATGAAAAAAAAAGAAAAGCAAATAAATGATAATTTAAATGCTTTTTTTTACAGAGGTATCTGTTTCAATTAGAAAATGTTTGGGTTTTATCAGTTCTGGTTTTCCTTTTTTTTTGAGGTTGATAAGAAAGAAAAGTTGTCCTTTTTTTAATCTGGCTGGAGAACTGAACAGTCAGGTACCCATACTGCTGCACCCCAGAGAGCAGGTTCACTATCAAACCAGTAAATTTCCAAGTTCTTTAGAGTTTTCTGCTGAGTAATGTGACTGTTTAGTCTACAGGTGAAACACAGTAAACAAGATTAAAATGTCTGTGATTTTGTACACTTCAAAAAAAATGAAAAATAGCAAAAGATGACTCTGAAGCATGCGGGAATATATAAAAGTAATTAAGTTTGAACGTAGCATTTTGAAGTAGCCATCATGACTGAAGTCACTCATGCCTATTTTTTAATATATTAATTTAGAATGAACTATATGGATTAATTAGACATTAGAGGTAAAATCCATAACAAAATAATACACAAAACAAAAAACAACACAAAACAAAATATGCCACAAAACAAAAATTAAAACTTTTCTCTTTAAACCTTCTTTCCAGTTCTTTCTTTTGTAGTATACTTGTGGTTTCCACCTTACCTCTTCTGGCTGCATTTAATTTAATTTGTGTGGCAGTAACAAATTCTCTCAGGTGCCACTGTAAATCGCAGACTTTCCCTTCCAATGCAAATGCCAAAATCAAAGTCTTGGAGGAGAGGTCCATGAAGAACAAAGCAAGTGGGGGCCAGGCTCAGCCAATGGCTTGGTCTGTCACAGTCTCAGAGTATGATCTGTGACGTGTCAGTCACTGGGGCTGAGGTGCCAGCACTTAAGAGTTTGAGAAAAAAAGATACTGCGATGCCCAAAAGCTTAAATTTAGTTGCCCTGACCCAGTAGTACCGTTGTTTATGTGAGTTTATATCAGCCGATTTAAGGCAAGCTGCCCTGATCTCAGGTTTTCTTTAAGAGGTTTGTACTTCTCTTGGCCGCCCTTACCAATCTGATGGAGACATGAGGCAGACAATCAAATTCTGGGTGCCTGGTGGGGAATCTTAACATTTCTGTAACACCTAATGTCACTACAGTTTACCACGTGCATGGTGACCAAAAGAGCTGAGAAAAAGCGAGCAAAGCAATGTCCCCAAGTGAAGGGGGGCTGGATGCCAGGAGGTGCAGCTCTTCCCAGCCCAGGTTCTGCTCTAACGCGTTTCACTTACAGTTTTTATTGGTCTCTTCCTTCCATTCACATTTGTCTCAGTCTTGCAGATTTTCCCAAAGCAGCTGAAGTTTAAGCTTACAGTGCATGCACACTTGGCTCTGCTTATCTGCAAAGATAATTTTGCCCCTGTGGCTATTTTTCTTTCCTTTCAAAATGTCACACGCTGCTCTGCAGTGTCAAGCTGCCTATTAACGCAGTATTTGAATGATACCCACTTTTGGGTCATGGCTACTCAAATCCCCTGGCGTGGGTGGACATTTGGCAGTTTGGGGATGATTCATCTACCAAATCATCGTTACCCTGGTGCTTTAGGGCAAGATTCCTCCCCTGACAAGGTGAATATTTGATGCCATGCCCTGGGCTGGTGGCGGTCCCCATCCCTTGCCTTGCTCTGGTGCGCTGGGCTGCTCTGCTGCTGCACCGTCACCCCAGCAAAGGGCTGGCTTGGCACCCATCTCCCGCGGGCTCCGTCTCCTTCCCTTGGGGCTTCTTTTCAAAGTCCTCCTTTTGCGTGTTGGTGCCACAAAGTCAAGGGAACTGATGGAGTAAGCGTGGAGTTTCTTCCCATGTTAAGAATGCTGCGGTCTGCAGGGCAAGCACTGCCGGAGGGCTATCGCTGCCCAGCACTGCTGTCATCACTGCTGTCATCAGCCCGTGTTTTTGCGAGGAAGCATACTCGATCTGATTAGCACCAAAACCACGTTGCTTTGAAAGAGGTTAGTCTGCACAAGTTACATTTCGAAGAATGGGACCAGGGCTGTTCCTACCGTATTCTCCAGCACACCGAGAGAGGGAAGGGGGTGAACTGCTTGGTGTTTAAGCTCAACAGAATCCTGCAAAATTTAATCCATTTTTATAAACAACCACAAAAAATTAATAAAAATATATCTCTGATGTAAGTGGTTATTTTTATTAAGTAGCTGGTTCTTAAAGTCGAGTTCAATAACAAAAAGTCTCTCCAAAGAGTTTATTCCGTCATCTTATCCTGATGTCTAATCCCAATGCCCCATTTTTCAGCCATGTCCTCCGCGAATGGTGCTGCGGAGGTGCAGCAGGGCAGAGCTGCGACCCGTGCAGGATTAGCCCACGAGCAGGGGAAAGCATCTTGGGGCTCAGCCACGTGTCTCGAGGAGGTGCGGGAAACGCTATGGCTTTCACGGCTTGCTTCTGTCAAAAAAGACCTTTTTTTCCATCTTTGAAGAATTCAGAATTTGCATGCACTGACATGGGGCAGCGCCGTTCAGGGTTGGACCCTTCCCTGATGCTGTTGCCTGCTGCATCCCTGACTGTGTAATACAAGTGACTAAATGGTGAAAGTTCCCAGAATCGTATGTGCTACTGGTGAAAGCCGCTTGTTCTCCATTGGTAAATAAAATAAATTCAACCAGTCTCTTAGCAGCTCACAGAAATGCGCACAGCTACTCAGAAAGATCTGGCATTTCAAGGTTATTTAAATTTTCCTAGATTCAGAAGTAAATGATATTCCACCAGTTTTTGAAGTGTGATTTCTCCCTTCCTTTCTTTTCCCAAGTTCAGTAAAAGAAATAACTGAAAGGAATTTCCTCGTAATTTTTTTTCTATTTCCATTTTTCCCCTCACTTTGAAGACATTACAACGGAGACAATAGCAGGACAAAAATGCGAATAGATGAAAGAAAAAAAAAAAAAGTCTTGTTACTGGTCAGAAATGTAAATCTCAATGGAACAGGGTAGAATGGGAAGAAATCAGAAGGAATACAAACTCTACATTTGTCTTTGGTTCATTTTCACAAACGGAAAAAAAGTTCAGGTTGGAATTGCAGCTGCAAGCCCTGTCTCGTACCCCAGTGAATACTTCTGTCAGAGCCACAGTCTTTGACGGAGGGTTTCAGCAGAGGGAAACCCCGACATCTGGCGCAGGCAGCTCCACCTCAGGCCATTTCCCGGGCTCTGCGGGATGCAGGCGGAGCCCAGAGGACCACATTTGCCGTCCCTTTGCCTTCATCCCATCTAGCCATGCACTTCCTTGTGCCCAGTGTCTCTGCAGTCTCTTTGGCCAGCAGCAGGGTCGTTTTGCAGGTATAATGTTTTTTAGAAAGACCATCTCTTTTCCTGACTGTTGCCATGGGCACATGTAAATGCATCACAGCACAGGTCCCCACTCATCCGTGTTCCTGGGAGGCAGCAGTGGGCACAGGGACAGACCCTGTCTCCATCCACAGGGACTGTTGGATTACAGACTGTTTAGGGACGGGGAGTGAGAAACGGTGCATACATGCCGGGCTCTTGGAGCATCCCACCAGCATCCCTCTATTCGATTGAACATCCTCCTGGGAAATTTGACCTGCCCAGCGACTGAGCTCAGGCTCCTGATTAAAGCCTGTCCTTGGTTTGTGGCATGTTTTATTATTTCACTGTCAATTTTCCAGAAAGGCAGAATTTTATTCAAATTGCCCTAAATGAGGCCATCGTCGCTAAACCTAATTAAAACAGAACACAGAACAGGCACTGTGACTCAATGCAATAAATGCTTTTAAGCCTGTATATTATTTGCTAGGCTCCAGGTCTCTCTGGCCTATTCACTTCATACATACAGGCTTTCTATAGTGTTTGGAGATCTACACATCAAAGGCTGCTGCCTGCTCCTAAGATTAAACAAATGGTGACCTGTCCAGAAAGGCACAATCCATACCAGTCTGAGGAATCACAGTGTTTTCAAGGAACATGCACAGCAAACTCCGGACACAATGCCCATCTTTGCACTCACAAACCAGATGTCCTGAGACCATTCTCTGGCATGAAACCTCTCATCTTCCAACACAGAATGGCTGCAACTACACTGTCTGATGGGCTTTTCCTTTGCCCCGATCCAAATCCCAAACCATGCCTGGGGTTTCTGGAACAGTGCTAGCTGGCACATGCCAAACCCAGACTGGGGAACCATAGCAGGGAACCAGCCCTTTCTCCTAATATTAAATAGAGGAGGATTAGGCTCCCAATTTGTGATTTAATTTCCAAGAAGAAAATGGATTTTTAAGAAGGTATCCTTATCACCTAACTGGTGCTTTGATTTACGAAGTGAGGAGATAAGAAAGGGCAGCGCACCATCAGTCCGTGCACGTGAGAGCACACCGAAGGCTCCACATCCCAAACTCTCCAGCTGCACTTACCACCCCCGCCTTGTCCCAGCGTCACAAAAGAGACTCTGCTCAGCTTGTGCCAAGATCAATTCAGAAAGGTAATACTGCTTCAAAGGTGGGAGTGCCTGAACACCCTCCAAAGTGGGGATTTTCTATGCCTCTGGTACTGCAAAAAGCAGGCACAGCTGGAACGCCTTCCCGCGCTGCAAGAGCTGCCCTTCCAGGTGCAGCATTTTGTTTAAAAATTGACTGTCCCGTGTGCTCTTGCTCCCGCAGGAGCTGCCTGCCCGGCGGCGTGCGTCAGGGCTCCGGGGCACGGGGCTCGGCACGGCGGACGTGACCGTGGGTTTGGGATGGCGGCCAGCCGTGGCGGCAGGCGGGCGTCTCGGGGGAATCAGAGCTGCTCACCTCCCTGGGAGGAACGTTCAGGTCTGATTTATTCAAGTGACGTTTTGTAAGTCTGAAACAATAAATTGTTTTAACAGCAAACAATGTTTGTGCTTAGGACTTTCCCAAGTGTTCTGTTTGATGGGGCGACTGGGGTGCATATCAGTTTAAGACTCGTAACATTTGTGCAAAAATAGTGTCACATCCATAAACACAGCAGTATTCAATACATTATACACAAGGGTCAGTTGTATAATTTAACGTCTGTTTTGCTTCTATTGAACAAGGGGTGACCATTTGAAGAAAGCATATAAAATACTTGAAATTACTGCTGTCAGGAAATTAATGACACGTTTTCCTACGCCATTTCAGCAGCTATAAGACTTCTGTTCTACATTTCACTGACAAAGGTTGTTGGATTTCATAGTCAAAAAGAAGGCGGAACAGGTAATGTATGGATGAAGGTGATTGTATTCGTATGATTTAGGATAATCACTTAAGAGAAAGGGAATAAATTGTGAGACATAGAGCCTGTAATTCTGCAGCATAATTTTATTATTGCCTACTGAAATTGGCTTCATCTCAGTTACTTTAGCCCTTAGAAAGTTTGAACAGATGGCATCTCTTGCTCTAACTGTATAACTAATTTAGTTTTCATGACTTTTTGATTACGTATATTTGAATTAATGGGTTTCTCTATGTTTGTTACATCATCAGGTTAATGGTGTTTAAAAGATGGTCATATGTATCAATCCTCCATTGGTCAAGAGTCAAACATAAATGAAACTTACTATGAAAAATGGGCGCTGAACAGTGAAGTAACTCTACTAGGGATAAATAGATTTATCCTTGCTAAATTAGGCACAGCTCTTTGCTGCCTAACCTACGTAACAAGGGAAGTGAATGGTGACTAGAGGAGTGATTAATCACCGTATCATATATGTCATTATCGCATCAATATGATAGGAAATCAACATTCTTTGACTCTTTAGGAAAAAAACCCTGAAGTCAGATATTGCTTTTTAGATGTTACAGAAATAAGGACGCAACCTTCTTGTTTTCCTTTTGAAAAGATAACTCTTAGATAAGAAGTCCTTTATCAGTCATGTGCAAGGACTTCAGCTTAGGCTGCAAGTGTATTTTCTGGTCGATAGGGTTTCGAAAGGAGGAGGGCATAAAATACTGAGATGCAGCGTGGGAATACTTGAAGTTTTCTCTGTCTTCCCAAGGTCCAAATGCTCTGTTTAATTGCTAGAGTTGGTCAAACTGCGAAATGGTGTTCCTGAACATCTGTTCCAGCCCAGACAGCTGTTGATTTTGAGCCTGACCATCTCTTTTCCTAGGCAGTAGTCACAAACACCCATAAAACTAGGTCTGTCTTCCCAGAAATGTCGGAGTGGATTATTTATATGCAAATACCCATCCACGTCTGCATGCAAACAAGGAGTTTTGTGGCTAATGAGTATTCTTTTATGTTATTTTTGCTGCAACTTTGAAGTAGGGTTGAAGAAACATAATCATGTGTCTAAGCATATATCAACAGCAGTGAGCGGTTAGTGTAGCACTGAACAGCTGTCATGAGCAAATTTCATTCAACTACTTTATTTTTGTTGTTTTTCCCCATGTTTTTAAAGCTGTTTTCTCTCTTTACATTTCTACATATGTTAGAGAGAATTTCAATCAGTCATCTCACAATGGTTATTCAGCAACACATTAAAATTATACAAAAGGTCTCTGTTCACAAGGTCCACAGGCTCAGCTTGAACAGCCCAAGATATTTGAGGGGGCAGGCTATTTTCTTTTTTGTCGGACAAAAACCGAAAGGTCTTTTGCTTTTTTTCTGTCCACTTTGGCCAACCTGGCAGCATTCCCAGCTGTGGTTTCTCTGACTCTTACCCCTTTAGGGAAGTGGAGACCTGTAGTCCAGCAACACCGGCGCCCAGAAGAAACACTTAAAGGTCAAAGGATTTAAGGAACTTTTCAGTTATTGAATCTTTCTCTCTCTCCAGTAGAAAAAAGAGAGCTGCATCTCATACTGCAAAGAACTGCAGCTTGCACAGGACTCCCAGTGCTCTCCAGTCTGCTGCTTTCCCACCGGCCCGCTCGGCAGCGCTCCTCGCCCGCACATCTTCCCCTGCAGGATTGCGGCTTGGCTGGGGAGCGGGAAGCCTTTACAGGTTAGCGTCCACCGACCAGGTGTTACAACACATTTTGTTGTAAAGACCTATCCAACGTTCCTCAAATGCTTCCTGTGCCGTGCTCCAAATACGCTCCTTCGTGGCACCCCCATCGTGTTTTACCACTGTTCTTTCGTGCCTCCGGCGATTTTACCACCAAACGCCTCGTGTCCTCTGCGGGTGGGAAGCAGAGGCAATGCTCTGGTCAGAGCGTGGGTGCTGGAGGGGCGACCCTTCGCTGATCCTCACGGGCCCGCTGCCCTTGAGGCCCTCGCCAGCCCAGACGGGGGGGTGGGAAGAGAGAAAAACTTGGGCGCACAGAACAAATCTACGCGTTCTCAAATGCAACTGGACAGATTTCCCACCAAGTTGGCCTTGGAAAGTTCAAAAACGCCACTAGCTTTTTTTTCTTTTTTGCCCAATAGAAAGATGTTAATTACGTTTCAAAAGGTTTAACTCTAAAGGAGGAAAAAAGAAGGTTTGAAATGTTTCCACATGCTGGGTCTGTTCTGCAACCCTGTAGCTTGCAGAAACGTGGTAGATCAGAAATGCCTTTTCAGTTCATTTTAAATCAAAGCAGAATGGCAGCGCTCTCCAGGGCAGCTCTTCTCTGCCTGATTTTACCTGCAGCATGCTACAGGCTTTCTGAGGCAGCCTTTTCACATATGCTACAGAAATTTAGGATTTGTGCATCATTGCTATCAGTTTTACAGGTACTGCCTAACAAATAAGAGTAACAAGACAACATAATAAAAACAAGCTATAACAGTAAGTAATTAACGATTCCCTAAGACTCGCCTTTCAAGGTGAATTATCTAAAGGTTTGATTTTACAACAGCACCTTCTATAAATAAAGCTAAAATTGGGATATAGTTAGCAGTGACTCTGCACGACATTTCTGTCTTAGTTTGGGTTTAATGTCTTAAAAAATCTGCGTTTTTTTAAATTTAAATGGCAGTATGCCTTATGGAGAGAGTCACTGCAGGCAGTAAAGGATGTACCATCCAAATACCGGGTGTCGTCATTTTATCAGTCCTCACATTTGGCAGCGACGGTGCTGGAGAGGGCAGAGGAGGAGTGAGCATCTGTGGGCAGGGAACAGGCAGGTGTACGGGCTTCCGGGCAATGAACAGCTTTTATTGAACAATTTATAATCCCTCCCAGATAAACGGGAACTTGTGCTACTGCTGCCACCACAGAGACAGCTGCAACCACAACGTGGCATGTTTCTTCACAGTCTTCACACTGCTGCCTCGCTTTTTTCCTGACGTTGCCTCTGTGTGAACAGGAGACGCTTACGAGGTCCCTCTGAGACAGGGGGACTAGACCGTCATCGCTAAGGTGCTGGCGGAAGGCAGACAACTCGCTGCGGGCCGTCTTCGCTGGTCCTCTTTCCACGGAGCTGCAGGTGCTGCAGGACTGAGGGGCGTCCCCGCTGGCACCTTCCCAGCCCCCCGGCATGTCTTCTGCAGGGTGGCCAGCCCCAGCGCCCAGGCAGGGCCACCGCGACCACCGACACCCGATGGGGTCTGGCTCACGTGAGGAACCCCTGCGACGGCAAGGCTCTGCCTCCGAGCTGCCGTGACTGCTCAGGCAGTCCTGATGTATGTCTGCTCGTGGGTGGCAGGAAATCTGACTGCTCCACGGACACCGATAATTGCAATTCCTTCTCGAAAGCTGAATCAACATACTTTCCTAATAATACCGCATAAAACAGGCCAAAAAAGATAGCCCTTGTGCACATCACGTTTGACATCGCTTGTCACAGATGTGATAGGATTCATTCAAACTTTTCTCTCCCAAATACAACTCCAAATCACTAGGATTTCTCTCAGCCAGGCAAATCACTCAACGAAGCTCCAAGTTTATCTTCTCATTATGCAGGAGATTTCCATCAGCTCCGGGAAAGCACTACAGCATTCGAAATTTTGCTCCCGACGTTGGTCCCGAGGCGGCTACGTGGAGCCGTCTGGCCACGCAGCCGCTGGCCAAGCGGCCGCGGGAGCGTCCCTCCAGGCAGGACTGACGAGAAGGTTTCCTCAGTCTGCTACGTGTGGATTATTTTCTGTGTCTCCTGCAGACCTGCACAGCAGTTTCACCTGTAAGGTGCTGTGGGATGACCCTGCGGCCCGCAGCCAGCGGAGCCCCTGGGGCAGTAGGGTTGCCAACAGCGTGGAGGAATCCCACCAGGGACAGCTTTCACGGCCAGAGCTTCTTCGGTTTTGGCACCAAGAGCTGGCACCCATAAGACGTGGGTGAGCGGGAGAAGCACCTTCGGGATGGAGTTTACAGCTAGTCTTGGGGTCACATCGCACCAGCCGCAGCTGATCTGAATCAGCAGAGCCTCTATCATGGAGAGCAGATCTCTATCAGCCGGTTCTGCAGTTTCCACCCATTACTTCGCACATGTCCCGCTGCCCTGGTTGTGGGGACAGACCCCTCCTTCTGCTCTGGCTCTGTATGATCAGGGACACCATGAGGGTTTCGGTTACAGGGAGGGGGAATTTCTCTACTGTTTCAAATTTATCCCTCGGATCTTCCATGTGATACGTCGCTTTGTAGCTCTCCTGCACATAAAATAGTCAGATGGGTAAGTATGTAGATGGGTAAGTGCGTAGACAGATAGATAATGAAACAGCTGAGTTACACAGTACTACTCTTTCAGCTACAAGGAACCAATATATATAAATGGACACATCGCAACCTGACGAGTTTAATAATTTTGCTTGTTGTCTCCATCAAAATACAGCAAAAGAAATACTTTTATTTCAGACAACGTATGAAAAAGACTCCGTAACTGCTTGCTCCAGGAAGTCACCGAGTGCAGGAATTCTGTAAGGTTTTTACCTGTCTTGTTCATAGTGGCAGTTAAACTACCCCTCATTAATGTTAGTGAATTTTGGGAGCAGTATTTAGCACCCTTTGTTTTTTGGGAATCTTAAAAAAATATACATGTACATATGCACACAAATACTAGGGAGAGAGTGGGCAGGTTACCCTTTTATTTTATATCCCGTGTTTACAGGATCTTACCATTTAGCTGAAGCAGTGAATCCTGATGCTATGGCTGACAGGTTATTTCCTTAAACAGATCTGTCACAGCAATTCCTGTATGTCGTCTGTTTGTTAGTCTGTGTGGTTAACTTTCTATCCTTACGCTAGCTTGCATACCCAAATAAAAATAAGTGAGGTAGCCTGAGTCTTTCCTGAATGGCTGGAATGTGTTGGAATAAAGTAAATGGTATGTTTCTGTTGCTCTTTCTCAGTCTTGAGCAGGTTCGACAGCAGCGGGTATCTGTAGCTCACCGTTTAGAAGACGAGCAGTGAGATGGGCTGCGGTGTCGCTGCGCAATGATTTCATTGGCTTGACCTTGCACCCTGTTGGGTAGTTGTCCACAAGATAAAGCAGTCCCATCAATAATTCAGCACAGATACGGTGAGCAGTGTCTGCATGAAAGAAGCTGCAGTGAGGGACGGGCACAAGCGGGAGCACATCTTTCAGCAGGATGCGCCAGTCCCGCCAGCCAGAGCAAGGCTGCTCACCGGGCACCGCGGCCCCATCTCCATCCAGCCCCCAGCACCACTCGTGCACTGATGCCAGCATTCACGCCTTCAAAAATACTGGTTAAAAAAACGGGACAGGAAGAGCACAAACCCACTATTGCCTTTGCATCTGCTGTTGATCAGCCGGCGGGCTGGCACCTGGAGCTGCGGGGCTGCTCTGACCAATTTATCTTGCTTTAAAGCATTTTTGCATTTTGATGCTAATGAATTATGAAAACTGTAATTAGTCTATATCATTCATCATTAAGCCTGTCATTTAGCCTTTAAATAGAAAGGTTGTATTTGTTGTATATCCTATTTATGTAATAAGTATTTATCTTTATTTGATTATAATTATTTCATCTAGAAGGTGCCCCTCTGTTAAGGCACTTGGGAAGCTACATATGCAACTAAGAGGAGCATGAACCTGTAAATACAAATCCTAGAAGCGTAACATGGAAGAAGCAGATTACAACAAAAGTGGGAAACCAGCTTCAGAAAAAAAGCTTACAGTGTAGAAATACGAAGGAAGCTGGTCAGTAGCTGCAGAGTTGTTGTGCGGAGCAGCGGGCTGGGCTGGCAGGGCTCCAGGGTCATGGCCGCAGGCAGAATCTGAGACCCTGAAGTCTGATTTATTTGCACTCCCTGTACAACTGAAACCTATGCTGCATCGCTTTTGATTTCCTCCACTGCACTAATGCATCCCAGAAAATGTCTTTAAAAGTCTAAAATAAAAGTCTGCTAGTTTGAGGTTGTTTGTTTTGGAGGGGGATGGGAAGAAGAGTTCCAGCTGGGAAAGGATTTTACCGTGTCCTTTCTTAAGTCGGTGTCGTGGTTTAACCCCAGCCAGCAACTCAGCCCCATGCAGCCACTCACTCCCCCCCCAACCCAGCGGGATGGGGGAGAGAATTGGAAAAAAAGTAAAGCCCGTGGGTTGAGATAAGAACAGTTTAATAGGACAGAAAGGAAGAAACTAACAATGACACTAAT
>JAVKLA010000040.1:22113824-22141126 GCA_034782735.1 Sagittarius serpentarius
GTTCATACGGGCCCACTTCTGGAGCTTGTCCAGGTCCCTCTGGACGGCATCCCGTCCCTCAGGTGTGTCAGCCGCACCGCTCAGCTTGGTGTCATCAGCGAACTTGCTGAGGGTGCACTCAATTCCACCATCTATGTCACTGATGAAGGTATTAAACAGTACTGGTCCCAGTACAGACCCCTGAGGGACACCACTCATCACCGGAGACGTGCAGGTGATCCTGCACGGCACACCCGAACACGCGCCGTGCAGAGGTGGCTTGCGTCTCACTGCGTAACTGCGCTGCTCCTTCCCTGCACGAGCCACGCACCCACCGCGCGTACAGATTCTGCCCAGAACTGCATCTGGGAGCGTGGGGCAGCTCGGCACCTCCAGCGGGCTTTCCTCTTCCCTGGAGTTCTGCACATTCAGTCTAAAAAATACATTACGTGCACTGTCACAATATAATTTATCAATGTCCTGCTCTGAGTTAAAAAACAGTTTAAAAATCTAGGAGCAAAGATAACTTTGATCCCGGGGACCTTTTGTGCTCCTGCTCAGTGCTGGCAGTTGAATCACAATAAGCATCCAAGCAAATGCCGCTGGCGGAGCCTCGGAAAGCTCTAATAAGGTGATGAAAATGTGCGTGTAACTCAAAGTCAACAGGAATAGCAGGCAGACGTCCTGGAGTTCAGACTGCTTGTCATCGCTATTAAGTAGGAGGTGTTTGAAGGGACCGAGAAATGGATGGGAGCTTGTAAAGATAATCTGTAAACTCAGTCATCACTCTCTGTCAGCTGCCAGGAGGTCTCCAAACACCTTTGCTAGAAGTAATGAAAACTGAGTTATTTTTATCATTTATTCCAAAGCTTCAGGTAAGGATGCCGTGCGCTGCCAGCCCAGCTATGACCCCCTGGGAGGGGGGAGGCTCCTGAGGAGCTGGGAGGCAAGCTCCGGGCGCTGCCTGCAGAGCCCCCGTCACCCTGGGGGCGGGCGGAGGCCCGTGCTCGGGGTGCTTGTCCAGCCACAGCGGGTGGAAGTCCGCTTCATGCCTGCTGCAGGTTACGTTATGCTATGTTATGTACCGCGTTTATGTAGACACCGATTTGGTCAATTTGTAAGAATTTTAAGCGTTTACGTTTAAGTTTGCTTAAAAAAAACAACAACCAACCCCTCCCCCCTCAAAAAAATTTATGCTTATTACCTGGTAGTATGTACTTTAGTATTTATTTCACCTTATACAAGGGAAACATTTTTTCCATCAAATCATGTAGACCTTCATCCGAGAATATGCATGTTGGATGGCTAAATACTTTTTCACAACACATGGTACTCAAAATGTTACCTGCTGCATGCCCATGAGAAAATGAGCTGGAAAACCTGTATATAAGCATTCAGAAAACTTATATATGAAGCCCGGAGAAATTAGGTAGAGACAATGAGTAATAATACGACAGCGTGAAAGACAGAAGCTTTTTCTAAATATGACAAACTTATTTGGAGAAGCTAGTTCACTTTATTACAGTAAAACATGATTGACACAAAACAAATTTTCTCCCAATTTGTGATTTTTTTTTCCTTTTTCTTAGTGATACAATGTCCTAAAAAATGCGAAGACATAGGAAAGACATGGACCTGCTGGAGCGGGTCCAGAAGAGGCCACAAAAATGATCAGAGGGCTGGAACACCTCTCCTGTGAAGATAGGCTGAAAGAGTTGGGGCTGTTCAGCCTGGAGAGGAGAAGGCTCCGGGGAGACCTTATTGCCGCCTTCCAGTACTTCAAGGGGGCCTACAAGAAAGATGGGGAAAAGCTTTTTAGTAGGGCTGGTTGTGATAGGACGAGGGGTAATGGTTTTAAACTAAAAGAGGGCAGATTCAGTCTAGATACAAGGAAGAAATTCTTTACTGAGGGGGTGGTGAGGCACACAGGCTCTGTGGTTCTGCGATTCTAAGACTTTGATCTACAGCTCTCAGTGAACTTCCTGGTTTTTCCTCCACTCAAATCTCTTTATTTCCGCGCTCAGAACGAAAATCAAGTGGAAAGGAGGACGGAGTGGCCGAGGCTGCCGTTCATGCTCTGAAGCGCGACATCTCAGGAGCTGCATGCAGAATGACGGGTTTACCAGGAGCTCACCTGCAGCGTGGCCGGGCACAGAGAGCTGGGGCTGTTCCCGGGAGGTGGGTACCCTTACCCTTACCCTTACCCTTACCCTTACCCTTACCCTGCCAGGGTGTGCTCAGACAGGGGTCCCTGCTGCTGCCCCGGGGTGCTCCTGCCGCCCGGGCTCTGCCGCGACCGAGGAGCCCCTGAGAGCAGCGGCGTCCCTGCCCGCAAAGCCTGGCTCCTCGCGCCACGGTCCGGGCGCAGCGTCCCCGTGAGGGATGTCCTCCTCTGCACAAACGCGCCCTTGCCAAGCGCTGGGCTGTTGCCTGGTTGGGGCAGCACTGAGGACTCCCCTCTTACTACATTTTCAAGCATTTCCCTTCTATATTGCCACTGAAGCTGTACAGTTAGACGTTTTATTTACGTGGACAGAATAAGCTAATTATCGTTACTTATACATTGCTAAATAATCCATCCATTTTAATTGGATGATATAAGTAATTGGACAGCAACATGCTAAGCAGAGAGAACAGCAGATGCAAACACTGGCTTTTTTACACAGACTTCAACTACTATACAGCAGCATATGATAATATATAATAAGAGCAACTCATTACAAACCATTAGTGCCAAGGAATTGTTTCCAGTCTTCTCAGTAATTCTTTGCTTTCATTACCCACTCTCCATAACTTTAATATTCCTGGTTTTGCAAACAGTGTATTCTGGGATACATTGATGACTGCATTTTTGCCCATTATCACACAACGGTCTCTTGATTTTCTTCGATGTCTTCATTAGGGTTCTCCCTACTTTGAGTTATTCCCTTTCTAATTTGTTTATGAAACAATTTGCTCGGTGTTTCATCACACGAGCAGGCGTGCACTCACACCAGCTCTCTGGACTTCATTGTCATCTGTGGCTTTTGCTCTTGGCTTTCTCCACTGGCAAGAGCTTTTGCAGCTTCTGAGGCTTATCTAAGGCACAATGATGTTTCTGTCAGGACTCTGCTTGCCTCCTGGTGAAAACACCAAGGTGGCAGACCCTTACAGCATACACCTGTCAAAAAATCCTGTTCTTTTACAATGCTTTATTCCTTCTTCCTAATTCTGTATAGAATAGTTCCAGCTGGAAGGGACCTAACAATGATCATCTAGTCCAACTGCCTGACCGCTTCAGGGCTGACCAAAAGTTAAAGCATGTCGTTAAGGGCATTGTCCAAAAGGCTCTTCAACACTGACAGGCTTGGGGCATCGACCACCTCCCTGGGAAGCCTGTTCCAGCTCCTCCAAAGCAGGAGCCATTGATCCATTTGCTTTCCATGCATCTGCAAAATACTTGTTTTTGTAGAGCAAATAACTGTGTTGTGAAAAACTAGCTGCACTTTTAGGTCGGGGGCAGGAGAAGGAAATGCCTTGTTTTGCCTCACTTTGCATGGACCAGTCTCCCAGGTCGTTTGTTTTCCCTGCCTTTTAGTGTGTCCATCATGAGATGCTTTAAAATGCATTCCTGGCTTGAAGTCATGTCCTGAGAAAAGATATCCCTTTGTCTATTTTAAAATCTCCTTCTGCCTGCTGCAGAGGTCTGGCAGGTATAGCACTGCCTTCCCAGCGTGCTAAGTGTGCTGGTCAGTAACTGTGATAATTTGGTGATATATTAAAATGTCTTGTAAACCAATTTGCAGCAGGTGAATGATTGCTCTGCTTGAAAGACTTCAATTTTCATTTCTTATTTTTCAAAGCAGATACTTATTATAATACAGGTTATTAAACATCAAAGGTTTACCTTGTCTTGAGACAATTTAGCTTCTTTTAGAGGCTCATAAATGCTTTATTGTGCATGGTTCTGAATAAATATTTGATTCTATATGAAATCAGTATTCATCCACTGGAAGTTATAGAGCTGCTGAGAGCATGGGCTTGCTTGTCAACCTCAGAGCCTGCGTGAGTTTTGATGAAGCTGTCATCTACCTCTCCTCACCTCTTGTCACATAAGGGCCATCTTCCAAAGCATCCTGTTTCTCTGAATTATGTGTCAAGTGCTACAGGATCAAAATCAGCTCATACCACTTGCATCTGCCTGGGTGCCAGGTAAGAAACTCAAATGCCTCAGAGACGGGGCGCAGGCGATGCCGTCCCCCCGGCTGCTTCACTGAGCAAAGGTTGGACCCCCCTGGGTGCCTGGGGGATGCTCGGGCTTCTGGGGTCAAGGCAGTGAACCCGGCTGTGGTCTCTGGATGTGTTTAAATGTGGCCACACTTCCACGTTAACAGCGAGATCTCCAAACAAGAGATTTTCCCCAACCATCCCACCAACCAAAGGGAGTGGGATCTCATCTCTGGGTGGAGGGCGCTGATCCCCTCCTGTTCTGACTCCCCTCAGAGTCAGTCTCTGCTTCCAGGACCCCCAAAGCTGCACATCTGGAAGGCGGTCACCCAAATTAATCCAAAGCTTCCCAGGGCTGGTGACGCCCCCACGGCGCGTGACGCTCACGGGTGCTGCGGAGGTTGCTTTCCCCAGTCTCGTCCGAATCCCTGCAAACTAAGGACTTTTCTCTGCTTCGACTTTGCGTGCCTTCCGTGCTTCTCTGCATGCCTTCCCATGCACCGATGTACGGCATCACCTCCTGGGAGAGGGCTGCCAGTGGCACCCTCCTTCAGGTCTTCTGGCTGATTACATACCTATGCACTAAGATGGCATCACTGTCCCCGCTCCTCCGGATTCACGGTGCAGACAGCGTGGCTCTGACGGTTAGTTACAGCAAGGCATAAGGCAGGTTGTGAACAGTATTTGAGACATTCAAAGGAGATTTTCGCCCACGCACGTGTACACACACACACACAGTTGTGCACAGTTCAGCTCACTACGGAAAACCATCACTTCTCTGTCACCCCAGTCCTTGATTCAGAGCAGAGATGATGCAGAGTTCCTGTTACAAGGGAGTGTTTTGCTTCTGTTGCCTCAGAAACTCAGGTGAATGCAGGTGCCAGGAGAGGAACCATCACTCAGGCCTCAGGTTCATCAATAAAAATTTAAATATTCTTCTTTGTCAGGATCACTTCTCTCAAATAAACATCAAAAGAAAGACCCTGTAAGCATTACAGCTTCTCCGCCAGTAAGATGACTCCCATCCTTCTGGACTGGCTAGGTACTTTGTCATGGGTTGCAGGCTCAGCTATTGGCAAGGAAGCAGAGATGCAGAGCAAGGTGTTTTCCTCTAGTGGAGGAACTCCCAAAACCTCATAACGTCTATTGTTTTCCAGTTTCTCCTTCAACATGTTGCCCTGCGCTGAATCACAGGGAAAAGGCTCAGTGTGGCATGTTATGTAGAGCTACAAAGAGAGGAAGTTTTCCCCTCAGACAATAATTAAGGTAAGGATGAATTAACAGACTCACTATGTTTTTAATTAAAGATTTTCAAATTGATTTTGTATAGCTCTCGATTTCCAGATGGATTATTTTAATGACTGGATTATTTGCAAGGTGTGATCTTCAGAAGAGACATATATTAAAGCCTCTAGGAAAATGCCATGAGTTGTGTCTCACAGAGTTATTGCATGTTCCTGGGGAAGAACCGAGGGAGAGGCTGGCAAAAGCCATTTCTTGCTTGCGTAGGGGAATCTGTCTTCCTTTGAGATGACCATGTCCATTTGCACAGGAAAATTTTGTTTCCTTAGTGTTAAAGAAATTCACTTGACAGCGTATACGATGCGAAAAGGCCTTAGGGGAACGCTGCCTGGTTTCCTCTGCCTTCTCTCCCCTGCGAGAGCGTAATATCGTGTAGAATAAAATACCTGGGAGAAACAGTGACCAGGCAGAGGGAAGAGTGGCAACCCAGCATAATGCAGTGATAACGAAACAGTTTAGAGATGAAAACAGGGAGATGAGTGAGAACAGGCACTTGGCAACTCAGTGTGTTTCAGTCCCTCCGTGCTGAGATTTGCTGTTTAAAAGGGAGCGCTCCAGCGGGATTGCACTGGACATGGAGAATATTTTGGCCACGGTATTAGTTCCACTTGCAGTTCCCACTGGTAATTTTTAGGCACAGTAAAGCTGGTGGCTGTTGCGGTGGGGTGCTGAGCCAGCTGGCAGATACCACAGCAAGGATGTTGCTGTCTGTCCTCTCTGAAAGGCCATGGAGGTTTGGGGAGATCCTGACATGGGGAGGAAGGCAAAGTTTGCGCCCTTCTTCAGGAAAGACCAAAGGGGGAATCCAGGGAGCTGCAGGCAGGTTACACACTGGAGATGCTTGCTGGGAGCAGCCAGGTCCCTCACAGGGAGACACCTCATGCCAACAAATGCCAGCATGCATTGCCTTGCTGTATACTTAACATGTAGCTAAACTATAGCATAATATATACAAGTTCAGTAGGTAAAACAAGATGTTACACATGCTATAAAGTGTTTTCCAAGCAGGCCTTCGTTTGTCTCACAATATGCTGACATGCAAACCTCAGGCAGGGATGTGGAGAACTTCATCTCTGCTGAGGCTAGTTGTCCTGGATAGACGATATACCAGGCTTGGGTTGGGAGGATGGGACAGAAAAAGTTACGGGTTATCAGTGAGTTGTTCCTGCATGCTCATGGGTGAAGAAAAAGGTACAGTTTAGTGTCAAAATGCAGACACAGCCAAGCTCCCGTGTGGTCTCCCAGAGAGCTTTACCATGCACCAGCACCGAGATGCTCAGCCGTGCCTGGCTGGAAGAGCAAGCTGCAAAGCCGCAAAGCTGCAGTGCTCCGTCCCCAGCGGTGCTTTCGGCCGTGGACAGACACGTCTGTGCCGCGCAGGCAGCGCCCGCCTGGCTGCTTTGCCCGCACTGCTTCCAGTGTCCTTACTGGAGCAAACCGTGCTCCTCGGCGAGAGCCTCGATGGCTGTCGTGTCGTCCCGCTGCTCTCACTGACGTGGGCCTTGTGAAAATAGATTGCTTGGCTTTCTTCTTGATGAGAGAAAGTCAAACTGAAAAGCAGGGAAAGAAACTGGGCTAGTGCTGGTCGGAGCCATCACATTTTACTCTTCTCCAAAGATGTGTAACCTTAAAAACAGTAATGTCTTTCCTGCATGCCGAGGATCTTCTTCCATTTTCACTGCCACCTACAGCATTAGCCAAATGTTTGGGGAGTAATTTTGTTCAAAATCCACCCTCGTTATTATTCAGACAATTTCTGCCCTCCTGTTCACAAGGACTGTAATAACAAGAGCGGATGATAAGAAACCATTCTTCTGATAATGATTTAAATGGGAGTGTGTGGGATACCAGCCCTTTCTGCATCGTAATCCACCAATTGTTCTGATATATAGAGTGCTTGCAGTTACCTGGCACCAGCTTCTCAAACTACTTTAAAAAATATGAAGGAAATTCACCCATTTTTTTTCCCTCAAGGTGTTTTTTCTTGGGTATGATCAACACTCAGTAACTTCCCTCATTTAAGGAGAAGTGCAACACACCCATGTCCAGCACCTGTCTCTGCAAATAGGAAGGTTCTTAAATATTAATTTGGTAGTTTTGATTTCTTTTAGTGGAAGAAATTATGTGTGAGAAAGGGATTTAGCTCAAGAGGGGAAGTGTTCAGTTAATTCTCGACCAGCTGGAGCTGAGAAAGCTGGAGAGGTCTTGTCAGCATCATGTTGATCATCCCCGCAAGAGTCTGTCACTGGCTGTGAGACCCTGGATGGGAGCTGGTGCCCCTAAGCAGGGGGCTGCGTGCGGGACCGCTCCTGCCCGTGGGGTGGATGGGGACAAGGGGGTCCTTGGCCTGACCAGAACCTGCAGGGATCAGAGGGAAGGGCCCCTCACCCCTCTTGCTCTCCGAGGGGGTTTCCCTCCCGTCCCAGCGCGGTGCCAGCAGGCCCCTCTCTCGTCCCCCGGGACGTGCGCCTGCCCTGCCTGGGTGAGATGGAAATAACTCGTTAGCAGGTTTGGCGTCTGCCTGCTCCGGCTGCGTGGCACCAAGCACCCCGCACACCGGAGCTTCGCACCGTGGAGGCCACGGGAGTTAAAAAATCAAAACAACAACAAAAAAAGGACTGTAAGTTAATAATAACAATTATTATTTCAGAACATTCAGTGAAATCTCTGTGCATATTTATTTCCTATCTGCAAGCTGAGTGATTGTAAGAATTGAAGTCACCTGTTGTGCTGCGCAGGTGGAAATTGCCGTGTGGTTTTCCTCTCTGGAAAAGGTAATGCAGGTCTTCAGGAAACGCTGTCACTGTGTCCCTTTTATTTTCTGGATTGCAAAGTACAGAAGTAAAACGTGTACCTTTCAACTATCTGTGTAGCTCATTTGCTCTACAGGGAACCCCACAAACATCTCACAACACTCATCAGGCTCCTGTGCCATTTTGTGCAAACGCTTTTCTTCCAGTCCCTGGACTCCCCACAGTCTGATGGAGAGCAATGCCTCCAGTGCTCACTGCCGTGATGTGGTAAAGCGTTGTCTTCCCCTTGCCCCTCCAACTAGCGCCCGTAGTTCACTCTGCACATGGGGGCAAATGAACAGGAACCACAGTTTCTTTTACCATGACACTTACGGACAGGATCCGAGAGTCATTTCTGTAACGCTTATGAACCAATCTTTAGCTTTGTCTAAATTGTGCTGCTACAGAGGCAGCTTCTCTAGCCCTGAAAATGGCAAAGGAAACGGGTACAGGTATTGCCTCTTGCGACTTCAAACATCTCTTCTACTAGCTTGGTTGTTTAAGCTACTCATGCTTCCAGATGCAAACAAGTACAAATGAAGTTGTTTTTACCAAAGCAGAGCATTGCTTTCACCCTGTGTCGATCTGTGCTTAACTCCTGCTCTCAGCGATGGCAGATCTTGAATTTCTGACAAAGCAGCGTCTACCAAATATGCAAAATGGTAATAGTGCTAAAACAGCCCCTAGCAAACAGCACAGCCTTGCAGTTCTCCAGGGTGGAGTAAAACTCCTGTGAAGTTCACTAAAGTCCAAAGAATTCTTAAAAATACAGTCTGGAACGCTTGAGCGTTGACCGCCTGTGAAGGGACACGTTTTGTCAGTGGTGTGTAAGGGCAGGCAGGAAAAACATGCATTTCTCTTTCAGATACAGACGTCTGACACTGTTTGCGCTGCCCCTGCAGACGACACATTTTTATTCAGCTGCTGTAAGTAGCAGCCGTCTCCCGCTCACCCTGCTCCTGATGGGTGACAACACTCGATGCAGCCTAAAACTTGTTTTGTATATCTGGGACCACAGAAATATCACCTGAACAGCCAGGAAAATAGGAGTAGAGCAGTGCGATAGTGCCGTGACCGCCTCCCCACGACACGGCTCTGTGGATCCCAGCCCTGGCTTGGGCTGAGGGTTTTGAATCATGAGGGGATGATTTTTTTCTCTTTGCCATTTGACCTGAAGCTCTCGGGAGAGCCCTGGGTGTCGGGGTCACCTCTCCCGTGCTGAGCACTGACGGGATGGGGAGGGCAGTGGTGGCAGGGACTTGCTAAAGGCACCGCAGGGGAAAATTTGTTCCTTTCCAATTTTAAAGACTAATTTAGCCCTAGTGTTTTGCAACTATCTTCTGGTGTTTAACTCACACCAAGTTGCCGAAATGAATCCATTAAGTGCTTTTCCAGGGCTTTGCTGGTTGTTGCTGCAGTTCTGCTCCTCTCTCCAGACGTCAAAGCGCTCTCTTCTGCTGCCATTCAGCAGGGCTTGGCTGGAATAACGCCAGAAGGGTTTCCAAGCCTTCAGCGACCGAACACTGACACGTCTGAAACCTCGCATAACGTGGAGCGAGCGTCGTGTGTTTCTGGCTGCGTGCCCGCGAAGGCGCGCAGCTCCTCTGGGGCTGCCGGGCTGCCGGCAGTGACCTGGGGTACGTGGGGCTAATGAGTTCAGCCCAAACGAGCACGAGCTCTCAGGGCTGTGTCGAGTTCAGTTTCACGGCAATTTAAACCAATCCAGGCCGGGACTGCCGCGGCCCTGGCGCTCCCCCTGCCCCCCGTCCCTCCTCTTGATGACTGTGATGAAACTGAGCTCAGCCCAGAGACCTCGAGGTGAGCCCAGGCACTGATCACTTTTTGGGTAGGGTTGTCCCAGTCACCCCCCTGCCAGCCCCCCGGCCTCTGCTGGCACCAGCTCCCCACGGAGGGGGCAGCAGGACTGCCCGGGGGGGGGGGGGTCTGGGGGCAGGCGGGCTGCAGCAATCCCGGTTCAGACCATCCTCAGGTGCCATACAGCGGTAGCTTCGAGCACGAAAATCCATGTCTGTGGGCTCTTACATCCTCATTTTCTGCAGTCCCTGAAATGGGTATGCTGTAGGTAACCAGGAAAATAGGTTACTCGGTTGCTTCAGGTACTTGGATGTGAAAACTCGGCCAGTAAAACAGATTAAAAGAGAAAAAGAGGGAGGAAGGGGGGAAATTAGACCAGGATGGAGCACCTTATGAACTGATAATCTTCTCTATTATTTTATCGCTGGATAAACTTTACCACAATGATATTTGCCGCACAAATACACCCTGATCCATGTGAGCTTGTGTGCACAGAACCAGCCAGATAAATAAAAACAGAGGAAATCTAAAACACCCTGACAGCTTTGCTGCGGCCAGGGATGTTTCCTCGAAGTGAGAGATTCAGCAGAGATTCACAGAGCGCGCTCTGGCCGTGGCTGCTTCCGTGGGCTTTAGGAGGAGTTCAGATACAGAAGTGACTGGCAATAGGACAGACCCCTAAATCCAGGCGATATATTGTTAATCATAAGAGTACCTAATACAAGATGGACATCAACAAATGTCAGAGGTTCCTCACGGGCCTCAGGTGTTGCAGGAAAAAGCAATTTGCTGTATAATCAGCGGAGGTGATGAATCCCAGCCTCCTGCAGGTTTGGTTCCCCCCGGCTGCAAGGAGCTAACGGCCCCCGCAGCCCCCCTCAGCCCGATCCCCGCCGTGCCGTGCCGTGCCGTCCCGTTCCCCAGCGATCCCTTCTCGTGGGCACGCTGAGCCTTCCCCGGACCCCCGCAGCTCCGCGCAGCGGCCAAGGGCTGCGGTTTTCAGCTGGAGCATTTAGCGCTTGCCTCTATCAAAAAGTAATTTTTATTGCAGTATGGTAATTGTGCCTATAGATATATTACTTTCAACAGAAAGCGTATTTAAAAGGTGACATCCTCCAGCGATTAGCTGTGGAATATCCATTACCAGAGCAGAAAGCGGAAAATGCAATGAAAAGTTCCTTGAATGAGAGAATCTTGATAAATCTCAGTCCTTGCAATTTGGCGTAATATTCGCATTGTGATTCCACACCTGCACTGTTTTGCTGCTCTTATTTTATTCTTTTGCTGTGCATTGATCATTTGGGCATGTTTCAAATGGGTCTGCTTGCGCGGGACAAGCTGGCAGACGCTGCAGTCCCCCCGCAGACCCAGAGCTCTGTCTTAGGCCAGGGCTGGTACCAGAGGTCTTCGATAGCTGCTGGTTCTTGTAAATGCACCGAGGAATTGCTGGGTTTGGGTAAGCAACCGAGTGCCCCAACTTTTCAGAAAGTTATCGCTCGTCCTGATGCATTGTTAGAATATGACAAAAGCATTTCTTGACCATGTGGACAATAAGAAGAAAACAAATTATCAAATGTTGGTAGGCTTCCTCCGAACTTGCTCTGAACCCTGGACTACCATGCATGCACACCCTCGGAGAGATGAAATAGAGCTGTACAAGAAACAGAATATTTCATATGTTTTATCTGACCAACCACTGCCACATTTCTGCCTCGAACTCCCCAAAATAATAGATATTCAACCTCCTTTCCTAAGGACACATTTCAGATTTTACCTGCTGAGGAATTATAAAGGATGAATACTCAATACATATAAAACTGATAATAAAAATATTTCATTATAACTATTTTAATCTATCTAACATATAATAAAAAGGAGGCAAGAGGAATGAGGGCCTCATTGTGCCAAGCGCTGTACAAAACGGTGTGTTTTATCAGCTCCAGTAACTCATCTGAAGCATTTTAATTAGCAGCACAGTCAGCACAGGTTGCTGTGGTCTTCATCCAGCTGAGTGCTGAGCATCTTAGACTGACCCTCTGTGCCTGCAACGGACCTCAGCATCTGAAGTGTTAGCACAGACTACGAGTAAATAAAAAGAAAAAAGAAGAAAGGAAATTGAAACGTCTTTGGGAGGGGAGTCGGCTGGCTGGTGCGTGGGTGTCGCTCCCCCTCCCCCACGGGGAGCAGCAGGCGCTGCGGTCCCAGACTCACGCGGTGCCCAAGATGGGGCTGGTGCTCGGTGTCCGACTGCCGGCTCACTCCTCGCTCCACGCTCCCCGATCACATTACACTCCCCCTGGTATGCTCCCCGACTAGTTCTTCTCACTCCCTTTCTTTTTCGCTTTTCTCTACTGGTGGCATTTGTATTTATCCTCTGGCAATACCTTTCTGTTCACTTTTCTCCAGGAAGATCGATGCAGCCAGAAAAGGGCAAGTTATTTACTTTGACAGCCATAATTTCAAATGAGCTCAGCTTAAAAATTCCCTGTGTCCAGTTTTACAAAACAAGCAACCCCACCCTCACATCTCCATCTGACAAGCGTCCCTTGCAGATCAGAAGGGTTTTAAGACAGAGGCTCAAAATGCCGTATGCATACCTGAAACCAGCCTGACCAGTGACGGACAGAGCATCTGCAACCACACCCTGTAATCCTTGGCTTTTCAGACAGATATTTAAATCTCAACAATTTAGAAGTTAACTGTGTTTCCACTGGGAAGGGTTACATTTCAAAGAGACAAGTCACAATTCCAGTGTCACTATAAGCAGGTTACTACATTGCAAAATTATGATTCGTTTACATGAGGAAAGTATTGTCTTTTCAAGTACCAAAATGTTAGGTTGAATTTTCTCTTAATGATCGTTGGTATTTCTTACTGCGTTATGTGCAATATAGAATCACAGAATTGTCTAGGCTGGAAGGGACCTTTAAAGACCACCTAGTCCAAGCCCCCTGCCACGAGCAGGGACACCCTCAACCAGACCAGGCTGCTCAGAGCCCCGTCCAGCCTGGCCTGGAACGTGTCCAGGGATGGGGCTTCTGCCACCTCTCTGGGCAACCTGGGCCAGGGTTTCACCGCCCTCAACATAAAAAATCTCTTCCTTATATCTAGTCTGATATTACTATAGTCATTGGTCTGTGCTACTGTTGTGCAACTGCCAAATTAAGAACTCTTCAATAATTCAGATTTATTGCCTGTGGTTCCTCTTGACCAAACAAGACAGATTCTCTAAGCAAGTAATTGGGTATGAAGTCTAACTGATCTGTATTTATTTTTCTTTAATTACACCTGAATGTTTAAAAGTTCTATCTACTCTATCCTACTCTCTTCTGTTCTATACTATTTCAAACATCTACTCTCATAATGCTCACACCCTTCTCAGGATAATGAGACATATTCTTCTCTTTCAAATGCTCATTGCTATGCCCTCTTTTGAATCAATAACTTTGATATGTATTTATTTGCATACTGTTGTGCCATATGAGCGATCTATGTTATTTTTACTTTAAATACTAGTTTTTAAGGGGCATAATGAAAAGGAAGTGTAGTTTTATACAAACACACATATAACTCAAATGTGCTGTAATGCACACTGTAATGAAAATGTGTTCTCCTACAAATGGCCTGCTAACAGCAGTGATCTATTTCCTTCAGCTTTCGTAAGACAAAAATAATGTTCTGTTTGAGAGATAATTGACTTAACTGTCCATAAATAGATGTTCGAAGGATTTCTGAGAAATCGCTTAGTTGAATCTTTCCTACACTGTTCTTACATGTGAAAAATCCACTTTCACATGAACGTGCGCTCGTAAGTCGGAGACTGAAGTGACAGGGTGCTGCAGTTATTTATATCATCTGGTGCCAACAACCATCCGACTTTTTCTCCAAATCTGTACCCCAAATACCCTGCTGGAACTGTGCAATGATTTCTCAGTGGTGGAATCTGATAAAGCACTCTGCAAAACCAGGTTGACCATGGAAAGATAGACAGTGATCCTGGGAAAATTTCCTTCCTCAGAGATCTGGCTGGGAAAAGTTTTGCCATGAAGTGTGTAACTGCGCCGTGACCTGTCAGACGCTGCGAGCAGAGCTCGGTAGCTGGGTGGTGGGGTCTCTGTTATGCATCTAACCAGTCCGCAGTTGTGTAGGTACCCTGTAATCCCGGCAGCAATCCCAGCAGCAGGAATGCTCTATGTTGCCTAAGATGACACCCCTCCAAACGAAGACAGCTCTGCCTGCCCTGGGTGTGGAAAGTTCCTCCCAGCTCTGTAACGAGGAACGGGCCAAGGGAAGCAGACCTGACCTGCAGAGCAGAACTGCTTCATTTAGCAGCTGCTCCTTAAAGCACATGTGTGCAAAGGAAATTGCCTTTTGTAGGGACGTGGAATTGACGCTCTGCAAAGTGGTGCTGCCTAAATGTGAGACGCCTGTGGCGATCCTATGCCGTGGTGAGGGTCCTGCCAGACGAACAGTGCCATTTGCCATGTCTGCTTGTCTACAAGAGGCTCTCAAACTTGGATCCTAGTTACACACACTGCTGAGGGGCTGGCTTGCCCACCGCAGCGTCAGCACTGGGCGTTGCACCCACCGGGACACCGGAGAGGTATTGCAGAGCCATTCTGCCCTGAAACGCCGTACCCAGCACCCTCCCGAGGGGCAGTGCTGCCAGCGTGCCGGCCGGGAGAGAAGCATGCACACCTCTCCCACCTTTTTCTTTCAAGTTCTTTCCTTTCAGGTTTGTTCCCGTAAAGGTTACATGAAAGGCTCACCTGTCACTTGTTAATGGTTCGGTAAAGACTTCCTATCACCCACTGCCTGAGAACATGACAGCCAGAGAAGCAGCAGCTGCAGGGAGATCTGAGTGTCAGTGTTGTCCTTCCCACATGCCTCAGGATTTACCTCTGGTTTTTTTCCAAAGGGTATGGCAAAGGGCAATGGGCTGCTCTTGAACTGTGTTGAGATGGACCATTTAGTCCGTGTTTAGATTTAGATGTGGTGCAAGTCAATAGTTGAGGAGCGGAGGTGTCATTGATGCAGCTTGGCCATTCTCTAGACATCCTCTCTCAGCTTATCAGCTCTTCCCTGTATTTCCACACGTGATGCTTCTATCCTGTGCTGTCCTGTCCTGTCCTATCCTATCCTGTTCTTTCCTATCCTATCCTGTCCCATCCCATCTCATCTCATCATTTCCTATCCCATCCCATCCGTCCCATCCCATCCTATCCTGTCCTCACCAATTTGTAGTCAAGTATTTATCACAAGCAGAATCAAACCTTTGTTAACCACCTGAAGATCCTCTTGAGCTTCACTGGTGCTGAGACTCACCCAGTGCCCTGGGGGTTGCTGTTCCTGCTGCCGCTCAGCTCTCGCGGGGCAGCATCCTGGATGGTCCCCACTGTGCCGCTTCGCTCCCTGAAGCTGTTTGAAGAGCTAACTGCTGCTGGAAATACAAGCGTGAAAATGAAAAAAGTGACAAAACTAATGGAGCTCATTAAGCCCAGGAATTTAACAACCGTGTTTCAGTCACAGCTGAGAGTTCACTTGCGGGTGGAGCGGGTTCCCCTGCGCGCTGCGGGAGGCTGACACGGCCGACGCGGAGCCCACGGCTGCCGAGGCGCAGCGCAGGAACGTGGCAAGGCACGTGCTGGTGACAGCTACCCTGCCCGCAGCAGCCGGTGAGCTCGGCGGGGCAGCACTACAGCCCAGCACCTCCCCGCTTCCGTAGTTCTTGGGGACGGGAGGACAGAGCAGCCTGGCAGCTCCTGCAGAGGTAAGCCCACGGCTGGCTGGCTTGGGAGGGCCGCGCATCCCCTGCCTGTGCGTGCTCGGGAAGGGTGGTTAGAGGAGGAGGTATTGCTCTTCCTCCAGCACCCTGCGAACCCACGGGGACTGACGGCAAACGGGACCCAGGGCAGGGAGCCCAGATAAAATGCAACTGCGGGGAGGTGCTCTGCTGAATTCAAACCAGCTGTTTATTAATGCCAGATTTCCTTTGAATTCACAAAAGACATAGGGTAAAGCTGTGCACAATCAGCTCTTTCTGTTGCATTATTTATTATTCATCACCTCTCCGGGGGACTGAAGATGCTGAATGTGTCAGGCTAGCACTCTGTAGGACACAAGAAGCATTTTGTCATTGAAGATACTCTCACTCTCCTTCCCTTGAACGTATCACATTTAGAGGAAAAATTCCAGTGACAGGAGGACCTGTAACGAGGAATATCTCAAGTAACACAGGACACATCTCTACAAACATGTTCTCTGCAAAAATGAGTTCCATTCCTGATTCACTGCCTTTGAAAGAACAAAAGTGGCAAGACCTCACGTCCTTAAACTTGCCTTAAAAGGCCCTTGTTACTCTTTATTGCCGTATTGCCTTTCCCCATTCTGTGTAATTGCTTTAAGCCCTACATCACAGGACGGTGCAAGACGTGCCAGGCGTATTTGGCAGTGGCAGGCTGGTCACAGGTGGGCAGTGCTACGCTGTCTCCTTCCAAACCTGACGGGCTCTTTAGGCTGTGCAGGAGCCCCCACGCTCCTGTGGGCCTTGCTTGCTGGGAGACCAGATGCTGTCCCAGCACACCCCGTCTGCGGAGCAAATTTTGTACCCAGGGCCTGGCTGGGACAATTTCAGCTCCTTGCAGTGTCCTGCAGCATCGAGCCCATGGGGCTGCGTTTTGTCTGGAGTGCGTGACTGCCTGGTTCATCGACTCTCGCCAGAGCAATGGAAATCACAAAACCTGACGCTTCTCCATAGAAAGCTCGTCAGAGGTGATGTGCATAACTACCTGATAGTATTCCTGGTGCTTGCACCACCAGTGCTGTTAAAAACAGTAACTGATGGTGATATCCTGAACTACATGGATTAATATTACAGTTGGGTACCAGTCAACATGCCTTCTGGAGAGAGAAGTCCTTTTTTATCAAATGTACTGAAGTTCTCTGAGAAAACCAGCAACTAAGTGTGATTTACTTGATCCTGGATTTTCGAAACTCAGTTAATGAGGCTCCACACGGAAAGCTGTTGTGGATATCAGGCAAAACTCTAGCTAAAATGGGAAATGCCCACTGGCTAAGCAAGCAGCAAGCAGTGAATCTCAGCGGTGACGTGTGGCACCAGGGAGAGCAGTGCCATGCCCGTGTCTTACATATTTTGTAAAGGAAACTGAAAATCTGGAGTTACAGAAAAGTTCCAGAAAAAAATAATTTGGATCTGAATGAAATGCCTGATGATAGTATAAATCTGAAGAGTTCAGTATGTTAAAAGTATCAGAAAAAGACCATGGTGTGACTTGATCACTGTATCACGCCATCAAAGGAGAAAAATCCTGTTTACTGACCCAGTCCTTACCCTGGCTGGGAAAGGCATAGCAAGAAGCAACATCTGACAGCTGAAACATGAATCAGGCTTTGTCCCGGCGCAGGTGATCCGTCAGTGGAAGCCTTCCCGTCCCCTGGCAGCCCAGCTCTGTAATGTCACAGCACAAGCCGTTGTGTTCAGAGCAGGAGTCACTGGATGCCGTTCCCCCCTCCCGGTGTCACGGGAGAGGCCAAGCCAGACGATCTGACAGCCCTGCAGACACTCTAAAGTATTGATCTTTAATACTTTCCTTTCAGCTTTTGCTGGTTTCTTCCTTCAGAAAGATGTTTTTACCTCATTTGATATCTTGGCCTCCTTTGGACCTCTGCCTTTCACCACTTCCATAATTAATTTTGTACAGCAGGATCAAAAATTTACCTCTGCTGTGACATGTTAGTGACATCTGCTAGGCACCTGGGACGTGCTGCCCGTTTGTTCCTTGCACCCCAAGCCGCATGCAGAGGAAGTCTTCTCTGGTGTGCCTACGTACACGGAGGAGAGGAGCCTTCCCTTCAGGCGAGCACCCCTCCCTGCCACCAGCCTCCAGCTCTCAGCCACACCTGTACACGGAATAAAAACTGAAACTCCAAAACTTCCTTCCCCACAAAACGTAGGTAATAATCACAAAGTATTTGTAGGTCACTTATGAAGAGTTTAGGAGGAGTTAATATTTTCTAATCAAGTCAGTAAGCTGTTGTGGGGATCATTCTCCTGCCATTGCTTAGCCCAGTGAGGGACCAAGAGCGGTGCGGGGAGGGGAGGGGGGTGTGACACTTCGTGCAGTACTTCTGGGCAGGGGTTCTTGCAAATACACAAGAGAAATGAGAGAGGTGGCAGGAGGACACTGGCAGGTTTACCCACCTGTTGCTGTAACACCTCACCGTTAATTACACCGAGTTAACAACATCTCCAGTCTCAGGTGATGCACCTAATCCTTGCTGCTTCTTGCTTCCTTCCCTCCACGTGTTACGGAGAATGCTTATTTAAATGTAGATCAATAGTCCCAGCCCAAGCCCAAATAAATGAGCAGCTACTGAGAGCAAACGTACCTGCTTTGACCTTGCTCTGCTAAACCACCCCGTGTTTCAGAAAAGCTCCTGTTCCCTGAATCCCCGCTCGGGTGAGGCAGCTGCAGTGGCTAACGATGAAACGCTCCTGGGATGAGCCCTGGAGAGACCAGCACCGCGCTGGTCCCCTCCCTGCTGAGCATCCCCCGGCCACGGCATTGCCCGCTCCCGGCCCCGGCGGCTCCGCCGAGCTGTGGGACGCCTGAGAGGTGGCCGAAACGCGGCAGATGGACGCACGAGTTGCTGTGACTTTGCTAAACCTACATTTGGGGTGTTTTCATTGTAACCTGGAACAATCTTTTCCCTTCTCCTCCAACCCCCCTTTAAAAGAAAGGTTGCTGATTTGTTTTCTCTTTTGAGTTGATTGTTTATTTTAATTTCTGCATCTTTGATCATTTTCAAAAATTTTAGGATTTCTGTTTTTTCAGAAAAATGTAACTACTTTTCAGAAAGTTTTTTTTAAGGGATTTAATGATTCTTTTCTACATGACTGAAACACAGAAAGTGATGTGAGTGACAGATGTAGTTTTAACATTTTTTTTCCCTTAGCGGCGTAGCAAAATTCATAGCTGGGTTTAGACCATACCAAAATTGGACTCAGCTTGATTTGCTGCTGTGGAATAAAGTTTTATTTGTGAAAGAGAAGGGTAAAGCACAGAATCTGTGAATTAATTCCAGGGAAAACAGCTTGGCTGTTGCACTAATGTAGCACCTCCTCGTGGCTCCAGAAAATTCAAGACACTTCAGGCTCTTGCACCAAACGTTATTTTCTCTCCACTTCAGAAATACATGAAGGGAACCATAAACAGAATTATGTACCCATATCCCACTCTAAAGTAACTATAGTTGCATGAGGACTGAATTTGGCAAAATGAAAAAAAAAAAAAAAAAGGGAAATTTGTACCTCTTCAACTTTATTTTCACGAT
Organism: Sagittarius serpentarius; assembly: GCA_034782735.1. Lineage (NCBI taxonomy): Eukaryota > Metazoa > Chordata > Aves > Accipitriformes > Sagittariidae > Sagittarius > Sagittarius serpentarius. The sequence continues at coordinate 22,133,273 of JAVKLA010000040.1, forward strand.
TATTGCCGATGCTTCCCAGAAACGCCGCTCTGGAGCACTTGCGCTGTCTCAGGCGTGCACCATGGGTCTGTTCGTACCGGGGCAGCTCAGCCTCCTTGGCACTGCAAAGTCACCGACAATATTTATACGTCTTTTTCTGTGCTTGGACTGGCAGACTTTTATAATGCTTGGCAGAAATTTAGAAATAAAACCAATGTGGGAGACACTTGGCCATCCAGCTCTCTGTGGTCCGTGGGGTGGGGAAGGTGTGGGGGGATGTGGGGAGCACGGCTCCTCCTCAGCGCAGGGGTCTGCAGAGACCCCCCAGCACCCACGGTCTCTCCCGCCTGGCCTCAGGTCCAAGCGACTGCTTAGGTGATGCAGATCCAAGCATGAATGTAACGGCTCCAGACAGGCTGATCTGGTGCTTATAGCACTCCCTGACATTTTGCTTTCTGGGTCAGGCTGGTGGCATGTCTGTCTGCAGCCCTGGCAGCTTTCCTGCAGACCTGCGTCTTCTAGTGTGACATATTTTCAGCTGAGACATGAAAATAAAATGGAAAGCTCATACCGGCAATGTCAAAGCCCCGTCCCCAGAGCATTCATCAGCCCTGCATCGTGGCCAGTGCCTGCAGGGCTCGGGCAGCCGCCCCGGAGCCCGCGGTGAGGGCAGCGAGGGCACGGCAGGCATGCAAGCAGGTCGGGGACGACAGCAGAGGACCACCCATGTTTGCATCACACGCTCCACGACGGACTTTTACGGGACCAGGCTTTCTTTCTGAAGCTCCACACCTGCGATTTCTACAGTGCACTCAATTAAGAAAAATGGAGGCAATGCCCTAGTTGTTCTCACTTCTGACCCATTTCCCCAGTCCCGCAGCATCCCCAGAAGCAGAGTGGGCACGCGAGACGTGTGCACTCCCCACAGTTTCCCCCCAGGCCACTGGGTTTCCATGCCCATTGGAAATAGGAAGCAGCTGGATGATCTTGATAATCCCACTTCCACATTCAGCCTCTCCCGTGCTGCCGGGGAGCTCAGGGCAATACGAGCGCAGCAGGCAGACACGCCAGCAGCTCGCTGCAGCCTGGGTACCGCCTGTTTTTCTGCACGACGTGTCCGTCCCCGTTCCCCACCCATCACACTGGCAGCGGGTAACGGAGACCTTGGCAGACAGTACATTCTCGGGAGCTCGCCAGGACAGTTTCACAGAGGTGGGAAGCTTGGGTGTTTGAGTTAAGGTTCAGGAAACACCTGAATTCATGATTATTCTGCCATTTTCATCCCTCAGAGGCGCAGCTGTTGCACATCCAGACAAGCCGGAGCTGAGCTGCATCAAGCCGTGGTGGAAATCCCTTTGGGCACAAAGGCAGTGTAACTGCCTGGTGTACGGGCCAGCACCGGGACGTTGATGCCTATGGCCACAGCAGGTTTACACCTCCCTTTTCCAGCTGCTCCAGCTGAGCTGATGGAGGTTTGTAACAGAAACACTGAGGCTGGTTCGGCTGGAGCCTGAAATGCACGTGAGCCCTGGGAGGAAGAGCAGGACAAGAGCTATTGACTTCTGAAGGGTATAAAGGTCTGTCCAAAGCCAAGTTTCTTGTTGCCACTCGAGAGGAACGCCAAAGATGTAGTGAAGATGGGACAGTGTCCCTTGTCCCCTGTGTCACACCGGAGATGCTGGCCCCACCACTTGGGGACACACATCTGGCACCTGGGAGAGTGTGAGTGTTGGAGGGAATGCACTCGCTTAGGGATTTTGTCAATAAAGGTCACTTCCACCTTCTGTAAGATCTGACATTGAGTTTTAAGACACTTATTTCCCTACGCTTGGAGCTGGGCGATGGTGACAAAGTGGCTCAGAAGCTCTTCAAACCTGTGGTGGGGTCCAGGCAGGAGCCCGGCTTGTCTCGGAGCAGCAGAAGGTGAAAGGTGGCTTAAACCAAACCTTTGGTGCAACATTGTGGGGCGGCGACACTGAAGCACAGTAGGACACAGAATTATTCTGAAGAAATGTTGCTTCTACCTGACACCCTCTCGCATTTCTCATTGCTGTCTGCTCAGGTTGAGGGGCTGGGGCACTGGCCTCGCCGCCTCCTCTCATCCCACACCGCATCTGCTTCGAGCTCCTTCCTGCAACACGCCCTTCCCGCCTTTTAAAGACTTCTCCAGCAGCGACATCTGGTCGCTGTTAGACCTTTTTATCACAGGAATTTGTTCAGCTCCTCTGCGATGGGGATTTGTACCTCCGGCATCTATAGCAGCATATGGCAGTGATTTCCCAACCCACCCAGGGACTGTGTGACAAACATACTGCCTCATGTTTCTTTCAAGCTTAGGCCAGCAAATTTCTTTGGATGTCTCCTCTTGTGAGAAACGCTCAATAAATTCTCCCCGCGTACCCTGTATTCGTCACCCTGCACTCGCTGATGGCCATCCACAGCCCAGGCAGGCAGGCAGCTCCAGCAAAGGGACCGCAGCCACGTCAGCCCCCTGTGCACACAGGCAGACAGGCGTGCGTGCAGTGCCAGCACACGCGCGCACGTCCTCGTGCGCGCTCAGCCAGTCACCGGCACGCTCGTCCCTTGTCTGCGAGGTCTCACCCGTCCCTTCCTCTCTGAAGCAATTACCTCACTAAGCTGCTTCATGTTTTCTGCTAAAATAACAACTGCGCTCCAGAAAGGGGCGTTAGCTGAGTGGTGCCCTGAATGGCAGACTGGGGAAAGGTTTCCCCGGGTGCTGGGAGGCGGCTGGGCACGGGGCTGCCGTGCCGTTACGTGGGCTACTTCTACGGCAGGTGAATTTGAAAGAGCTCGTACTTCAAGGGGAAGTGCAAAGCAATAACGTAAGCAATCTGCTGGCGCTACGCGCTGCTCTGATATGCGGTGCAGAGATGAATTCAGAGATTGAAGGGAAGGAAGAAAAGTGAAGAAAATAAAACAAAGTGAAAAAAACCATGCTGGTCTGCTGATGCTTTGAAGCTTTCAGAAGTGCTCTGTAAAAGCAGTCTCGTTGGTGACGTTCCCTCAGAAGTCCAACATCACTCATAGCTCTAAATGAGAACGAACTGCAGAGCTTCAAGGGAGAAAAGGAACAGGACCATAATGTGGTTTGTTTTACGCTTCGGGTGGTAAAGCCCTGGTGGCAAGGGACATCAGAGAACTGTGCGGTTCTTCCGTTGACCTTGGTCTGTTCCTGGAAAGGAACAGAACTTCCCTCCGTCCAAAAGGGTGTTTCTTTTCAACAGAAGAATAGTGGACGTCAAGTCATATTAAACCATAGCATTGCCATGAGATAAATATAGATGCGGTGGGAGGACACCCTTTTTTTTCATTGCTGTTCAGCATTCGTGTTTGTGAGGAGTGGCAGCTTGAGGAGCAGAAGGCTCCTGCAGGAGCAGGGACACTGCACATGCGCCTGCTCCTGGCAGCGCTCAGATCTCCAACGCAGCCAAGTTCTTCTGGTCCTACAGATTTATTTTTGCATGTGCCATTTGGCACAGTGGCATCAACCCAGCAAAAAGAAGGAGAAGAGGTATCACCTACAGCCACAATGGCTGAAAATTATACGTGAATACCCAGGCAAATGAGAAATAATACATTAGTTATAATAGTGACAAAACACAATAAAGTGCTAGACAGCCCATTTTTTGCACATTAATATTAGGAGATATGCCTTTCTAGAAAATCCTCTCTAGCCAAACATACATTTTGAAATTGCAAGCGATGTGCATATTTTGAGGCAGGCACTGTCAGTTTAGTATTTTTTACGCTTAGCATTTAGTTGGCTTGTATCACTGTATCTGTCTGGGTCTGTCTAGAGGCTGAGCTTTACACCTTTCTGCGCTCTGAGCAACATTCGTTTTGTAAGGACCTTGGTGTCTACAGACAGGGAGTATCTGGGGTACATCAGTTACAGGTGTATCAGTGTCTCTGATTTTAAGGCTGGAACCACCAATGAAGGTGCAAGATCAGCAAAAGCACTGAGGAAGGAGTGACATGGGGCCAGGGTCTTTCCTGGGGGTGGGAATTACACCCTGCCGAAAGCTAAGGCTGGGCGATGGACCAGTGCAGTCCTGGCCCGTGGCGTGCGTGCTGCCGGGCGCGTGAGGCACCGCTGCCGCCTCTGAAGGGATGTTACAAGAACTTGCATCTCGTTCACAGGCAACTTCATATTAATGGATTCTCCTGTTTCCCGGATGAAATAAATATTTTGGTGTCACAGTATTCCTGCTTTCAACATCTCCTTGTCTGTTACTGTGACAGTCCTTGCTGATGGGCTTTAATAATATCTGCTATAATTCAGTCTGAACCTGACGGTGGTGCACTGAGACACTACTCCTTTTAGAAACTGCCACCAGCAAGCATTATGCCATATACACAGATATTCTTGATGAGAATCAGTTCATTTTCCTTGCAAACAGGAAAGCTTTAAGTAGCCATGTAAGGCTAAAGGACCTCTACTTCAAGGAAATCAGTACTAATAATTTTTTGGGGGGAAGCAGCAAGCAATCTCTTCTTAATCAACAACTAAACCCAGCACTTTTTAGCAATGACCTATAAACTTTTTCTTCAGCAGACTATTCACACCATACTTAGTGGCATTCTTGCTCTTTAACCGATATGTGGTTACCTTACCACAGACTGCATGCAGAAAGTTCAGAAAGGCAGAATTGAATGTGATTGTTAAAAAAAAAAGAAAAAAAAAAAGCGCGTGATCAGCTCTAAGCCAAGGTGAAAGCTTATCAAGAGCAGCAGAGTGAAACAGCAGGATTAGCTGGTGATCGTTTAGACTTGAGTTTTCTTTCCTCCGGCCTCCATGACACAAGAAGCAGTGCTTCGCACTGAAATGGTCACCACAACCTCTGCAGCGCATCACCGAGTGGGACCGTCCTTACGGTCTTAATGGGTGCGCCCAGAGGCCTCACGCAGGCGCAGAGGCTGCTGGAACCGCTTTCGCACCGAGGAGCCTGCGTCCTGACCCACGCCAGGAGCTATTTTTACCCAAAACAGAAGCAAAATGACGCAGAAATACAGACCTGGAAAACCGTCCCGGCACCACCAGGCTGATGCTCCATGTAGCCCACGTCCCCTGAGAAGCGGCCTGTAGCAGGAACCGCCGGAAGCGGCAGGTAACCATGGCAATAGGCAAATAGGGAATCATCCCAGCCAAGCAAACCTGTAGCCCTTCCCTGGGAGGACGTGTTATTTAGAGAGATTTAAGGTGTGTGTAAGAAAACCTTAAAAGCTTCTGATCACTGGCTGCTGTACTGGACCTGTCACTAACTGGTTTTCTTGCTAATTGACTGGTTTTCTTGTCACCCCTTTTGCCTTTGAAATCCTTTCTGGTCACCTCTCTTTTCTCCTCAACAAGCAGCTTTGTTACCTTTGCAAAATATGCTGCTGCCTCTTTTCTTCCCCCTCTCCTCACAGTCCTCTGGGCGGCATGCGTGGCTTTCAAGTCTCCCCAAGGCCTGGCCAGCAGCCTCCAGCGCCGCCGCTGCCCTCGGCCAAGGACCGGCGTCGCATTGAACCCTGCCCTCGGAGACCGCTTGGCTCGCAGCGCAGTCGGCTTTCCACCCGAAACAATTTTTTCTTTTAGCGGTTTCGTGGGGCACTTGGTCAAAGACTTTACGTGAACTGTACCAACTGGTGGCGTGGTCCCTTTTCTAAGGCTTCACTGAAATATTCACCTATTTCCGACAGATTGATTGCAAGCCATTAACTTCTGCGGGAGTGTTTCGTCATCTTCCAGCTGTTTTTATAATTATTCTGTAAGTAACACAGACTGTTTATTAAGTCTATTGGTAGCTCTCATTTAGGTCACTTTGGAGTGTACCAAGGTAAAACTTTATGCCAACATAATTGTCTGCATTACCAGGAAGTTTTTTAAATACTAGCTCTCATTTATTACCTCTCAGCTCCGTGGAAAACTAGATGCTTTTCCGTGACAATCTCCATATTTTTGTTAGTAGTTTAAGCAGTTCTTACTACAACTCCTAAACCTCTTGCTTTGATATGAACCAAATTTTGGACGGAGATAGCTGGAAAAAGTCAAGACACTTCATTTGTAAATATATTTTTCATAGTAACTTCCATTGGGTTTACTTTGAAATGACACTGGGGCCAGAGAGCCAACAGTGTTCACAGCGTAATCTGGAACTGCTGAACGGCAGCCTGAGAGAAGGTCTCTTTAGCTTGATGGCAGTTAATTGCCACAACACACCATCCAAAACCGTGCTGGATTTGAACCACGCTGAAATGATTTTCCATCTTGTTTGTTTCAACTGTCTCACTAACGTTTGTAACTCTTCCTTTTAGTTCCCAAGACCTTGTTCCCAAATCCCTTACCACATACGTAAATGTAGGTCGTTTTTCCCTGGAAGTACCTGTTCACTGCACATCTACATTCTTCTAATTGACTTGAACAAAATTGCAGTTTATGTACCTATTGACCACTTATTTGAAAGCTCTTCCGCATCTTTTCACAACTCACCTTTGCCTCTGCACCCTCTGTCTCTAATCATCAGAGTCTGTTATCACATCCTTCATTCTTTTTTCATTTCATTTATGGATATCTTGAATTCCTCATGCCTTAGCACAGATCTCTGTGGGATCTCGGGGGAGGTGTTTTTCTACCGGAATTTTTTTTTTTCTCCCTTCACACTCTGTCCTGGTTTTAGGCAGTTTTTATCTAGGCAGAGGCCTTTCATCTCGTGCTGTGGCTGCTTAATTTGTTTAGGATCCTTTGGTGAATGCCTTGTTAAACACCCTGTGGAAATCCAGGCACGTTATATCAGCTCGCTCGCCCTTGCCCACGCACTTGTTGACTCTTAAAGGATCCCAGTGTCCAGGGTGTACCTTTATAAAAACAGGTTTTTTTCACTCCTTGCGTGTCACAGGTGCCTGTGAGCCCTTTCATCCTGTTCTTTATCATCATTGCTGTTAATTTGACTCCACACACACTCAGCTGACATGTCTGCAGCCCAGCTGTTCTCTGATGGACCTTTCTGAAAACGGGCATTGCAGCAGCCAGTCGCCAAAGCCCTGGTGCTCTGGCGGGTTTAAAGCAGTTTAACTCAGTTGTCAGATTTGATGCGGACACAATCTGACTTCCCAGCACGACTGCTGAGGAGTGATTGCAGTGATATATGTATTTATAACAGCTCCTAGGTGAAAATAGAATACTTTTTTGTTTTTCCATCAAACCTCTAGTTATGTTTATTCTCCAATATTAATGTTTTACTATAGCACTGATTTGCAATTTCTTTGAACTGGCTGCCTTTAACAGCTAGCATTTGCCTGAATTCCCTGCATCAATATCCATATTTTTATATACATATAATAAAGTAAACCACTGAAAGATCATCTTAACTTTATTTACTGTGGCCATTCTGTAATATTTAGACCTGCTAAAATTGTTAGGGCATTTTAATTGTCTTATCATTACCTAGCCAAAGCACCAGACACCCTTTCCAAAGACCATGTGCACAGATGAAATTGCAGAATATAACTTGAATATTTACTGTGTATTGAATCTGCTACAGGATGGTTTTAACTGACAATAATTTGCTTTTTTAAAAAAAAAACTAATTTAAAAATAACAACTGCTCTCCTCTATAAATGAAAGTTTGTGATTATTTATGGGTTTAGTTTGGTCTTTTTATAGCCCCTTTCAATGGGAAACTACATATTCCTTACTTGATTTTGCCTGTAAATTTTGCAGTGAAACACAGTGGTTGTGGCTGTTATTGTCCAAATGCCACTAAAAACGTTGGGGGACACACAAAGTACAAATCTATCTTTCTTTTCTTTCTTTCTTTCTTTCTTTCTTTCTTTCTTTCTTTCTTTCTTTCTTTCTTTCTTTCTTTCTTTCTT
>JAVKLA010000040.1:22141226-22151336 GCA_034782735.1 Sagittarius serpentarius
TTTCTTTCTTTCTTTCTTTCTTTCTTTCTTTCTTTCTTTCTTTCTTTCTTTCTTTCTTTCTTTCTTTTTCTTTCTTTTCTTCTTTTCTTTCTTTCTTTTTCTTTCTTTTCTTTTTTCTTTCTTTCTCTTCTTCTTTCAACCATCTGAATATATTTTATGTATTTTATTTGACAGATTTCGTTACTATTTTGTTTTTGTACTTCCTGATGTTGAAAAGACCAAGAAGCACTTGTTAAAGCAAAACAAAACAAGTGGGTTTCATCATTGAGGTCCTTCAGAGCTCAGGCATTACACAGATTTTGCTGCAAAGCACAATGGATATTTTGAAAAAAATCTTACGGGACACAGGAGTGGGTTACACTCTCGCTCTGTGGTTGGGATTTTTCATCCTGCCCGTCTAATGGAAGGCTCTTCGTGACATTCAGTCCTGCAGTCGGAAAACCCTTGCATTTCCTACAACAAAAGTGTTTGTAGCGAGGCTTGATGAGGAGCAACCCAGAGTCGTCTGAAACCACTGCTGCTGTGGGACTCCTGCCTTGAACATCTCTCCCCAGAAGATGTGGGTCTGGTTTGAAGAGGTGAGGTTATCCCTCTGGGTCACTTACTCAAAGCTTCAGTCACTCTCAATGATTTAAAACGTTATTTTTCCTACTCTGAATTGTCTGAGTCAGCATTCAGCCATTAGCTTTGCATCCTTCACTCCTAAATTCACATCCATTCCGTTCTTCGGGCGCCAGCTTTCCCCAGTCCCACTGTAGCCCACACTCCACCCCTCTGCACTTCCCACCCTTATTTACATCCCCTGGTGCGAAGGAGCCCAGTGAGCTCTGCTGGGGTTCATCCAGCATCCAGGGACGGAGAGCCCGTCCCTGCGACAGGTAGCGTCTCCGTGTGACGCTGCGTCCCCTGCTCTGAACTACCCCCAAGGGTTTCACACCACACACAGACAACTGATGAAAATGGTACGTAGCATTAAGGCTGATATCGATCTCTAATGAAACTGGATCCCAATAACCTGTGATTGCCCCATTGACTGTTAACTTTTAAGATCTTCTGATTAGCTGACCCTCAAATCTAAAAAGTATATGTTTTAATGAGGAATTTTGTTCTTGATTAGTCGATACATATTCTATAGGTCACTATATTAAAAATACACAGATAAAACTTGGAAATTTTTGAAATAAATTATATTACTATTGTAGGCCTATGGCTCTTTACAGTTATTCTGAAGCAGTAGCCTTGTTAATTTAAATATATACTAAACAGATAAGAGTAACTGATTAACCCTACCCTAAATAATGCCAACAGGCTTACATCTTTACTAAATAAAGTTACTTTATCCTTAGTAAGAAAGCCAGGATTTTGGAGCTTATCAATTAAGGAAGTAATAAGCATCCAGAGTGGTAAGGAAAAAAAAACATTTTAAACGGAAGGAGACATTAAAGTCATTTCTGCCTCATTTGCTGTGTTCTACAAAGACTGCATGCGGAAGAGAAAGAGCAAGATACAAATCAGCGAAACATTCTCAAAAACAGTGTAAAGTTGTACAAAACAGGAGCAAAATTGAAAAAAATGGTTGAAGCTCCTCTGCAATCTTTTTCTTAAAAAAAACCCAATCCAAAACCAAACCATGTTTTCTTACAAGGCCGGTCTATTCACTACAGGGAATGGCTTGAACGTACAGGTTTCTGCCACCACATCAGCGCTCTGAGCTCTTGCTGCCGGTGGCCCGGAGAGCAGCGGCTCTCAGCCGCCCGGGCTGGCGGCTGCAGGACCAGCAGTGCCGCTGCTCTGGGAACCGTTCCTGTCTGTCACAGCCGTGCTCAGGGCAGGGCTGGGCCGTGCAATGTCCCTGTTCCCTCTCCGGCAGGTCTGGACGCACCCCTCTTTGGGAAGCAGCATCTAAATCAAAGAGCAGGGAAACCACATACCATTACGTTACAAACAGGGCTCAGGAGACGCTGTGCCCGTTCAGCAAACGCCGAAGGTGCGACTCGTCCCGCTGGCCCGGCTGGCACCTGCTCTGTGCAGGAGGATTCTGGCAGGGAGGGAGGCAAACCCAAAACGCTGCCCTTCAAGCCCTCTTGCCAGCCAGCCTTCCTGGATTACTGGAGCACACTGGGGCGACCGCTGGCCGCGTGGCCCAATGCCAGCAGCTGTTAGCGCTGATGAATGATTCTGCAGGAGGCAGCGATCCCATGGCGGTCCAGGAGAGCATCCTCCAGAGGCTGATTCTGACACGAAGTGTGCCATTGCAATCCCAATGAAAATATTCTCACAGCATTAATAGCGATCTTTGCATGCCTCTTTGCAAACTAAGTATGGGTCAATGAATCACACTGCAAAGCCAGAGAAAATTTTGTGTCCTGTGGCAGCAAGCATTCGCCTCTCTTTGGGAGACCACCAAACCTTGTTTGGCGCTTCTTCCAAACCATTCAGGTGGACTAAACTTTGACCGAACATTGGAAATGTCCCAGGAAAGCTGGAGCTGGCGGGAAGGGCTACGCAGTCACAGGCGGCTGTGCCCCTCACCATCACCCAGCCTTGGGCAGCTGCTGCCTTCCCATGGCTGGTGAGTGTCCAGATATTCCTGCTTGCCAGCCCAGAACCCCTTTGATTTGGACTCTACAGGGAAGAGACTTTTCAAAAGTTAATTGGCTGCACATTGACACAGTTCTTCAATAACCGGCTCTCCCTGAGCACAGCGGCGCAGGAGAGAGGGTAACTGCACTGACATGCTGCTCTGCATTAACTGCTTTTATTTAAGGCTTCTTAGGAGAAAACATTAAACCAAGTTTTCTCTTGTGTCTTCTTCCCACTGTGTGAATCTGGGATCTGTGAAATAGCCATAATGTCATTATCAATGACTTCATAATATGTCTGAAGGAAAAGGAAAGAAAAACCTTCTGGAACTACACAAAAGACTTCTATGGTGTTTTCTTCATGTCTCCAATATTCAAAAGAGAAATAGAAAAAAGTGTAAAATCAGCAAGCAAGATGTTACCATGCAACAAGCCTTCCCCAACTTACACAAAGTCGACTAATTTGAATGCTGAAGTTAAGCCTGGATTTACAGTGCAAATGACGGCAGATCTAGCAATCATCGTCTGGATGAAGAGAGGTTTGTTCTGTTCATCTAGCTCACGCGTGGTCAGTTGGGGACGGTTGTGCCAGCCTATTTATGTGAAGGCAAAAATCCAAGTGAAGCTAAATCTATGTAATGGATTTCATTATAAAACTAATTCCTAACTAGCACAGCTGTTGCAAACATTTGCCTGTTATAGTGTGTACCCAAATAACAAGGAGTGCAGGTGTCATCTGGTACATGTGAAGTTCTGCAGCACAGCCACGCACATTTTACAAAAATGCCATACAGTCCTGTAAATCTTAAAAGAGGCTCTGTGAATTGTAAACCTATTAAATTGTCTTTATGGGATGGATTTGGGCAACAGAGTGATGTAGCAATGTGGACAACCTCTCTGCCTTTGCTACAGTCAATCTATCAAAATCTGAATTGCTGGATGTTGAGCCCGGGGTCAGATTTTCCCCCTCTTGCTGTTACTCACACCAGGAAAGCGTGACAGGAAATGTCTGTTCTGCCCTGCAGCTCCAGAGGAAGGGGAAGAACACCGACAGCGAGCCCTACGTTACTGACCGGGGTGTAGCAAGGAGCCGCTGGCGGGGGAGCAGCCCTGCGGTGAGCCACGGCTCGCTGCGCCCGGGGGGGATGCGTCACCCGCCCTCCGGCTTGGATGCGGTGCAGGAGCCTGGAGGGGCGGAGAGACCCCACCCCGCAGGTGTCAAGCTGAAGGCGAGCACGCTGGCACCCTTCTGAATCATTTGTGGTACTGGCTTTCCAGCCAGTGACTCTTGAGACTGGTGGGGAGCTCGGGGGAGGCACCGGGGGCCCTGCGACGCCATTGTCCTCCCCGTTCCCCTGAAATGCGGTAGGGCTTTAGCATTACTCACCAGAGATGGTTCCTGGCACTGTATAGACCTGAACCTTTTAAAATGTCTTTAATGTCCTTTTGGTTTAAATCTTTCAATAATATATAAGGCCAGTTTATTTGTTTGTGCCTTTCGTTTATTTTGTTTTGATTTCTTTTTTGATTTTGAAAGCGTTCTTACTGGTACTTCAGTAACATAGTCCCAGTTACAGTCGTAAGTGCTCTTACTAACCAATGGTTTAGGATTAAAGTGTTTTGACACTGAAACTAGCCATGATGCAAGAGTTTCCAGTCCTAGCTATTTTCTCGATAGAGTACTTTAATGATCTACATAAGTGCTCCTCTAAGTGCTGTCTTGGCACTGGTCAGTGTCTCAAAATGCCGACTCGTCAGCCCCTGGAACAATGCAACCCAGTCTTTGATCATTCTCTTCCAGGCATCTTTTCCATTTCTGATCCAGAACCTTATCACCTTTATTTTTCTTCCTCAAGTATCTTTAGCAAATAGTAGATTGAATGCTATAACACACAGCCAAAGGCAGCCAATCTCACTCAAAAGCACTGACAGACATCCAGAGTTTGTCCATGAATTTAGAAACTTGATTTCTGCTTTCAGTCCATTTATAATATCCAGAGCTTAGAAATATTCTTTGTGTGTGTTTGTGTGTGTGTGTGTGTGTTTACACATTTTAGATCACTATCTAGCAGCAGTTAGTTACTTCAAGTTGTCATATGCTCTGTGAGTGCCTTAGGTGTATTTAGAATATACCTGTTGCTAACAATCATAAATAAAACTTGGACAGAGACCTTAAGGTCACATACTAATGTCATGACAAAGAAAAAATGGTTTAGCAAGAAGAAAATCTGTGCTGCTTCTGTGACTGTGTTCGAAAATGAAGCTGTGTGGACTGAGGGTGCAGAGCAAGTGTCAGCTTGCAGGTTTAAAGTTTACCACCATTAACTGGAAAGAAGCCCGTAAGGAAGCAGAGGTCAGGGCAGCCCTAGGAGCACAGGGCTTGCTGATGGGGAACACATCCCCAAGGGACAGCCCTCCTCCCTGTGCAGGACAGTCTGCACAGTTTCTTAGAAAAACCACCCCCAATCAAACACGGATACGAGGAGCCAGCCCTGAGGCCATAATGAACTCTCTGTCTGATGCCTGGAAAAGAGCCTGGAGGACCTGGAGGAACGTTCCCAGGTGCACGAGCTCCAGAGGCTCGTGTTGCTTCTTGCCTCCGTACCCATGCTCAGGAAAGCTGTCTCACTAGCTTTGCAGACCAAACGTATGGGGCATGTCATGTTAAACAGTTTTGGTTTTGTTTTTCTTTTTTTCTTTTAGTTTGCTGTTTCTTTAGTATTTAGGATGACATGTATTATGGAGGCAACATTCTTTAGCTATTGAGAAAGAGGCAAGGGAGAAGAGCTGAAGGGTAAAGCGTCTGCAGATGCTCATCTCCTGCTTATTGTTTCAGGCATGAATAACCAAGTTATACATCCTTTCTCTTATTCTGAAGCATCTCAAATCCTGCAGCCAACAGGAAGAAACTCTTTGGACAAACAGTGTAAAAAGATTGTTACCGAAAACTGGAATTGAAGTAGATTGCGCTGAGCCATCGCACTGCCTCCAACGCCAGGCGCAAGAGGCCCTGAACAACACCTCATCTCACCTCTCACCACACCGCTATCTGCTGGAGCACGCAGCGACAGGGCAGACTCTGCAGTCTTAAAGACGTTAAGACGTGGCTAGTCAGAGCCCTGGCTAACCTCTTTCGGTGTCACTGGTAGTCTCGTTTCCAGAGGAGGTTGGACCAGACAGCTCCAGACATCCTTTCCTCCAGCGTTTCCACGTGACCATGCACAGTCACAAGATACTGGGGCTATCTGCTTCTGTGGACCCGAGTAAGCTGAGGCACTGCCCCTGTCCGGGTCTCCCTGTCATCTCCTCCTGAGGTGGCACCAGGAGAAGCACTGATTGCACAGGCACACGCCTTTGCCATATGTCCAGCCTTCTGCACTGAATCGGTAGTGTCCTGGTTTCAGCTGGGATAGAGTTAATTGTCTTCCTCGTAGCTGGTACGGCGCTGGGTTTTGGGATTTAGTCTAAGCATGTCGATAACACCCTGATGGTTTCAGTTGTTGCTCAGTCGTGTTTAGACTCAGTCAAGGACTTTTCAGCTTCTCCTGCCCAGCCAGCAAGGAGGCTGGAGGGGCACAGGGAAGTTGGGAGGGGAGACAGCCGGAACAGCAGACCCAAACTGGCCACAGGGGTATTCCATACCATGGGGCGTCATGCCCAGTATAGAAACTGGGGGGAGTTGGGCGGGGTAAGAGCGCTGCTCGGGCATCGGTCGGCAAGTGGTGAGCAACTGCATTGTGCATCCCTTGTTTTGCGTATTCCCATCCTTTTATTGTTACTGTCACTGTATTTTTGTTATTAGTGTCATTGTTAGTTTCTTCCTTTCTGTTCTATTAAACTCTTCTTAACCCACGAGCTTTACCTTTTTTCCCCCCAATTCTCTCCCCCATCCCACTGGGTGGGGGGGAAGTGAGTGAGCGGTTGCGTGGGGCTGAGTTGCTGGCTGGGGTTAAACCACGACAGACCAGAGGTGGGGCTGGAAACAAGGTTAAGCATGAGTCCAGCTCTGTTCAGGAGACAGGTCTGGAGGTGAGGCAGAGAACGAGCACACCTGTGGCATAATTCAGCCAGAGTGGGCGCCCAGGGGCTCTGGGGGCAGAAGGTGTGGGTACGGATCTCAGGTAAGACTGGCCTAAGGCAGTTAAGGCCTGTTGGTGCCCTTGGGGTCCTGACAATTATTTTGTACACAGTTAAGATAATTAAAAGATGTTTTGTACGTCATTTAAGATAAACAATAACAGTGGATCATGCAAATGATGAGCCCTTACACTGTACCAGAGCCCAGCTGGATATAAGAATTCAGTAAAAGAACAGTTTGGGGAGTATCACCTGATCCAGCAGAAGATGCTGCTGCAAGGATCCTTGCAATGGAGATTCCTGTCACCTCCTGGACAGCGGCTGTCATAGTGTTTGAGAAATTTGTTTTCCATGCCAGCATTACCCTTTGCAAAGATGCCAATAAATTATGTTTTTCTTTTTTTTAACAAACACACTGTCGAGGATTGGCTACGAAACACATTTTTTATAGAAAAGTTTAGTCTCAGCTTTTGCCTTTTAACCTTACAGTAGCAATAATGTATCAGTTTAATAGATTTTTTTTTAAATAAAGTTATCCAGGCATTTTGGCCTATTAGGTAGTAAGCTCTTAAATTACACATAGACAGTCCTAGGTATAAACTTTTTGTTCTTTAGGTAGTAAATCATAACAGTATATTCTTTTATTTCCTCAGTATGTACATACATATATGTGTGTATATAATTGTAGGACAATTATAGAAAAAAGCTATGAAACTTAGGATGTAGCTTAGATTGTTGTAATAATATCCATTTGGAATTTGTGTAGTTTTTCTTTTTTTTAATTAAATATTTTAAGATCATTTGCTGGTTGAAAAAGATAGTATAGCTGTTTAAGAGCTCAAGGTTCCTTTTTCTTTTCTCTTGGAATTATATTTTTCCCAATTTAAACAACACACATGCATTTCTCAAAATTCTGCTGATTTCTGTGCCAGTTTATTCAAGGAAGAGAGGAGTGAAAAGATGGTTACAGTACCCAATTCATCAACACTTTATCTTCCTAGAAGTCTTTGAGTTAAATGTATATGAACCCACCAAGGAGAAATATATGGATACATCAATTCAGAGACCAGCAGTAAAGAAGGAATCTTCTTTTCCACGGTATCTATTAATCATAGAATACTCCCCAATGGCTTGACTGACTGTCAGATATTACTGCTTAGATGTTATAATCAGGTAGCCTGTAAATGGCAGTTGTAGCATGCTGTTGGAAGGAGGGGAGTGGCTCACACTCTCCTTCAGATATCTTCCTTAACTTACCTAATAGGTGACTGCCTTAAAAATCCAGTTCACATATTTTTATTAGTAATTCAGCACTGTATTGTATCCACATTATCAAAGTATATGGAGAGACTACTTTCCCTAGAAAAGTCCTGTTTTACAGCCAGCTATTACTTAATGATTTAGTTTATTCCAACTTTAGAAATGCATGTTGCTTTTGTAACTAGGCATGTTCTGTACTAACTCAAGATTTTGTTTTCTCCCGTATGCACTTATATTTACCCTTTATAGATAGGTTCATTCTCCATTCAGGCCTAGCACTGTTTGCCTAGTAAGCTAATAAATTCAAGTCAAAGTTCTAACAATTGAATTTAAAGCCTTCAGGACAACATCATCTGAGAAATTATCGTTCCTATCATAGTCCTCCATAACAACTAAGCTCAATGAATTTGTTCCAGCTTTTTACTTCAAGTTAAAAATCTCAATTTATGGGAGCAGGGAGCCTTCTAAATTCAAATCCTGTGGCTATCGAATGCGGGACTAACCTTTCTGTCTGACAGAGGGGAGATAACATGATGGGGAAGGTGGTTTTCTCAGGATGAGGTTCACTCTTTGCAAGCGCGCTGTGCTGGCCCTTGCAGTTTCCCTAAATACAGGAAGCTCAGCTGCATAATTCATGGCAGCGCTTGTAATGCAGACACAGAGATTTTGAAATTTATCTGGAGTCAACCTGGACAGCTTCTGCGTTTGTTGTTGTTTGGCAATAACCCATTTTAGACTATCTTCTCTATAAAATACCACAACATGAAAAGGGAGGTAATCGCAGAAAGGGCTTAAATCCTGTGTCTTGTATTTTACCCTCTGTCTTCCAAATTTTATTCTGAGCAGGGCTGTATCTTTTTGTCATGACTCTAAGCAAGGGCTGGGAACAGATCCCTCTCCCAAAGAAAAGCAAGATAAAGCTTTACAGTGAGAGGGTGAGTCTATTATGGCACTGCCTGTCCATCAGTCCTATTTCCCAGAATGATGCAGAAACCTGCTAATTCCTACCCAACCCAAACAACTATGCTTAGTAAGTTCAAGGCTTCAGAAGAAAATAACTTATGGGCTTTTGAATGGGAAAGTATGTTAATAACATCCAGGAGAAATAAGGCTACATTTAATTTCATAATCACAGCCTGCTTGGAATCATTAGCTATGTTTTGCTTATATCCCCAGACAAATCAGGATTAATAGCAAAAGGCTTCAGGACAGAAATTGTAATTTATTAATTATCACAATTCTGTTAATTAAGAGCTATATTTATATTGTACCATCAACAGCATAACATTGTTTTTAGCATCACTGACATACAAATTAAGAAGAAGAGCAAAAGAGTAAGTCTGAGGGTCATATGGCATCTCTATGACATCTCCATAAGTTACTCCTCAATATCTTGATATTCTCCCCAAAATACCTCCACTGAAAATATGCATGTAAATATGAATAATGTCACTGCCCTGACCACCATCTTATTCTGAATATGGAGACATTTCTATATGCCGGTAATTATGAACATGTGGCCTCACATGTTAAAGCAGAGGAAAAGACAGAGACATACATCGTAGTTGTTGACTAGAATCCCATAGGGATGGGATAACACCTCTGTGTGTGAGAAATGTGCATCCTCTTCCCAAAATAAGTTCCTAGTGATGGAAATCCATTAAAAGAATGGATTTTAGTCTGAGTAATCAGACTAAAAGCACAAATTAAAACCATATGGTACGACACAAAATGCATCTCAGTATTTTATTTTACTGAAACAATGAAAATACATATATTGTACATAATCTGCTCACATAAGAGTATCAGAATATCTACAGAGCAGTCCGCAAATGTTCATTGCTGCTATTGGTAACTGCCTTTAACAGGTAATCTGATTTTCCTCGAATTCCATGTTAGAAAAGGGGAAGGTGTTTTCATAATGTAAGTGCTAGCCATCAGTGGAACAATATGGATCAAAAGTCCTATAACAAAAAATCAGTGAGAGAAGATTCTTCTGGCAATGGCATCCAAACAGCAAGCAAATACATACATGTGTGGTTATTATATTCAAGGGTGACATTTTATACTGTTCATATATGAACAACTAGGTTTGAAAATAGCGTTTTCACCACAGGCTTAAAGGAAAATGGCAGGCGGCCTTTGAAACCCACCACGGGAATAGCTGTTCTCCTACCTAAAACCCTGACCA
>JAVKLA010000040.1:22151436-22198371 GCA_034782735.1 Sagittarius serpentarius
CCATCCCACTGGGTGGGGGGGAAGTGAGTGAGCGGCTGCGTGGGGCTGAGTTGCTGGCTGGGGTTCAACCACGACAGGTAGTTGCTCATAGGCGGGTGATATGGGAAGAAGACACACAAACGTAAGGCCAGAAAACACATCCATATGTCTTAGAAGTTTAAAAAGATGAAGACAAACTTCCCTGCACTGGCAGCTCTCCTGAATCTTGGTCTCTCCTCTACAGTCTATATTCTACCATTATTTTTCCTCTTTTAAATTGGTTGATTAGAAAAAGCCTCTTTTAGAGTAAATTAACTCTTGTTCATTCTCACCAAATAACCAGTTCCTCCACAAAATCATCTCATCTTAGTTTTTATTATTGTTTATACCTATTACATGGAGCCACACAAACACAACGAACCCTGTCACTTTGGAGTTTTACAAGGAAGGTGTACAGCATGCACAGAACAAGAAAAATATGGTGTCTGAAGAACTTACAAACCAGGTGCAAAGCAAGAGATGACGAGCAACAACAAGCAGAGGAGACAATAACAAGGAAATTCATCTGGAGTTTACATTTTAAAATCACATTTGCCTGGCTCCGTCTCTTGTCCACAAGAACATGAAAATAAAAAATGGCCAAGGCTGGATAGAGTTATCGGCACAAGGCCATCCATCCATCCAAGTGCAATCAAACAGCAAGATAAAAAGCAGAGAAGAGAGATAAATCCCTCATGTAATTGGAATTTGGCACATGTGGTCAGAAAGAGCCACTTTCTATACCCGGCAGAAGTCACAGCCTGTGCCAGGACAGATCCACCAGATCATCATAGACAGTAAAGAATTTTACATGGCAGCAGAGCCTCACAAGCTCTAGAAATAAGATCTATTAATGAATTAGATTAGAAGGAGATAGTGGCAAGATTAACAAGGGGGGGGCTCTAAGACCCTGAGGAATCACTTATGCGCCCGCAATACTTGTGTGCCTTTGGTCTTGCAAAGTCCCTTTTTATCTGCCGTCAAAGCCTGTAGACCCTGAAGCTAAATGATGCCCAAACGTTATGATAGAAGTTGGTGGCTGCCTGCGCTCCACAAAGCAACAAGAAAGTGAGACTTGAGCCTGATCACTCTGACAGCCACCGGATCTTTTCCCAGGAGGGTGATGCTGCAAACGCTCGGCAGCCCCCGGCCCCAGCAGACCACAGCCACTGGTCTGGGTGGGTCGGTGCTCATTACAGCATAGACTAAAGCGCTTCAGAGGGACTTCATGGGGAGTTTTTCTCCCTGAGCTGTGGATCAGCATCTCCTCCGGTCCCTGTCATCCCCTGATGAGCGTGCAGGTTCCCCCGTCACAGGGACTGGGTGCCCATCTCGCACGGGTCCCTCCTGGGCAGGAGTTGCACAGCTCAGCTGGTCCAGCAATGAAACACAGAATCACAGAATCATTTAGGTTGGAAAAGACCCTTAAGATCATCAAGTCCAACCGTTAACCCAGCACTGCCAAGTCCACCGCTAAACCATGTCCCCAAGTGCCACGTCTACACATCCTTTAAATACCTCCAGGGATGGGGACTCCACCGCTGCCCTGGGCAGCCTGTTCCAGGGCTTGACAGCCCTTTCAGTGAATAAATTCTTCCTGATATCCAATCTAAACCTCCCCTGGAGCAACTTGAGGCCCTTTCCTCTTGTCCTATTGGAAGAAGAGACCGACCCCCACCTCGCTACACCCTCCTTTCAGGCGGTTGTAGAGAGCGACGAGGTCTCCCCTCAGCCTCCTTCTCTCCAGGCTGAACACCCCCAGCTCCCCCAGCCGCTCCCCATAAGACTTGGGCTCCAGACCCCTCACCAGCACCTATGAGTCTGAAGATGAAATCACCGAAGGTCAGGGACTGGTAAGAGAGGGTGAGGCCCCTAGGGGTAAGGATGTGCAGGGCAAACCTTTCTGCTTTCCAGTTCCATCCACAGAGTTCAGTCGCTTGTTAGAAACATGCAACACTAAACCAGAAATAACCTCTTTTAACAGGAGAAATGCAGCTGCACTGTGGAGCTGAGATGCTTGATCCTGAACAAAAGCTCGGAGATTTCTTGGTAATTTTCCCCGCAGTGTGTCCTCCCTTTGCTACCTCTCCTATGGAAATTCACATAGTTAATGTTGGGAAAATACATAAAGATAATATTAATCTTTTCTAAGATATGCATTCAAGAATATCTGTTGCTTACTCAATGCTTTCTCCATTTCATTTCTAAAGCAGTACAGAAGAAAGAACCCCATGATTTTGTAAATGTGTTGTAAAAAAATTATTTCAGCGTTCATGTATCTCTACTCTTCTTTGTGCTTTTATTTGAGGATTTATTGCTGCATCCCCATTAGACATTAATACTGTTTGTTTCTTGGAGCAGCTTTAAGCCAGCTGTCTAAGCAGCATCCAAGTGCAACGTAGCTGGCACCAGACCAGCAGATGTATCAAGGCACTTAAATGGCCATGAGATATCACAAATGCATTTGAAAAATTAAACCTTCTATCTTGATTGCATTTCAGTAGCATGGAAATTAAAAGGGCATTTGTGCAGCGTGCTAACTTCAGCGCAGCACCCAGAGGCAGACTCTGAACACAATTTTAAAAAGGGAAAGCATAAAAATAAGAAAAGAAAGAGAAATGAAGGAGGAAAGCGAAGACAAAGCAAGGCAGGAATCAGCTGTGTAGAAGTAGGGCTCTGGAAGTGGATTTTACAAGTCATATCAGGCCTACGGCCCCTCCGGTGGCTTTGAACATGTAATAAAAAGTGCTTTTCCCTTTTTTTCTCTTGTCTCCTTATAGGTGCATCTCTCCAAATAATTTTTGATAAGAATCACAAACTGGACATTAAACCAAATTTTAGGGTAAATGGATTAAAGGAAATTTTCAGCTTTTGGAGATCTTTGTCTTTTCTTTTGAGCCTATTTTGCTTTACAGACAGTACATTAGAGAAACCTTGAATATGTACCAGATAATACCACTGGGCCCTCCAGTTACTTCTTCTCTAGCCTAGGAATTTGCTGGCAAACTCTATGAAAACATGGTTCCAACCTAACCAGTTCACAAAGCCGGTATGACAGGAGGAAAGATGGGGTGCTACAGAACAGGGCAGGGGGTGTGGGTGGGAAGAAGGATGGAGGAGCATGAATTTAATAATGTGAGAGGCTGAAGCACAGTCTGTCAGTGTAGACATTTATTGAGAGTCGTATTTTTACCAAATTCAAATCACTTGTCACTGGAGGTACACATGGCTTCAGGATATCACGAAATAAAAATCCTTATTTTCCAACCCCTGAAGGAACCATGCAGTGATGTGAATGAGAAACAAAACAGAAATGAATGTCTAGCACAGGTTTAGTTGTGCCTCTGCACTGGGTTATTTGTGTTAGAACCTGCAAGGACTTTGAACAAGTATGTGCTAGTAGAAAAAGTGCAGAGTATGAGCAATTGTTTATATATAGCTAGAACAGTAAAATAAAGACACTTATTTCCATTTCATACGGAGTGCTGCAACAGCTGACTTTTTGAAAAAGCATTGATAGGCATCCTCCAAAATCTCAAAAGCCCTCAACAGTCTGTTTGCAAATCCAAAGAAATACCTTCCAGAAAGGCACTTTTTCTTTTTTCTTGATTTCAGTCAAACATACATTCTGACAGACACAAAACAATAAAAAAAAAAATAAAAGAAACCCCAAACCAACCTGGAAAAGTATAAGTCTTCAAGATAAATGCTTTGTGAAGTGCAGTTTTCAAACATGATTAAGACTATGCTTAAAATCTAAGACCATTAAGGAATTTAAAATATCTGCTTTTCAGCTTGATCCTGTGTACTGATACAAGTCACAGTTCCTCTGGTTTTCTGTGCTCCAGGAGGAGAGATTTAGGCTGGACAGCAAGGGAAACTTTCTGATTGTAAAGGCAGAAAAACACTCAAACAGGTTTCTGGATGTATGTGGCGCTGCCATTACCAGTGCCTTGAGGGACACACATTGGATGCTGCCTTCAGTCAAATGAACTTCTGAATCTTCATCCAAAATTTTCCCTTTGGTTTAAGTCAGACCTCTGTTTTTCAAACTGGAATTGGAATTTTTTTTTTTTTTTTTAGAAAGCCAGTATATGCACAGGAAATGTAATTACAAGCTGATAAATCGTTTGTGAATTTGTGCTGAGTTCAGTGAACAATTCAAGCAAAAATAAAAAGTAAGATCCTGGAGAGCACGAATGCAGTAGATAAGGACACAAAGCAGAAAGGAAAGCAGTAAGATATTTCTGTGATGATAAAAAGTCTCTGGTCTTTCCTTCAGCATTTTCTTTGACAGGGACATGGTGCAGCCTCCCAAAGGATTTAAAGTATTTAGATGGGTTCGCACACATGTTTTACTTGAATTGTGTGTCGTGTTTCGACCTGACTAATGTAGAGTCTGTGGACAGATGAATACTGATTTATAAATTACGGACTTTTTAATTAGCAAAAAAAATAATTAACGTTATACTGACAAAAAATCTCTCTCTCCCCCCGGACACCCCCCCACCCCGAACCCCAAGTCACAATCATGCTGACGGGCACCATGCACGAAGCCAGACCCATGGGACAAGGCTCTGGGAGGTTCTGAGAAGGGAAGGCGCTGCCACGATTTCCACGAGCCCACGGTCTCCTGCTGTTCCCATGCCAGTCCCACTGGCCTTTGCAGCCTCCTTCGCCTGCGACACTGAGTCACTTGAGCACGGTCTCAGGGAGAGGAGCCCCCCCTGCTCTGTTTTCCATCCCTGCCCCATGCTGCGAAGGCAGTCGTTACGCCTCTCCTCCCGTCTTCCTCCCCATCAGCAGTTTTCGTACGGCCAGAGCGAGTAGCAAGTCTATCCAAAGCACTGACGAAATGATGTCCTGCCTGAAAATCCAGATGAAACACCGTGGTAGAAATCAGCATTTGCTTTCACACCTTGTGCTCAACGGCAACGCGCACTGCTCGGGGGAGCTGTCCTGCTGGAGACCTGCTACGTACACCACGAAGCGGTCTACCACAGAGATCTGCTGCAGGAGATCGCATTCAGTGCACAAAAATTAAGACACAAACAAGGATTTTCATAAGTGTAATTAAAGTGATAACTAGATTTTATTAGACAAATATAACAATTAGATTGTAATCATTTCCCTAAGTGAACCACATTGCATTACTAAGCAATTAAAAGGCAATAAATCGTGCTATTAGAACCAGACAGGTAACATTCCTTTACAGGGTGGTTTTTTTCCCTCTTTTTTCCCTCTTTTTTTTCCAATCTTTCCCAGTAACACTTTTCATTAAATAACATCTTTATGACCACAACGACTGGAAAACCCACATCTTGCCGGGGCAAATGCAACAGAGAGCGCAGAGGGATCACTCTTTGCAGCTCCTTATGGCAGAGCCCTGTGCAAGCACCAGGTTCCATCACAGCTTTTTCGGCCGCCCTGCTCGGCCCGTTGGCAATGAACCCCAGCGGGTTCCTGACCAGCACCTCCGGACTCCTGCCCTGCAACAGCAGGGGAACGGCTGGGGCCAGCATTGCTTTGGAAGAGACGCTGCAGTGACCAGCTCGTAACGCTCTTTGGCCAGGTGCGTCATTAACCACCAGCCTGAAGCCCCTCTCATCCATATTTTATGTGTTTAAAAATTATGTTTTGATAACTGAGCTTACAGTAGTAAAAGAAACTGGAACTGCTGAACCAATGCTTTGGTGCTGATCCCCTTCAGCAAAGAGAGTAATAAATTTTTGACAATCTTAAAGGTAAGTACTTTGACAAAGTTACTGTGACCCTGTGATACAGATGTTTTCAAGGTCAGGTTTCATTTTGGGGGAAGCAACAAAGCTTTTATTCTTCAATATTGAGTGCTTGCTCAGAAAACCTGGGAAAGGGGTGGGGTCCAGAGAAGGAGACTGCTTTGCAGAGGTTTGGGGGGTTTCTGTACAAGTACGAGGAACCCCCGGCAGAAGGCACAAAGGTGACTTGAGCAGCTAGTGAGTGAAAAATGAAGGTGAGCTCAGTGTCCTTCAGAAATGGGGCTGATGTCTCCGTTTTCAATGAAATGTGGCCAGCACAGGGAATGCAGCCTGCGAGAGTCTCTCACAGTGAAGTCGAGTAACTTCTGTTCAGTCTGGTTAGAGAAGGGGGAGAGAAACGCTGAGTGGGCCGCAGGCGGGTTAGAGGACGGTGCAATAAGAAAGGGGGCAGGGATGACTGCCCAGAGCCCAGCACGTCGTCTTCCCTGCTCATTTCCAGCGGGCAGCCTGCAGAGCCGTAGGTGGAGGGAAATACACACCGTTTTGCAGGGGTAGAACATGGCCGGGGCACAGAGGTTGTCCTCTGCCGTGGCTGCGGGGCTGTCGGAGCAGCAGCAGCTATTCAATAGTGACCGGTGCTGGTGGCAACCCAGCAGCCACAGCGCTTTGGCAGAGCACAGAGAATTTCAAGCCAGAGCTGCTCACGCTCCTGGCAGGAGCAAGGTTCGTGAGCAGCCCAGCAGGAAGGCTTGCGTTTTGCTAGCGAGCACTTTCCGGAAGCCAAAAAAAGATTTTTTTTCTCTTTTGATTATTGTAGAGGTATGCAGTTATGGAAAGAGGGACCCTTTGGCCATGCCAGCAGTTCAACACTCCCGTTCATGAGTCAGGGGCTGCCTCTGCTGTGAGGTTATCCTGCGAAGACACTTTGCTCTAAGAAATGCTTGCGGGGATAGGTAGGGTGCAATGCAGATTGTGGAATGGGGGCCTCAGAGGGCATGAAAGCAACATGGGGGAGAGGCTGAACACGGTTTCCAAGAACACAGAAACGCAAAAGAGCTGAAATGAGATAAAACAAACATCACATCCAGCAAAGAGTTTGGTTTCATATTGCACCTTTCTGTATTTTTTGCTACACTTGCTTGCCTAGCACGCTTTATCCTCTTAACAGCCTGAATAGTAAGAAAAGCTTTGCAGTTAAATGGCCCCAAAAGCTAAACTGTAGTGAACAATGCTATTTTTGTCATAAAATACTTTCCTGCTTTTTTAATTGTTCTAAAACCACAGTAACTTCTGAGAGATTTGAAATGCTTTGCTTGTGGGAGGGCAGACGGGGGCAGTGATTAGGGGAGCTGTGAGCATGACTGGTCTGGGACTGATGGCCTGAGAAATGTCTAAAGGAATACAATGACTGGCGCAAAGGAGCTGCTCAGCCCATCACCTGTCCTTCAGGAAAACAAATGTGGTACGGCGTTGAGGCAGACAAGCAGGAGAATAATCAGGCCGGCAGCTGAGGAGTGGGACAGCCATCCCTCTCCAGACCACTTGGGTTAGTGGAGGCTCATCCCAAGTGAGAACTAATTTGGGTATCACAGTGGCCAACAGTACGTACTTTGATTTCACTTGCTACATAGGCTTTTTCCACTTTACCTGCCAGCTCATTTCCATGGTTTGACTAAGGAAAGGAAAAAAAAAGACATCTTTTATAACAGGCTACCTTGTGCCTTGTCATTCCTTCCCCACGTTACCTCTGCCCCTTCCTGACCCATCTCCGCAGTGTTTGAGCTTGCTGCAGGAGGACACCGGTGAGCTTTCGGGGCACCGTGGGCTGCGATTGTGGCACGGTGGGTCCTGAGACTCACACCAGAGAGGACAGGCAAGAAGGCACCGGGGTTTGTCACTGGGAACGTGTGCCGCGGAGCGACCGGATAGCTGTCTCTCCGCTCGCGCCGACGCATGCCGGACCGGGCAGGCGGTGTGGTCCTGGCTGCGCGGTTCCACCCAGCCCCTCACTCACCCCCCCACAGAAGGATGGGGGAGAGAATCAAAGGACTGAAAATGAGAAAACTGGACAGTTGAGATAAAGACAGTTTAACAGGCAAAGCAAAAGCTGCGCATGCAGGCAAACAAAATCAGGAATTCATTCACTGCTTCCCATCGCGGGCAGGTGCTCAGCCATCCCCAGGACAGCGGGGCAGGGCGAGGAGCAGAAAAGCCCCTGGCGCTGTGCGAGCACTGCTCAGCAGTAACTAACACATCCCTGTCTTATCAACGTTGTTTTCGGCACTGATCGAAACATAGCACCATGCAGGCTCCTATGAAGAAAACTAACTCTCTCCCAGCCAAAATCGGTACACTGGTGCAAAATAATGTTGGGCACCCATTTGTGCAAGCACTCAGCCAAGCACGGTGAGCCTACAGGATTTTGGTGGATGCCCTCAGCTGAACTGTGCTCCTCTTCTGTGTCCGATGTCACCTGCGTGAGAGCATGACGAGCCTTGTTTATAGCAGTATCCACAGACAATGACCGTGCCTGTGAGTAACTGCGGAAAATGAGGCTATTTTTCCTGAATCCAACAATGATTTGATGTATTTTAGGCCCTCAAAAATCCCTGCAAACACCGCTGGATCTAAGCAAGACCATTCTCCAGGGCACATCAGGTGAACGGCCTGAGCAGCACTCATTAAAGACATTCTCAGCAGTTTTGCCAGGACTGTGATTTAGCTCGGCTTTGGAGTAAGGTAGCATAAGCAAAAGTGCTTTTCTGAATAGCTGTAGGCAAAATACTTCAGAGTGGATCAGGGACAATACTTCCACAGCACCCAAATTACCAGAAGCACCCTCCCTCTCACATCTATCTGCCTTGATTTAGGTCTTTCCACAGGTCCAGTAGAAACGCACACCAAGAACCACCCTCCTCCTACATAGTCCTCCAAAATGGCTTAGTTTTCTCAAAAGCTACTTTTCTTTGTCTACCTTATAATATATCTTTTATGAGAAATTACATGTTCTTTTTATGCCACCGCGTACCCATGTCTCGGACCGAATCCTTAGGCGCAGGGTACCTAAGTGACTCCCTAACCTATTCTTGCACTCTTACCAGGAACCACATTGCCTGAGTGGGAACAGGCTCTAAAATGTTAAGTGAGTAATTGCAGCCTACCTAGGACCTGCTTCTTTTCAGTCCCACGTTTTACAGCTAGGTCTTCTTGATGTGCTTACAAAACTCTTCATCTCCGGTTATATAGAGCCGGGAGGACAAGCAGCTTCCCTCAGCGCCGTACCAAATCTCCGCACATTTTAGCAGCGCGCCTGGGCGTCATGTGCTCCCATCGTAGGAGCACAAGTGTCTGTTCACGTTAGGGCGCACACAGCCTGATGCAGCTCCCTGATAGCACTTACAAGCAAGGATCGTTAGTTCCTTACCTCTGGAAATAATCTACTCAATACCTTCTCCTTCATTACGTAATCTGGAAACGCTGATAATTTTGGACACGGAAAGCCAGAGAAGACTCACTCCGTAGCTCCCGCTCAGCTCCAGCGCGCTCTGTCTGCTGCCGGGGTGTCTGCAGGCACCTCTGTCCCCAGAGCTCAAACCATGGCTCAGGTGAACCCCAGCTGAGCTGGCATGTGAAATCACACCTCCCGGGGAGGGGCAGGGGTGGCTGTTATATATCTTAAGAGAAGCGTAACTTAGCACCTGTCAAACGGGTCTCGGAGTACTTGTACAGCATGCCAGGATGATAGCGTCCGTCCATCCTGCGTGTCAACATGTTCTTGTTGCTGACTCTGAGCCATAGGCATAAAACACAGAAAAGCTTGAATACGTACTTCTATAATTAGTGTCCCTCATGAGGTTTTCCTGTTCTGGGGATACACATAACCTGAGTATGGCAGGTAGTTCAGAAGACTTTTAGAACATAAAAAAAACCAAATAATGCAGGTAAATGTTCATTGTAAAGATTAAGGATGTGAGGAATGACAGGTGGAACCAGGAAAACTCAGGACTGGCAGGAGAGTGAGCAATAAAGTAATTTGAGGAGATGAGCAGTTGCGGGTCGGAAACACTGGTAGTGGGAGGGCTGCAACCAGAAGAAATGGCTGAGGAGGTGAGAGCGGGAAGAAAGAGGAAAGCTGGCGGGGTGTACGTGCCGGGTTTCAGCAGCCTTTAGGTGATGTCTGAGCCCTTTCTCTGCCCCTTGTGCGAGGGCTGGGATCCCAGGGAGAGCAGCACACTCCTCTAAGCCTGGTGTCAGTGAAGCTACTTGAGAGGTCAGCGTCTGCAGACCGGGATGTACCATGCTCTCACTGCTGCCGCCTCACTTTTGATGCCTTTGAGGGTGGACACGGACCCACAAGGCAGCGTCTCCGGCCACAGCCCCGGCGGTGTCCACGTGGCGAGGAGGTGCCTGTGCGGACGCCGTGGCTGCGGTGAGGCAGACTGGATCTGCCACCTGCCCCTTGGACCGGACGCAAAACCAGCGAGGGGAGAAGGGGTCTGGTGGTTCCAGGGCCACGCGGCTCTCCGCCTCACTCATCCTCTGGTCTGCTGGTTGTGCTGCAGGCAGCGGAAAGCCATTTGCATATTCATGGGAAGCAAATGAGGGCACCTCTGGGCAGAGCAGGCGGGACTGCAGCTTGCCAGCAAGGGCAGTGCCCCATTTCAGTGTCAGAGAGCGAGGAGTACATACGCCTTCAGCCCACAGAAATGTGGCTTTGTCAGAAGAGTAGTCTCTGCCTGCGTCGTAACAAGCATGAACGCTGTTGTTTTCTTTGGACAGGGCCAAGATGATTTGGCCTTGGACTTGTCTTGACCTGAAGAGGGAGCACCCATCATTTTCTAAGTGTTTTGGGTTTTTTTTTTCCAGTGTTGCTCCCTAATGCTCTGTCTTTCTAAGGTTATGGGGAAATGAGTTACATATCAGCTTTGGGATACTGCCCAGATTAAAAATTAATTCCCTGTTTTGTCTTACTTTTAGCTACTCAAAAGATTCATGTGTTTCAGCTGTACAAGAACAACACAAAGAGTACATTGCCTGATCTACTTTAGGCACTCTGCAGTGTGTTACACAGCTATTTAATTTTGCAGTGAATTCATTAAAGATAACAGAGTAAAGCATGTGTTAGTGAAAGAAGCAGACCCTCGTATTGTTAATATATGCATATCATATATCTCGTAGGAAAACAACAATACTGTGACAACAAATTTTGGAGGCATGTTTATGACAGCAACATAAATAAGGGACTGCCAGTGCCATTTACCTGCTCAGAGATAATATATGCATTACAGCGCCTGCCTCCTTGCTGTTATTCAAATGCAAAAGATGGCGTTTGTAACCTGATCATTATTTTTAATTTCCCTAGCAGACAGCAGTTACAGAACCCGTGTTCAGTAATGTTTTGACATCTCAGTAATAGCATTGTTTTAGTGTTCGTGGACTGTTCTCCCAAAGCAGCACAGTTTAAGTATGAGGCGGTAGATATTTATTAAGTTTGAGATAGTATCTAGGGGGCCAGAGCAAATGCAATTTACACTTTTATGTGGAACCAGTTGGAAAAAGACAAAAAGACCCACTAGTATTAATATTTCTGTCATTCATTGAAAACAGCATTTTCATCTGAATGTCATAGTTAGCTCTGCTGTTGTAAAGAAATGGGCTTGAACACAGACTCTTGATATTTGGTATCTCAGTAGGGTATGTATGTGATTTTTATTTCCATCTGTGGAAGAGGCAGTCTGTAAGGAAGCTGTCCAAGTACCTCAGAATTTTTCTTGCAGAGTTTGGGTGAGAATGCCGGTCTTTGTAAAATCTCCCTGGCTGTGTTTCCCCTCTGATAAAAGTCTGATGTGAAGAATAAAAGCAAAATAAAAGCTTAAGAGGAAACAGGCACTGGAAGAAAAGCATATCCTCGTTACCAAGAAGAGGCGCAAACAGCATCGGTGCAGGCAGTTCAGAACCGCCTAACAAGCCGTGCAGAGCACACCACCGCACCTCGGGATCCTTCCGGCCAGCAGTAAGTCCCGGGCACTTCAGGCACGTGTTTGGGAGCCCTCCCGAATCAGGGCCTTGCTGTCTGAGGTCATCAGCATCTCAGGATCGACCCTCTTGTCAGATGCCTTTCCATCCGTGTTCCCAGGGTTTTCGCTGCCTTTGCCTCCCTGCAGAATGAGCCTCAGTCCTACAAAACCAGACATGCTGCCTACAGCTTCCCCTCACGCGCTGCTGCCACGGAGCACAGCCAGGCCTTGTGCCTCGAACAGCTACAGAACTCTCTGTGAAACACGGCAACCCGTAAGAAAGGCTGCATTTCCTGGCATTGCATCTGGTTGCTTGAACCTTACACTGCCTTGGCGAACACAGACCTGCTCAGGAGAAAGGCCTGAAGAGCATCTGCGCGCTCCTGCGTGTCCCTGGTCACACATCGAGGGGAAAGGAGCATCCCGGTTTGGCGCTGCGGTTGCTGTGACGTCCAGGACAGAAGGGCTCGCTCCATAATTCATTCAGCTAAGCCGTGACTTCTCCCTGAACTGCTGCGTAATTATTACAAGTGTATCCAGATAGAGACTGTAAAATTGAACATCTCCAGCAAAGATGTTATACTTGTAAGTTAGTCTCACATTAACGCGTGTCCCTTTCTTATTGTCAATCTCCATGTTTTTATTTCTAGCCTTGATGAAAGCTCTGGTTCCCAGCTGCTGGGTTTCATACCCACTGTGCTGGTGGCTGTGGGCAGCAGCCCCGGAGGAGCTGTAGGTGAAGCCCCATCTCCTGAACCACACGCATCGTCAGTTGGTAAATCAGCGTTTGGTCGGTTGATAAAACATCAGCGTTAACTCTTGGCTGCCCCTCGTTTGAGAAAGGTGTTGGGAATTGCCTGGGGGAGGTGACCGGCCACAGGGTGCCCCGGGCTTCCTGCGCCCTGTCACCTCCAGCACGGCATTTCCACCAGGGCAGGGGACGCGGCCAGCTCTGCTGCCGGTGGGACGATGTCGGGGGGTCCTGCACCCCACTCCCCCACGGGGACCCACCTGCCTCCACAGGGAGCTCCGGTGACTGCGAAGCATGCGGTACAGGCGGTACCTGCAGTCAGGTAAGGTGGAGAAACACGGTGTAAGGCAGAAAGGCTTGTCTCTGCCCATGAAGTATCCACACATGCAGATGGAAACATTATTTCCAAACCTATTTTTCTTGGGTTTTTGCTAACATGTCTTCACAGGTGAGGTCAATTAATTTTTTAATGTATTTGATGTGGAAAACTCTCTGTAAACATGCTTTGAGTCTCTGCAGAATGAATAAGCAGCGATTTTTGGCTTTGCTTTAGGGAGCTGTGTTAATGCATTTTTAATTGATGGCTCTTTTGGCAGCGCAGGGAGAGTAATTTGCCAGGGTGGGAGGCACAGTTTTGAAAAGGTCAGCAGTTACCAGATGTTGTCCGCAGTTACCAGATGCTGTCCTCAGCAGCAGCTCAGAGTCTCCTTGCACAGCTGGGGCCACGTTTTTCAGCCAGCACGCTTGCTTTCCCGCTCCCTCCTCACTAGGTGCCCAGTTTGTTTCAGAGCCTGGCCGCTGAGGCTGTGCCCTCCCGTTAATGCACAAGAGACCCTCGGAGCACCCACTGCTGGCTGCAGGGCCCCCTGCTCCGGGTGGCCACCGCTGCTCTCCGACAGCTCCGTCCCTGCGCTCTGGGCACGCTTGTGAGGGGATTAGTGAGAGCTTTGCACGGAAAAGCCTGCAACTGTGCAGAAAAACTGGAACCGGGAGCAAGAGGGTCTGAAGCCCGGGAGCAGAGAGTAAACCAAACACTTTTCGTATTTACAGGCACAGGCATTTCCTTCATGACAAAGTAAGTGGCCTTGTCTTTGGGCTTTTGGTTTGGGCTTTTTTTTTTTTTTTTATAATGATGATCTCTTCTCTGGCAGAAACGTAGTAAAATACAGAAAGAGTTTGGCTTGTATGATGCAGCTAATTGGTGGCCCTGTGGATAGGTCTGCCTGTGTGGGTAAAAGCCAGCAAAGAGTGCCCGGGTCACCACCGGCCACGGAGTGGCCACCGATACCCTCGCAGTGGCTCTTTGGGGGGGTTCTCCTGGATGAGCTCTCACCTGGCCACGTGGGATGAAAGCCACCGGTGGCTGCAAGACTGTAGGGACAGCCCTGGGGCTCTCCCTCCCAGTTTACCTCTGTGATGAGGAGAGCAGGTCCCCTGGGGAGGAGGGTGCTCAGATCTGTCAAGACATGTAGGAGAAACAAGACTTGAAAAGCCACCCGGGGCTGCAGGGGACAGTGCTCAGAGATCACAGGAGGTGGTCTGGTGTTCCATGTACAGAACGAGAGGTGCAGAAAATCCCTAGGAGAACATGCTTGCTAACCTGCTTAGAAATTCATGTCTGACCGAAAACTCATTAGAAAACAAAGCTGCCACCTGTTTGTCCTTTTTTAGAAACGTTACGCTTCCTACAATGGTATTTCAACTTGGTTGATCATATACTGGCAAAGGAGGAGTACCTGGGCAGAGCTTAACATGCTGCACAGCTACTTTATAATGTATATCTCAAATTTTCCACAGATTAAGACACTAGACCATTTCTAAAGATGAAAAAAGGATTCATGAGGAGTGAAAGGAAAAGAAATGGCAATGTGCTGCTTTATTACCGCCAAACACCACCAAAAGTTATTTGTTAGCTTGCGCGCCAGGAATAGCAATGAAGGTGGCGGGGAAGATGTCAGCAGAGCGTCCCTCTGCGGCTCCCGGGGGCAGCGCACAGCGAGCAGGGGCTGATCCAGCCACGCGTCCCTCCGTGTGCTGCATGCCCGGGTGTGACATGCCTGCTGGATTGCAGTCACGTGGATTTCAAACACAGGTACCAAAGAGCCTGGAGACTGAGCAGGGCTGATATTTCGAGATAAAGTGCCTGCATGTATATGCTAGGGGAGAGCTGTTCCAGTGGCACAACACCCTGCTTTGCTGCAGAGTTGCCCTGGAGATACAGCATAAGCACAAGCCTCTTTCATGACCAGAAGACATTCCATATGGATACTTGCATTAAAATTGGTTCTCTAAAATTTAAAAGGGAAGCTGAGAATTCACTTGCCGTTATCTCCGCAGCAGCACGCTCTCAGTGCTGGTTGCACCGCAGCCCTCCTGTCCTGAGCGGGTCTGCACACGCCTTTGTGTATCGTGTGTTCCTCTGCGTCCTGGCAGCGCGTCCAAGCCGGCAACATCTGTGCGTGTGAAGGCGGGGATGTCCACACCTCGTCTGCTTCTTCCCCGCTCTGACCGCAGATGAGACCACGACACAAAGCAGCAGTTCCTGTGGTTCCTGGAGGGAGACAGAGCCCTTTCCCTCGGCTGCCAGCGAGCCCGTGTGCGGGATTATGCACCACTGCCCCCAGTGCAACCCACTTTGGCAGGACACGACACAGGAGCTTGGTCACCCCATGCCACACCCCGCTGAGAGAGCCGCTCGCCGGCCTCCGGCGGTCCCCAGGGCTGCACTGCGTGGATGCGTGCCGACCTCCGCTGCGGGACCCTGGCCAGGGAGGGGAGGAACGGCAGTAACAGGTTTACCCTCCAGAAACACCCTCTGTGAGCAGGCAGCTCCTGTGAACAGCTTGACAATGGCTGGATCAGCTTGGGCAGGTTCTCCCCTGACGTCTCCCGTCCGCCCGCGCCTGCCTTGGGACAGGAGGTGATGCCAGGAGCCTGCGAGCAGCCGGCCGGGAGCCGGGGTGCGGGAAAGGGCTCCCACGCAGACAAGCCTGGCGGCGGCACGGCACAGCCGTGGTGGGACGGGGCAGAGCACCGCGCACAGCGTGGGTGTCAGAGACTGGGACCGCAGCCTTGTTTGGGTAACGTGAGCGTCAGCGCCCTAAGCTGATGTCCTGCCCGTGCCTGCGTAAGAGCAGCACGCCGTTCAGTGAGCACCGCACCTTCCCCCGG
The DNA here is from genome assembly GCA_034782735.1 of Sagittarius serpentarius. NCBI lineage: Eukaryota > Metazoa > Chordata > Aves > Accipitriformes > Sagittariidae > Sagittarius > Sagittarius serpentarius. The sequence goes on from JAVKLA010000040.1 coordinate 22,167,132, forward strand.
CCACAGCTGCCTGCAGAAGTAGTTCTGCCTGTGTTCGTCTCGTCGGCTTCCGACTTTCTGTGATGGCAGCGTCATAGGCACAGAGAACACTTCTGGCTTCTTGGAAATAATCGCATAAACACTTTTTACCCTTTAAACACCAGCTGAAGAAAGATGGAAAACAAATTGGAAAGGGATGACTGCGTATGGGTTAAAGCAGGTGCCAGGCAGCTGGGGAGGAACAGAGTACCGGGTCTGAGTAAATGGAAGGGAGGAACTGAAGTGTTCTCCCTTCCCCTGCAAGTACACAGAAAAGGAGGATGTGCTCACCCGCTGCTTTTAAGATGCTGTGGTCAAAGCAGGTGACTTTGTTCCCAAAGCGAGTTTCTTGCCTTTGGCTGAGGAGAATGTGATGTGTGACAGCGTATTCTGCTGCCAGGATAGCTTCAGCTGAGAGGCACCAAAGAAGCACGTTCAATCAGAAATAACTGCCTGGAGATGAAGTTGTAGGCTGTGGACGTGTGTTACCATCAGTTCCTCTTCCCTGTGCTCAGGGCTGTGGAGAGGAAAACTTTTTTTCAGGCCGAGATTTATGTTCGGCAAAAGTGCAGACAGAAAAAGGAGCATTTTCCTTAAAAGGGTCCCCATGCATTCTGCTTTTCCATCACATGTTGCTGGCCCTGCTCTTAGATCTGAAACGAGGCAGCCTAATTGGTCATTTATCCCTTTAGCTTTTTATTTTTCTCCTGAGAGGACTGCATAAACTGTTTGCTGTTCTATGAGAAATTGCTTAAGTGGGTGACAATGGCTCTGGCTACAGCAATTCTTGCAGCTCGGTTGCCAGTTGCTTGGTGCTCACTTTGGCACTGCTGAGAGGAGGCAAGAAGAGATGATGTGGATGCTGTTACACTATTTTCACTTGTGATGCTGGGCTTCTTTGCACAGCTGGCAAACCACCGAGGCAGGCCAGGGCCTCGGAGGCTGGACCAGCACTATGCCACCACGCTCCTCCGCCACTGCCGCCCTGTTCTGGTGACCTCCTCTGGCCTCCCAAACCACGCTTTGCGGTTGCTCACCTGCACAGAATCATTAATACCTCACATCCAAGTCTGAATAATAAATAAAATAAAAAATAGCAATACGAACCAGAAAAATCAAAGAGGATACATGCACAGAGATCTGTTAGGGACAATCGTGTCCGTATTTTGTAGTGCCAATTTCGGCACTGACATGAAAACAGCTTTTAGACAACTTGAAGTACAGCGGCTTTATCTGAGCGCAAGTCACAGTCTTTTACGTTAGAGAATCATGGTTTTAGTAACTTGTTCCAAACTTTTCTGCTCACTAGGAAGTGTCATTAACACCACTCAGGATTAAACACTCTATTTATTTTAATGGCTGAGCTTTACAACCCCACACATAAGTTTTGCCAACCGATTTTGCTCTAACACAGCATTTTCTTCTGCAGAAGAAGCAGCAGATTGTTAAACCTGAAAATACAAGGCTCCTCCAATCTACAGTTCTCCTTTTACCTTCAGCTGAGAATGAAGTAGCTGGAGATCTGGTCCTGTAAATGTCAAACTGGCAGTAATCCACCTGAGAAACTGCATTAAGTATATAATTCCCTCAAAACCACTGTTTATTTCTGTTGTTATTATTCAGTGAAACACTGTCTAAGAAATTCTTTCATAAATGGAATAAATTGAAGATTTTTTTTTCCCGAGGCTTTCTGGAGCTTATAACATTCCTATATTCATGGGAAAGTTCCTGATGCAATTTGTTTCTTAAGAAGTTTACTACTGAAATGAACGAATCTTTTATATTGATATTTTTATCTTTCATTGAGGAAAAACTCTCTAGGAAATCTTGGCATATTATTTATTCAAGAACATGACTTTTTATCCTTTTCCCTGGAACAAAAATAGCAGATGTCATATTTAGGTGCAACCAAATTTGGAACAGTATCTTTTTTTTTTCTTCTCTAGATCAAAACATATGTAGTAAAAGTCTATCCTGCATTTTTTTCAGCGGTATCTCCCAGGGTGTGAGTGTAAGAGGAAGCAGATATATGAGCACAGAATCACGGAGGAGCTGCTTTGCCCGTTAGCCCTGCCTGAGAATAAGATCTTTTACAACTCGGCCGCGCTGGACAGATGTTTCCCTCGTGTCCTCAGAGCTGCAGAGACGCCGCGGTGCTCCGTGCCAGCCGCTCCGGGAGCTCAGGAACCCTTTGCTGCCTGTGCCTGGGCACTGGGCAGAGCCCGCGGACCGTGCAAGGTTTGGGCTGCGTCGCTTGTCCGTGTCCTGCCATCGAACTCTTACCTTACTGCTTTTCAAAAGGGTGCTTCCAGATAAAAAGTTTAGGAGGACCTCGGGAATAACGGCGTTGCCCTGCAGACCCGGAGGCTGAGCGAGTCGGGGTGTTTGCTGTGCTGCTTGCAAAGACTGCCCAGCGGGCGATTCAGGGGCAGGTCTGCTAAAAGCCAAATCTGCAGCGGCAGCAGCGGCAGGGTAACTAGTCCTACCTAGGTCATAATTTTCCCCTGGTTTCAATGAAAGTTCCGTCGCTTAAATAGGACGTCCCTTGTCTAAGCAGCCTTATGGGAGGTCTAGAAAAGTCCCTTGGGTAGAACAAGGGCTTGGACCTTTGTTCTGCTCCGCTAGACAAGGGAGCTCGTGCCGTCATCCCAACACGATTTAGTTCTTTGGATCTCACTGCCGTAACCCTGGGCATGGCAGCCCAAAGCTTTCCGTTGTTTTGGTGCAGAAAATTCACCTCTTCCTCCTTTCCCAAGAGGACAATACCTACTGGGAGTAACAAACTTGTCTTCTTAATAACTAGAGATGTTTTTTCTTATTGCAGCATTCTTCATTACAGCTGAGATTTTAGCTAGAGGAAAAGGTCATTTTTTTTGGTGAGATAAAGTCTATTGTTAATATAGAAAAAGCAAAAACAAAATTAAAAAAAAACAACCTACAGACTTATTCCATGTCGATAGAGTAACATAAATTCACCGGAAGAGGCCTGAAGAAACTTGAGTGTTACTCTGAAAAAATAACTAAAATGCCTGATGGTATTTACTGTATTTGGACGTAAACAGTTTGCTGTAAGCAGTTCATTAAAAATCTTTTGGGAATACCTTTTTCTTGGGTAAGAGAAAAATCCTGATACGTATGATTAGTTCAAGAAGACTTGCATTTCAAAGCAGGCAAGATGAGGAATTAAAATAAAATGCGCAATTAGAAATTTTCAGAAATTGAAATGTTTATTCCCTGTGAAATTTATTTCAAAATAATTTTTGTTCTGAATCAGAAAAAACAGTTACGAAGAGGAATTCCTTTCGTTAAAAACTGGAAGATTAGTTTTCTTTATGATTTTTGGTAAGCTTTGCATTTTTTCAGGAACATAAACTTTCTAAAGAAAATTTCAGTTTGTCAGAAAATAAGCATTGTCAGAAATAGCTGACAGAAAATACGCGAGTATCTCTGTAAATAACTGCCCTTAATCACCGCTCATATTCGTCACAGGCAACACATGAGAGATTTGTCAGTTGACTTTATCTGTATGGAAAGCACAGCCTGCCCAGGTAACCGCTGGGAGAAACAAATTACAGACGCCGCAGCCCCTCAGGGACCAAGGGGCCTGGGCCACGCTTCGTTTCTCGTGGTCTGGCCCGGGTGTGCCGGCTACCGCACCCGAAACATCTGTGGGTGTCCCCAGATGTGCCACAGCTGCTGGGGAGAGGGGTCTGCGGGGGGGCGCGTGCGACAGCGGTTTCCTGCAAAGACGTAACAGATGTCATAAAGTTATGACTGATGAGTAATGCAATAATTTCATGCTGCAGTTCCGGCTGTGACTGCTCCCTGCTGTTAATGACTTCGTTACCCTGCTGCTGATTGTTCATCGCCTTGTAATGATACAATGGATTGTAATAAAAGGAGGTCAGGAAACCCCGTGTGTTCAGGGAAACCTCTGAAGAGAAGTCTTTTTAGAGAGACCTTTGTTAGTATTGATTGCACACATCAGTGCTCTGTGAAGCTGCCCTGAAGAAAGCATCCAGACGGAAGCCGTTCATCGGCGGCAGGGGCGGTTGGAAGCCAGAGCTTCCCACAGGAAGGAGACTCCACGAAGAAAACCACGACTGTTGCCGAAAGACAATGCTCTGTACGGCGAATGTGCTGGCTAGAGTAGGACAGGCACCCTCATGCTAATATCTTTTCTTTCATCCCTTTCTGTGAATATGTGCAATGGGGAGTCATAGTATAAAGGATCATAAAACTGCGTAGTTTTACTAATTCAAATTTCTCAGGGCTCCATACACCCTCTGAGCCAGTGGCTTAATGCATTTTTGCATTGAACTGAGTCCGAGAAATTGGATCTCATAGATGCATTTCTTATTAATGATGATGCAGTCCCTGGACACTGAGAATCCGTATATCTCTCCTATATGCATGTTCGTCTTATTTTGAAAGCAGAGCATCATTAGGTCCACAGTTTAAACTGGTGGGTAAATTTTAAGATGTATATGTTACACACAAACACAAATTTGCAAGCATAAATATATGTTCAGATAGATATAATAAATATTTTCTTTTTTTTTTTATTACTTTGAGTGATTGTAAACCTGAGTTGGTCAACCTTACCGATACGTGTAATTGCAGAGTGAAACCCACAATTATCAATACTCTGCCTGGGGATCACAAATGTCTGCAGTCAATCTGTCAGCTATGTACCGAACCCAGCAACGCGCATTTTACTGACAGCCACCTCGAGGCAGTACTGCTCCTAACCGACTGGTGCCTGTTGGAAACGTGGGCCTGGAACATTCTGAGTATCAGCACTTAATTTTGTCGTGTTTTGTAATGCTTTCCAGATCACGGCTTGTCCTGACACTTGAGCACTGCAACATCAAAACCCTGGCCGCAGGGTATTTACATTTGCAAACGCTCTGCAGATATCCACCTGGGCTGAATAACTGGGGCACGGTGGTTCAAGAACCCTTCTTCTGCAGCCGCCACGGTGGCGTCACCGGACCGCTGTTAGCGTCTCTCCTGGCACCAGCTGGGCCGGTGTCATCTGGCTAAAGATCACGATATCCTTGCACCGCTTCTCTGCGGTTGTCTTGCCACTGTCTACCAAACATTGTCGCAGGACCACGTGGTACTAGCGCATACATCGATGACCTAAGGGATTGTTTTCAGGTTTTTGGTATAATCTGGAACCTACTGGGCATATTTTGGAAAACTCAGCCACCCAGAAGAAATAGAAATTAATAGAAATACTTAACACAGATGGAGCAATTTAATGAAGTTCTTGTGAAGAAGGTTTTGGGCGTTTAGGATGTAGTACCTCAGCCCTGAAAGAGAGGCAGAGGGGGATTAAAAAACCTATGCAAATTTTCTATTCAGTGTACAACAAAGACAAAAGCCAAGCCTTCCAAATACCTTGTGAGATGCAGCCTTTTTTCTCCGGCTGGATGGTACGCGCTGCTTTTCAAGTGCGTCTGATGTGCCTTCGTCCCCTGCCGCGGGGGCAGCGGGGTCGGACGACACAGGCGGCCCCTCCGGGCCAGCACCCCACCGGCTGCCCCCCGCACCTCTGCCTGTGCAACCGCCCCACGCGCAGCCCCGCAGGATGCCCCGGCGGGCTTGGCGAGGTCTGGGCAACGGGGCGACGGAGGAGCGTGGCCGGGGCAGGGGCTGGCAGCGGCCCCGGGGAAGGCCTGGGAGGAGCAGCAACGCCGTGTGCGTGAACCGCGGCTGGGTTCTTTTCTTCCCGAGAGAAGTCTTTTTGCCTTTAAATTTATCTTTCTCCCCCTCACTGGTTTAAAAGATGGCCTTTTGTTCACCCTGTATTAACGTGGTTTAAAAAAAAAAGTGAAATACTATTAGAATCGCTTTCCTTTTGCTTGCGTGCCAAAGAAATGTCTGACACGTATTTACAGTGGGTGTTTGCTGAATTATCTTTTTTAAGTAACAGGGACAGGTAAGATCACATTTCCTGGGGCAACAGCATTACGTGATGTGATCGGAGCCCCAGACCGACAAATACTCTGCATTAACAGAGGGAAATATAACTGAAGACCATGAATTTGGATTAATGAAAAGAGTAAGGAATGATGAAAGCTCTGTTGGGTAGAAACACCAGTGACTACAACTCCCATTATTTGCAGCATTTAATTTTACATTTCAGTAAATAGAGCGATAGTTTTCAGTGCTGGGCATTGTTAGAAAACTGAATAATTGCAATACTATTACATTCTGAATCTGCTGGGTATCAGTTTGTAACTGGAAATTAACTACATGCAGCATTATTTTTCTACTTGAAAAAATTGCCATCCACAAAGAGTCATGTCCTTTAAAATCTATATATGAAAACTGTTAATGCATCTCATTTTCTTTTCTTCTTTCAAATTGTCACAGACCTCTTTTATTACAGCCGAATAAAAATTCTTTACACACAGTTTTATTCTTTTACCTTTTATCGGCTTTATTTTATTAGTCTTCCAACTGTTTTTTTTTCCTGGGAATAAGTGGGAAGTTTCTTGCAGAACTACTTTTCTAATGATGCATGTTCCTAACTTTTATCTGTCTATACTTTCCTGAGTTTGCGCAGGCGAGTACTTCACTTTGTGTCATAAATAATGTTTCTCTTAAAAAGTACCACAGGTAATACCAACGTTGTGCACCGGTTCGATGCCAATGAATTTATTCATTTTTCTGCAGGGTGCTGGGGAGGGCAAGATCGCTGCCTGTACAGTATTTGGTGCTGTCCTGTCTCCGCACGGTTTTCCACATCACCGTTACGGAATCTCAAGACCTTCTCACCACCGCACAGCACAAAGCATCTTACGCCCCTGGTGAGTACTGTCTCTTCCTTCAGCCGCTCTTCACAGGAGAAGCATTTCTGGTGAAGTAACTGGTTTCTACAGGAAATTTTGGGTTTATGAATTGGTTTGACTCTGATATACACCTGCTGCTTTGTCATCACAATATGGAAGGTTAATCCAGAAAAATAAATTCAATCCAAAACAGAGAAGCTGCTCCACTGGAAGAGAAAACTGAATCAGGGAAAAAAAAAAAAATCAAAGGAAAAAAAAGAACACTTCTCTTTGAGGAGCAGCTCCTGCTCAGCTGTGCAGCCAAGCTGTGCAGAGCTTTAGCAACGGAGACGTGGAGGCCGCCCGTCCTTCAGCCCCTCCGGCAGAGGAGAGGAACACTGTGCCGTACAAGCACAGTGAAGCACCGCCTGCCCGCCTGCCTGATAGTTGCAGCCCGCCAATATTCTTTGCTGCAGCTCCCTGTGACTTCTCACAGGCAGGAGGAGAGAGTCCCTCGCCCAGCACCGTGCCTGCGTGAGGGAGCACGGCCCCCGCACCGCTGCGCTGGCTCGCTGTCTCCTCCCGGGGAACCAACCTGCCCTCCATCTCAAGGCTTTCAGCCGGACATCTCTTGTTGTCCCACCCCAGACATCGCCGGGGCTTGCTAGCTTGGCTGTAGCTCCGCTGAGACCCTGGAGGAGGCAGGGGAGCCGGTGAGGTTGTTGGTCTGTGTGCTTCAAACAGTCCCTGCCACGCACCCATCCCCGGCCGGGGACCGTCGACATCTCCGCTTCTCCGGCTGCTTCCCCTAAACTTCTACCTTCACACTCTGAGCATCCCCTCCCACGTTATGACCTGTTTGTCACTTCACACGGAAACATGAAGATTTTATCTGGGTATTGACGATTGGAAGAGTGATAAAAGAGGGAGAAAACAAATTAGTCTGAGCAGGTGTAAAAAATACTGTATCCACGGCAGCGTGGCCATGGAGACCCCTCTACGAGAGCAAACCGGGGCTGGTCTCAAATTATCCCATGCCAGCATATTTTCACTGCCTCAAACCCCTTCCCTTCATGGAAAAGGCGCAGGAAGGCTTCTGTCGGGCTGGGGGAAGCAGTGCTGAATCACTTTTTTCTCTATATCATGTGAGTTTATGTTCAGGTGGAAACGGGGCACTTTTCTTCCGAGAGCTGTGCTAAGGGTGAAATTTATTGCTGAAATATCAAGCATTATCTTGTGGCAAAATCGTAGTTCTTGTGTGGCAGGTTGAATTTCCACCAGCTTTTACATCCTAAAATCTCTGTTGCTCCTTCAAGTGGAATTTCACCTTTTCTGGAAGCGGACTTTTCATGCAGATATTTGTGAAATGAAAATTGTTAGTTTCTTCCAAGTCTCTCATCTCAGAGAGGGGCTTTCTGCAAGGACCAGCAGTTTCAAATAAAAACAACACATGCTCCACTTCAAAATGTTCTAACAGCTCAAGCAAAAACCCAACCAACCAAAAAAAAAAACCAAAAAACCCCAACCAGAAAAAAAAAGTCTTTCAAAGAGTACACTCAAAACTATTTGAAGAAATTGCTAAACAATGATTTTTTAGCTATTGAAAGTCACAAAAGTCATAAATTTTTTCATCTACTTTAAAATAACTCCACAAATACATAGTAATATGGGGTCAGGAGTGGACAAGGCTCCACTGGCTTTCAGCAGCGGAGGTGGACACTGGGTTTGCCTGCTGTCACGCAGGTCCCGAAGCCATCAGTGCTGCAGTTAGTTGTCCGTAGCACAGAGTATCGTAAAGGAACTCAACAGGCAAGCATAGGAAATGTTTAAAAAGCAAACGTTACTGGCTGCTGTGGAGTAAGCAATTGTAGGGCAGAGCAAAGCCGTGCTTCTCCACCTCCCCGCGGTCACTGCAGCTGAAGCTCCGGCAGCTCCTGAAGGCAGCTCTCCTGCAAGCAACATGTCCATGTTGGTTTTCTCCAGGAAGGCACCCATTTCCCCAGGCTTTGCTGTCCACGATTGTGCTCTGCAGGTCAAGGGGCAAAGCGGTGATGTCCCCTAAGGGAAGCTGCTCTGTCGCATAGTCACAGCGCTGGAGGCAGGACACGCCGGTGTGGTGACAGGGTCACTGCGCCACTTCCAGCCTCTTTTCTCAAACGCAATAATCAGTGGAAGAGGGTGACACGTTAGACCTTGCTGAGTTTATCCCCATGACAGATGATACTTGAATAGTCTTCAACTCCGTGTTTGTTGGCAGTGCCCTTCGGGGTGTTGCAAAGCTACTCCAGCACCCAGCCCAAGGAGAAGGTCAAGGGTCGTTATTCTGTCCCCAGGTACCATCGCTGTGGGTCATCCAGTGCTGCCTCACCCTGCACAACCACTGCGGGACTGTGATAGTGGGGTTTTTTTTTGTTGGGAGCCAGGAGCACGGGGGTGTCCACGGGGGCAGCTAAGCCAGCAGCGGGGTGTCCCCAGCACAGCTGTGACCCCCAACCACCGCGCAGCCCCTGTGGTACCCGAGCTGGGACACAGTGGTGGCAGGGACAGGAACAAGGACAGGCTCCATCACCTCCTGGCCAGATGAGCTGCCAGGCCAGGTCCACAGCCTATGCAGGGACTGAAGCACGTCTTCATTTCCTAATGACCACAATTACTATGAACAAGCTGAAAAACAAAGGCTGCCGATGATCAGACTTCAAAACAGACAGAGCTTTCACTACACATAGACGTAACACGAGTACGTTTGCATCTCTACGCTCTCCCTGGATGAAGAAGACTTGCCTAAAAATCAGGGTAGGGCTCAATCCAGCTGCCAGCAGCTGCAGTAGGAAACATGTGGCACAAACACAGAGTCACCTTTTGGAGCAGAAACTCTCAAAAAAGTCTCAAAACAAACATAGAAAGCTGTGACCCCTGTAAGCACAAAACTATGCTGTTTATGGAGAAGCCTACCTTTTTAAACCTAGCGTTTTATTTTTTTTAATACCTCCATTAGTAATTTGAAAAGCATTATTTCTGTTAAATTTCCCACTAAGAAGCTCATCTCCTAAAATGTACATGGAATGAGAAACACAAGGACTGTACACACAGTGGTGGAAAAGTTGCATTTAAACTTCCAAGTTATCATCCGAGAAAACTGCAAGAGCTCTGTCCCCTGAGTATGCTACAAACTATTTTAAATTCAGCAGCTCCGCGACACATCCAAAATAAACATTGGAAAGGAAAAAAAGATGAAACGACTCAGAAATCTGCCTTCCAAAAGGCAAAAAACTGTTGCAAAGATCTTTCTAGCCTGTATGAAAATATTTCACATCACTACTCTGATTCATCAGAAACACTGGCAGAAAATTTTCCAATAGCATCCAAATTAACCTTTCAGAAAATGCTGTTTCATCAAAAAGCATCTGTTGCATATATGTCAATATAGGCAAAACTATTTAGGGAAAAATACGTGAAACAAACTGTTTTTGTAAGAAAGGAATGACGCAACTTTATAAATACTATGCAGAATCACAACAGCTAAAATCTAAAATTATCAAAACTAAGGTTAATCAGTATGATTCTTTTGATCAATAACATACGATTATGTCTCTTTTTTGTATACATATATATATAAATTCACGAATTTAATGGAAACTTTAAAAATGCAAGTTTTAGTTCTGATTCAGAAAGAAACAAATGTTGTAAATGTGGGGAATTTCTGGAGAACAAACATTGAATTTCCAAAAGCTTTATCCTGCAGACCTAAGCTTAGATTTTTATGAGACTTATTTTCTATTGCTAGATGTTACCGTTAAGATTATCTTGCTGCACATTTTAATAAATTGCAGATTGTCTGTGAAGGCAATGATAGATTCTCCTGTCCATGGACTGCAACAGGCCAGCAGCGTAACGAAGACATGGGCGAACATTGCACATTTGTACTTGGAATATATAAACTTTGAGCAAGAATAACAGGTTCTTTTTAATTTTCCCTTGAAAACATTTCTGTGAGACAGTCGTCTAACTAAAGAACGAAAACGCGTCGGACAGGCTGCAGCGGGCGCGGGGGCAGGATGCTCCTGGGGCCGGGGCAGCCGCCCTGCTCCCAGCCCGGCTGCGTTGGGGTGATGTGCGGCGGGACCGAGCCGCTCACACGGTGGGTCCTTCGGAGCAAATCCGTCTGCAGGCTGAGTGTGTACCGATCCTGCCTGTCGCCCCTTGGCGGGTAGCAGGTGCCTGCCGGGGCACGTTCCCAGCTTTTGGGGGAGAGCAAGTTGCTGTATCAACAGAGCCGGCTAAAGGAGCTCCAAAAAACCCTCTCTGTCACCTCAGGTTTCTCTCCATGTCTAACGTCTCCTCTAAACCAAGGCATTGCCCAGGTCCCGGAGCTGCGGTTCGCCCCTCCCAGCGAGGACACCACTCCGTGGGGGCCCCGGCCGCAAGCACGCCCCGGGAGCAGCCGTGATGCTGCCCGGGCGCCGGGCAAACGGAGGAGCTGCTGCTGCAGCGCTGCGGGATCTCGCCCTGCAGCCCTGCCACGGCAGCCAGGTGCCGAGAGGAGGCTGGCAGCAGGTTAACGTGGTGGAGAAACCAGTCCCACGTATTAAAAACGTTCTAATTGCCGTATTTTATCTGACCTTGATAAAAGGAGCAGATGGCATGTTCTGTATAATAACATATTGAAAAATAAGTCTCAGAAATAGTTAGTGTCATAAATACCTTTCTCTGCTTTGGGGTTCTGGGATTTAGATAGAAGTCTCAGCACCACGGATTGCCACAAAGATGAGAAAGCAAAACTTTACCCTTCCAGCAATAAATGCCACTTGTGTGGCCATGACCGTATTCCTCAAGCAGCAGGAGTTTCCGAGCCCTGGCAGCGCGGCTAGCGCAGCCAAGCGTCCGCCTCGCCCTGCTTGGGCAGCCCTGCGCTCAGCCCTCACTGACCCTGGGAGGCGTCAGGAAGGGGGTGTCCCTGCTGCCGCCACCCCCCAGCAGACCTGCCGGCAGCAGGCAGCAGCAGACAGGACCGACACAGCCCGGTGACAGGGCGCTGGGCAGGGGAGGCTCGCAGAGAGGAAAGCTCCCGCGAAGCTGAGGCCAGCCCTGCCGGGTCAAACGCTGTAAAAATGCAGCACGTGTGCTCCGCTTGCCTGCAGAAATTACAAGCAAATACCAGCTTTCTTGCGAACACTGTGTTGTGCATCTAGGAGTTACTCTGTGACACCCAGGACACCTCCAGCAGCCCCTGCCCGCCCTGGGCAGGGGCCGAGCAGCATCCACGCCCTGGGGCTCAGCAGGCCATGGACCTGCAAACACCCCGGACCCAGCAGCAAAGCACCCGCTGCCACCAGCTGGAAAAAAACGGGGGCCGGAGACAGATTCTTAACGGCGTCAACCGAAACACAGCTGCCCTCCCGTTGCTGAAGCCTGCTGCCCTTTTTTGTGGCTGGGGGGGAATTACACTTGAGATATTTACAGCCTTCTGGTTGTTTATAAGCCACTGTAAGTTATTAATGTGTGACTGGTGACAATGACATGTAGTTGTATAACTGAATGGGCAGGTGGTACCGCTGCAGCTCAGTGAGTGGTTAACTGAGGGGCTGGGGGCTTGTTTGTTTGTTTGTTTTAGAGACAGAATAAGTAATGGATAACATCAGCACATTGTTCCTTTCCCTTTTTGGGGGGTAAGTAATAATCTATAACAAGACCAGACAAGGCCCTAAGCAAACTGATCTCATCTGGCCACACCCTGAGGAAAACTGGGCATCTAGACGTCCCTTCCAGCTGAAATTATTCAGTGATTCTACGATTCTATATTCTCATTAAAAATCAACAGACAACATGAATTTAATAAAATCAGTAATATACTCATTTTGCAAATGAGTTTTGTCTATTCATCCATATCTACCTATTTTAATAATATTCTTGTGAATTTTGGAAGTTTACAATATAACTAGAGAGGGTTTTTTTAATCACTTTTGGTGACTTGAAAACTTTGGTACAGAAAGAAACAAGGATGAGACTAAAGGATATGCTCTGGATGAATTGGCTACCTAGTTATCCATCCACCGCTGAAGGTCATAAAAGTTTCCTTTGAAGTCCCTGAATTTTCTTTTAATCCTACATCTCCACCCTGTGTAACAGGAATTGCTAATCTGTTTAGCTTTGCCAAATCGAAGGTCCTGTAAATCAGGCTGGATTCTTGCAGCCAGAAATGCCGATTCATCCACTGGTTTGGGGTGAAAGTTTCTGCAGTTTCCAGTGCTCATGGGTCCCTGGGGCTGAGACCTGCAGGGACACGACAAATGTCCTCTTGGGGAAGGATTGCAGGATTCATATTTAACGTAAAATATCCAGAAATAACTTGGCACGAGCTGTTCTGTGTAGTAGATCAGAAGAAGGGTATTAAAGAGCTCAGTGACATCTGTGAGAGAAAATTAAAAACAAAGAAATAAAGGTAATTCGTGGCCGAAGTGGTGATGTGACATGGGGCTGCTGCTCTCCCCGGGACCTGAGAACCTCTTGAGTTCACTGGAGACGTTTCATCTTTCTGTGAAGCGGTTTCCCCATGCACCTAACATCAAAGACATAAATGTCCTTTTCCTTTATTTCTTAAAGGGTCACAGAAGTAGGTGACTAACAGTCACCAATAACACCAATTCATTCCTGAAATCCCCTACGACATCAAAGGAGGATAATTTCATTTTCAGCACAGCTGAGATCACTTTGCGCTCTCCTGGGAGCGAGGTGCCGTGTAGGAAAGAGGCCATGGCGCGTCGTGCACCCCCAGCAAGGTCTGGACTGCCGGGCCCTGAGCGAGGGCACGCCAGGGCGCTGGATTGCCTTTGCTGCCCAGCAAGCTGGGACCCGTCGGTGATGGAGACCCTGTGCTTCATGGAGCTGCCTCTGGCAAGCGTAGTTGCCTGTCTAGAGCTGGCTGGGCTGAGAAAGTGACTCACAGTGCATCTCAAACCTTCTTGCACAAGACTGGATATCTTCTTAGTATCTGAACATCCAAGCCACATGCCGTGTTCCTCCTCCGGCCTCCCCGTGTTCGGGACATACCTCCCTGGGCTTTGCAGCCAAAGCACGGAAGTGTGTAAGAGCTGACAGCTGAGCTTCAAAAGGGATTTCTCAGATCTCATGCTTAGGGTCAGACTTGCTGAAGGCATCATCCCACTGGATGCCTACCAGGCAGGTAGATTTTTATTTGCAAGCGGTCCAAGGATGTCAGAACAGAGGCTGTTAGGTGTTGGGCATGTTTGTAATGTCACCCTTTCTTTAGAAGAAAAATGAAACAGAGATAAATGTGTATAAAACACAGAAGAAAACCCCAGGCAAATACAGACTTGTGTGTGTGTGCAAAAGCACTAAGTTTCTGGAATTTAAAAACCCTGCGTAACTTGGCAGGTTCCTCACGGGCAGCCTTTAGAGGAAGCAGAACTGCGTGTGATCAGGTGGCTGGAGTCTCAGGTGCTGCTTTTCTTCCTCCATACTCAGCAAAACATGGCCACTTTATTTACTGTTCTCAAGATCCACATTTCTTCGTGAAAACTTCAAGTTCCAAGTTCTTTTACGGCTGTAGTTTGTTCCTCTGCAGTTTAACCCCAATTCCATTTCACATGGCTCTTTTATATGTATTATTATAGTATAATACAAAAGGATTAACATCAAGTGCACAGATCCTAACAAAAAAGAGTTTCTATTTATTGCCCAGAAAATTATACTTCAAGTACAGCCAGAAACGACATTTGCTCCCCTATTTGTACCTCAATGGCTTTAATGTTTTAGTTGCCACTACATGAAGGTACATCTGGAACTAACTTAGGCAGCACGAAGATACGGCAATCCACTTCTTACATGCAAACATCCTTGCAAAAAGTGGTACTGCTACTTGTATAAGCCTCCATAGTGGCTATGGATCACTGAATAGCACAGCCTTTGGAAGGCAAGTTCTCACACCGTAGCTTATCTGAGGCAGACCCGAAGCAGCATAGCCCAGATAACTCTGTGCGGTTTGAGCATTTAAGCTTGAAGGTGGGTTTTTTTCCATTATAAAATTATACGAAAATTTTTTTCTGTTGGATTTCTTGGACTTCTTCTTTCTAGCTGCCCCTGAGAAAGAGCTGTGCACTGGATGAACAACTCACCATGCAGGCTTTGCAGCTACCGGGGCTCTGCCACCCCATCCAATTTCAATGGGACACACATAACTTCAAATGTCTGCACCTGATCTATTCACGCTGCCATCCCGATGCAGCCAACAGGGAGAAACAGGCACTTTTGGAGCTCTGTCCTTCTGACCTGACTTAGGCACTTCTAGCTGTAGATGAATGACGTATTTCTCTCTTTCCCCATTGTCTATAAAGGCAGAGTGATCAGCACAAGGCAAGCTGGAGCTTGCTGTTACTCCCTAAGTCTGAGTCTACCCCTTCAGACCGGAGCCTAGAGAGGTAACTGAGTGAGATGGTTATACCTTTTATGGGTTAAGCAACACACCTTTAAAAAAAACTAGTAATACCTTAATTAGTTAATAAAATCAACAAACTTCATAGTAATGTTACTGCACAATGATATCACTGCAAGCAATGATGAGTTCCAATTCTGTTACTGTTATTGGTGTTACTGCTGATACACGGTTGTATTGCAGGAGAGGAGTCTTGCAAATCACACGCAGAAGTGCCATTTGCTTCCAGTTCCACTTCCTTTGCCCTTCCTGGCTATTGCACGTAGTAGTAAGGTACGAGTTTTGTCCTCCTGACAAACCTGTCCCTTCTCACTGCGCCACTCACAGACCTGCTGGGGAGCCCGGCGGGTTGTCCTGGGGTCCCCTCCCGCCTCCCACCGGCCAGCTCACCACCCGTAGTCATCCCCACTCCCACCGACATCAAATCCCCGGTTCTTTGTTCTCCGCTCAACTTCATGCCTATTGCCTATTTTCTCCTTTCTTGAACTCACCTTTTTGCCAGCTCTGCACCTCCTTTTTCTCACCCAAACTCCTTCCAAATAAACAACCTGCCACTAATTACTTTTCCCTCATCAGTTCCAGTCCCGTTACATCCATACTCAAACTCAGCGCGTGCCTAGGCAATTTCAGTCTCACATGGTGTTACTGAGCTGGGGAAGGAGGCTGTGAGGCCCCCAGAAACCCACCCGTGCATCTTCAGCAGGAGCAGGACCGTGTCTTCACTGAGCAGCCGGGAAAGCAAGTAACGGCGGTGGGTTTGGGAGTCACAGTCTGTGGGCTGTGTGCTCGCCGCGTACCTCACACGCTGCCATGCGCCTTCACGGACAGAAAGTGCTGTTAAGAAAGACACACACAAAAAATAGTCAGAAGGAAATAAAAAATTATTAGACACTGTAATATACCGACTGTCGTTCCTGTTTACCACTGCCGGAGTTATTCTGCTATGTGGACACAGTAAAAAAACCTATCAGCATAGAAAATTGAGGGAAAAAATGCAAAATATTTCTTATCACAGGTGGTTGCTTTAGATTATTTATCACAACAAGATTTCAGAGGGTCTCCTGGGGACCTACCGTCCTCAGATACTCACAAACCAGTATTAATTCCAAACATTATTAAGACACATTTAAAGCCCTTATTAAATGCAATCAAGTCTGATTTAGAAAGACTGGGAAGGTAAACATAATTAAAATTAATGCACTGCCTGGAATATAAATTCTTTTTCATCCAGCATTTGAGAGTCATATTGTGAGAAAATTAATAAACGTAAGCGGTATTTTTTTGTGGTCCACTGGGAAAGTAAAAGGTCTGGTTACCCTTGTTAAAAACTCAACAGATTCTTTTGAAGAGGGATCCTGAATCCTAAATATGATTTTACTAATCTGATGATTCCTCCCTGGGATGCTAGAGCACATAGTGCACTTGCGTGGAAAGTTTTAGGTTGACTTTAATTAAATAACAGTCACCAGAAAAGGAGAAGAGAAGAAGAGGTGGAAAAAACTGAAACTCACTGCGTCGTTTTTCCACAGCTCTATTCAAGCCATACGCCCGCGTCGTCCACATCGCAGGTTGCTGCAAAGCAAATAGAGAAGATGCTTGTAACGGCTTTCGGACGGCGAGAAGGAGGGGTGCCGAGCCAGGGCACGAGCAGAGGCTGCCATCGTCTCCGCCCGCAGCGCTACCGGCCGGCCGCCTCCCATAGCCTACAGCATCAGCTGGTAAATAATGCACGGACCAAGGATTATTCCCCAGGATCACTGAGGTGGTGACTTCAAATGGTTTTGAAGGGGGCGAAGGAAAGAGGGAGGGCTGGTGGGAAGAGAGTAGACCCTGCCAGAGTCATCCAGTGCACGACTCCCCTTCCCCCGCCTCGGCTTTTGGCGGGGTGGGATGACCTGCGCGCCGAGCAGACGCAGCCGGCGGGGCTGCTCTTGGGCAGGGCTGGGCAAGCGGGCGGCGGGGGCCAGCGGCACGAGGGGAGGGCTCCGCGCTGCCCACGGCTCCGCTGCCCGGCTCTGACGGCCCGGGGGCTGCCTTCTGGTTCAACACGCACGTCAGTGACCCTGCCCTCAGTCCTCTGCCCCGCGGAGGGCGGAGGAGAGAACTGAATCAAATTACAAAGTCGGGGTTTATCGAGCCCGACGAACAGTAATGGGTGCTGGCAGCTCTTTGACCGTCCGCTGATTTCACGACCAGGCCTGAATAATGAGTTTCGCAGTCAAGTTTTTCCTGAGTGGTTCGTATTATTGTTTTAGTATTCTTGTTTATAAAATAGGCAAGCATTGGCAGATGGCAGTGAAGGCAAACAAATCTACTTCCAGTGGAGAACAAGTTAATTTCTTAGCTTTTTTTATTTTTTGTAAAGTTATTTTCTTGAGAGCTGTTAGATACAAGGCAGTAATCCCTCCTTAATCCATCATAATGCCATTTGTTGAAAGTCCTGTTTTCACTGCTAATTGTGTTTCTGGAGCTAAACCTTGATGCTTTCCATCAGCGTGGTTTTCAAGGGAGCACAACAAGCGCAGGGTTAATCTTCCAAACCCCTGCCCGGGCAGAGCCGCGGCCGACCCGCGCCCCTGTCTGCTCAGGTTGTGCTTGCAGAAAAGGTAATTCCTTCCTAAGCCCCCTGTTTACAGAGTTTCCCAAAAGTCTGAGGTGACTAATTTTACCAAAAAAAAAAGAAAAAAAGAAAAGGGGAAAAAAAAAAAAGAAGAGTTATATGAGTTATATCAGTAGTTGTAATGTCTGTGGGAAGGGAAGGGTACTGCACATCAGCCAAAGCTGGCATTTTCAGATGTAGACAAAAAGCCGTGCTTTACATTGTGTTCCTTCTTGAGAAAAAGCCTGTAACATTAAAGATTCTATCAAAGGAAAACGTCAGGAAAAGTGAGTGAAAGGGTGCAGATAAACCCACTATTTCTGTGTCTTTAATCAAGAACTTAGGACTTTGCATTTGCAAACATTAATTTAACCTCCTCTTCATGAATTTAAGAATATAACATCCTCATGTATAACTGTCCTGCTACTTCTAAAATGCTCATTTTATGTCTTAAAATCTACTTTTTTATCATACTTCTCCCAGTATCACATTGCTGTCTGTTCCCATCGTGCTGATGCAGATGAGGAGACAGCTTCTCTCAGACTTTGCTCTACCTCCGTCCTCAGTGCTCAGGGAGTGTGCCCAGGATCACTGCATCCAAAGTTCATTCTTTACATAATGCCCGCTTTTTTGTTACAGATGAGACATATGGAAACGCTGAATATGCGCATCATAATGTGCATGATTTACCACACAGGTTTCTCAGAGATGCATCTGTATTCTTCCACATTTTTATTTTCTCCTCTCTGTATTCATTTTCTCCTGTCTTTGCTGCCCTTCTTATGCTTCCATTAGGGACTCGGGGCATAAAGAAAAAATAAGATAAGAAACAAAATTTCCCATCAAACCTGTAAATAAAAGTTTGGCTTGAAGTACTGGTTTTAAAAGGAAGACATGAAGTTCTTTTGACAATCCCTTTCAGATTTTATTATGAGATATTATGATCACTTTTTGACCATCTGCCTCATCCAGTTTCTAATGCTTTGTGAACTACTAGGTGGGCATCCATAGCCGTTACATCCCCCGGCTAAGCATGACAACACGGAACACTTCCATGATACCGACATATAACGTGTCTAGGAGGACATCTTTTGGATTAAGAAACGGACTGCCTCCGTGGTTATATCAAGTATGACCAGTTATACTAATGACCCTACAGAGAAGGGCTATAATGACAGACAGACAGATGCCTGACAAGCAATAAAGTACTGGACTTTATCACTCCAGAATTATTCGAGGTCAGCAGAATGGATCTCATTGCTGGCTTCACAAAGTCATCTCACAGTTTTAGAATTTGGTCACATTCCAGAAGACTGGGAAAGGGGTAACATAAATCAGTATTTTCAAAACAGAAGATCAATCCCCTTTCTCATTCTATGGAAAAATAGAATTTTTATTACTCTCAGTTTGAGAGTAGTGCTATTGGACCGTCACAGCATGCATCAGTCCCCAAATAAGCTAGTTTAAAGTCCGTACGGGCTGAAGCACAATCTGCAGTCTGTATGCATTTCGGTTTTTTAAAGGAAAATGACTACGAGCAAAAGGAATTTATCACATAAAATTTGCAGGTGCTTCTGGCTCAATGCATTATTCACCAGGGTGGTACGTGCTACTACAGTGTAGGTGTCATAGGACTTCACAGTGTGTTATCTCAGCCACAAAATCGTATCAGTGCATTTATAACAATTCTGACTAGGGCTGCTTCATTTGGAGGCAGTTCAGAAAAGGGCAATGAAGCTTGCACTGACCTGCATCTGCTCACACGCACTCAGCGCAGGACTTCAGAACAGGCTGAGCAGTCGTTGCTGTGGCTTCATTGCAAATTGTTTCTCAATGGAGTGGTTTTTTCATCAACATTGCTCAGTTGCATTGATTCTTTTTTTGATTTTTATTTTTTTTTTTCACAAAAGCTGAATACAGAGTAGAGGTTACAGAGGATGTGACTGAAGTTGTCTTGCTTGGTGGAAATATCAGTTAGTCACAGCTAGTCCTGGACTAGCAGAATAGCTGTGCGGCAAAGAGCCCTGACACTATCGTAGACTCTTTGAAAAAAGCAGTAGCTACCAGTGCTGCAGAGAGCGGGCAATGGCTATGAATGTATTCGTTAGTTTTTACATGCAGATAGCTGCCTGCCAGGTGGCTGAGTAAGAAATTATGTCTCAGATTGGTCAGGCTTTGCATCAACATTTCACTGCCTTTTGGAGCTGTTTCAGTAGTAATATCTCAGCATCACACTTCACAGGGGTGGTTTGCTGTAAGCGTGTTGAACTAAGGATGTTTGCAGAGCTCTGGGCACAGGCAATGCCTTTTAGAGAAACTCCTGTAGTTTAGGAAATGAGACAAGCTTTCTTGAACATGGTCTTGCATGCCCTGATGTAGCTGTCTCAAGCAGGGTAGTTCACTAAAGACCTTGGCAGGCTGCACGCCAATGGACCGGGTGGAGAAAAAACTGATTGTGGTGGTGGTGTGGTCCAGGTGCAGAAGGAGGTGTGGGCCCATAGGCCACTTCCAGAGACAGTGCTGAAGAGAGCAGAGCATAAGGACAGGCAAAAGAAATTAGGGAAAAAAATCTCACCTAAAGAGATTCATCACTCGTTGAACTAGGAGATCTCTGTCCAGGGAGAAAGACTTAAGAGAAACCAAGAGAAAGGAAGGCCGTTCATCATGGGATTGCAACTCTTCCTGGTATTGAACAAATGCCTCTTTGCAGCATTATGTACTTTTAAAATAATATTCTGTAATATTAAGGATATAAATATTACAAATTCTGTACAGTTTTGCTAAAACATTGTGTCAAAGGCCTTCATTTTACACCTTTGTGCTGCAGTTTCTCTCTATAGCATGGAGGCAGTGCTATACACCAAAGGTTGCCTTAGACTGCTCCTGACTCACACAGCCACAGCTCATGTTCTCTGATGTCTCGCCTCTCCTTTCTCTCTTGGCATCAGTCACGAGTGCCAGACTTGTTGACAATTCAGAATTGATTTTGGTCCGTGACAACAAAATCGGTCATTTTTAAATTTCCATGCACACATCAGGTCCCGGGTGCCAGCTAAACTAAACACCCACTTGTAACGAGGGCTGGGGGCTGGGTCGGGGCCCCTGGAGCAGACGCCGTGAGTGATGACAGATGTGCTGGACAGCCGGCGTGCCTGGCGAGGCCGGGAGAGCGGAGAGGCAGAGAGGCACCTCTTGCCTCTGCCCGCGGTAAGGCACCCCACACCCAGGAGCCATCCCCTCCCTTTCATACACAAACCTTGTTTTTTGCTTTAGATTTGCTTGATTTTCATTATCCCTTCAGGTAATGAAGAGAAATCATAGAACGGCTTGGGTTGGAAGGGACCACCAAAGTGTTCATCAAAGTGTTAACTACAATTCAACATCATAGTTCAAATTAACTCTTTGATAATGGTGTTCCAGAAAACTTAGAAAGATTTGAATTAGAGAGCCATCATATAGATCAGCATGACTTTGATGTAGCTTCAAGATCACTATAAAAAGGACCGGAGTAATATTTTTGTAATTTAAAATAAGAGATTACAAATGCAGCACTGTGAAATGCGAGGAACAGGATGCACTAAGGTGCTGAGTTGGTGCGTGTGCAACCCAAACTCACATTCAACTGGTACATGAAATTGTAAGCATGGTCAGTGCCTTATCACAGCAACACCACCAGAGCAAGTTACGGTGATGGTTTTCCCTCTCACACTTTGCAGCTCACAGGTGTTGCCTGTGCACTGACACGATTATAGGTATCTTGACAGATCTTTCTTCTCTGTATTGTAAAAAAATTGTGACATCTGAAAAAGATTCCAGTCTCGATCTGTTTAAAATACTTTCAGAAGTTTTTAAAATTAACATCTCAAGCAAATGTAACCCTGAGGATTTGGAAGATTTTATTAAGACTAATCAACATTCAAACATTGTCTATCTCAGTTTTAATTTGTAGTAGAAGAGATTTACATTTCACAATGAAACAGTACTTTAAAGTGGAGAAGTGAATTATACTGTTTTCTTATCATATATTTCTAACTTTTTGGAAGCAAATGTAATAAAAATTAACCCCAAGCCATGAAGCACGCTCCAGTCATGAACGTGCACTCTTTCCGTGGGACCAGGCTACAACTCACCTGAAGGAGACCCCCACGGAGGTGGAAGCCTGGTTCTCCAGACCAAGTGCTATGCAAGGGGCAGCCTGCCCTGCTGCGCCGCGCTGCCTGCAAGCGTGGGCAGAGCCCTGCAGAAACCTGAACACCTCTCCTGAAACGGGGGGCTGCTTTCAGATCAGCCCTCCTGCCAGTCTGAGCAAATGGGCTCATTTAGGAGCCCAATTTGTTTGTATTCCCGTTTTATAACGTGATGTTTACTCCGCTTGTGGGAGGGTGGGAGGGTATTTATGCTATTTTTGCTCGCTTGCCTGATCCACAGCAGCTCAGCATCTTGTGACTTTGAAAGGATCCAGGTGTTTTTGTCTCCAGTCATCTGTCGTCAGGACTTGTCAGGAAGCTGTTTGCATGCATTTCCTGATGAAAGCTGATCACAGCCTTCTGCCAGGTAGTGTCCGCCGGCCAGCAGACAGGCATCTGCGGAGTACCAGCAGCAGCGACTGGTGGCCGTGCTTTCCAATCCCTGCACCGCTCATCTCTGCCAACACTCTCTTACAGGTTTGGTTCACGTGTTTGACCAAAATGTGGGCTTGGAGTAGTACTATCTCTTACTACATGTTTTTCTGTAACACCACTCTTAAAAGAAAAGCATACGCCCTTGATCATAATTGAAAGATTTTACTTTATTTTTCTTTCTGCAAATTTGTAGGTAGCTACTGTAACTATAGGGAAATTCAAGCCATATGAAAACAGCACAGGAACTCTAACTTCAGTATGTGTTCAAGTCCACCACCACTGCAAACAAGTTCACTTTCTCTGGCATTACACTAGTTTATGATGTTCAAGTACAGCATGAAGACTCCGTGGTGTACTTTATTATCTCTTAAACATTGCCAAGCTTGCTTCCATTGTACATATAACATACATATAATTTAATGACGTTTGAAAAAAAACCCCAAGAATCAACCAGGAAAACCTTCTTCGTGAAATTGTTGTGAAGTGTTTTCTATTTTACCCCAACATGTCTTCACATTCTAAAAATTCAGCCGTCAAACCACCTTATTCCATATTTTACATGTGCTAGTCCTTCTTCATGTGTTACTTTTGTTGTTCCTACTATTTTCTCACCCAGCGCAAATTCCTACGCTGCCTTCAGCACGAGCAGACCCCTGCCCCACCGGCCCACCATCTCCTATGCTGGGACCAGCCGCAGCCCCAGGGCTGCTACTGGTGGACACGGGGGCTCCTGGCCAGGGAAGGAGGAAGGACAGGCTGGGGGGAGGCGATTCTCACACATCTGGGATAGGGTATAAGAGGCCAGGAACAGTGTCTTACCTAAAAAGTCCTTGGAGCGCTTTTTCATCCCCTCCCTGCATTCTGTTTTCTGTTGTATCACTGCTTTTGGAGAAAGTCTCTGTTAGAAAAAGAAAAAAAGCACCTGAGACAGTTCTTGCCTTTGCTGTCTCTTGCAATTTAAGATAGAATACTCAAGAAGTGAAGCCAAGGCTGAACTTTTGTCGTGGAAGCAATCCCCAATGACCAAACATTCTGTTTATAGAGAGAATAATCAACTTTTCTTACTGTAAGGACTGCAAAAAGTCATTTCTGAGCTTTCTGTCAGAAAAAAATCATTCCTTTATGCCATTTTCCCAGCATCCACATGCATCCTTTGAAAAATAAGATGGAAATAAAATGAAATAAAAAGCCTTAGTGAAATAATGTCCACTGCAGCAGATTTTGCTTTCTGAAAAACAGAACACAAAAGCACGATGGCAAAAAGAGTTCAGATGCTGGTGAAACATCCCCTTTCAAGATTTTGGAAAGAAGTGTTTCAGTCTTTTTGTTCTCAAATTACTTTTTCTTCAATTTAAAAATATTGTAGAAGATAGTAGGCAGTAAAAATGGTAACTCATAAAATGTTTTTGAGCAAGCAGGTATATTTTAATGGCAAATCACATCTTTGTGGGATTTGTCACAATTTTATTCTCCAGGTTTTATTATCAGTTGAAATGAAGGCAAATTTTAAATGTATGGATTATTTGGGTAGTAAAATTTTTAGTATTTGTATTTCTAACAACCTCTATAGCTACCCAGAGCTATATCCTTTACTGTGCTTATTTGTTCTATCAGGTTTTAAGGTTTTTTATATTGTTCACTGGAACCATTACACGCATGTTACAAAAATAACATGAGACAGAGGTTTGCTAGAAATTCCCTTGTCCAAGAAAGTAAACACTTCTCTCTTTCTACTGATACAGGGGAAAAAAATCCTTCCCTTTTTGCATGATACATGCCAAGAAAAAGCGTCTATCATTTCTTTCAATTTTTCACACCCATTTCTGAGCAAAGGTGACTTCAGCTCTTTATTGCTTCTTTTATTTCAAGGAACACTTTCTGCAGACTTGCTCCTGGGTTCTTCTTTTACCCCACTGATTTTCTATTATTTGGCTTGAACTGTTTCTTCTTATCTGAGGTCAGTGGTGGGTTTTGCTTAAAAATTTATATCACTATATAGCTTTTGTTTCTTTCTCGTTTATGTCCAGTTCCATCTGCATTGTTAGAAGCGTTGCTTATTTGCCTTTTCTTTTTTCCCTACTTCTGTATTACTTTTGTTTTGATTTCTTTGTCTTCCTTGCTTTCTTTGTCTTTCTGTCTTTCCATCTCTGACATTCTTTTTCTGTCTTTTCTTTCTTTTTCTTTTTTTTCCCTTCCATTTTCCTCTTTGTTCTTCTTTCCTTGCTTCCAACTTGTCATGGTGAAGACATGCTCTTTCCCCCAAGAAGCAAGCCCGTTCCTGTCCACACAGACCAGTGCTCTCCGCTCCCACCGTGCACCACCCACCCCATCAGGACCCCGGTCCTGGGGCGGGTGCTGCGGTGAGCTGGGCAGGGCGGCTGGATCTGGGAGATAGTGGGAGTCTCTGCTGTGAATACAGTGGGGCTAAAACCTGACCTCCTTTGCCGTATACAATCAACAGAATTGCTTTAGGGTTATTTTGTTATAACTAAGGCTGTATTTGTTTTTAAACTTTCTGTTTATCCTTTTTGCATCTACCTCTTGTGTTTAGGCTTGTGATCACTTGGAAAGCTTAATAGCATGTATGAATCACCTTGTTTTCGTGAGGTCCCAGAATAGCATTTGTAGCAATTAAACTTGGATTGAACCTAACTCCTTTCTTTTGCCTATGGCAAGCTAAACCACAGATGCCAAACAAATGTGCATTAATGAGTTATTTTCTTGTAAGGAAAAAAACATAACCTTTTTTGGTTGTTGCTATGCACATGTATGTTTTGAGAAAGCAATAGCCTACATTGCTTAATTATGCCAAAATAATACAGTGAGGAGGGGCACACACCAGTTAACTTTATTTAATGCCATTTATCAATTAGCAGTGGAAGGGCTGGTGCTGCAGAGAGGCTTGTGTGCTGTGGGGTGCCGCTGGCCGCAGCTCTGCAGGACAGAGAGCTCCACGGCCGGCTGCCGGCACCGCAGCAGCCTTGGCCAGTGCCGAGCGGGATCCGGGCTGCCTCTGAGAAACAGAAAATGCATTTGTAGGTGTTCAGAGAGTGTGACGTAATGTGGCACTGATTCTGAACACAAAGATCCCATTAGCAGGCTAATTAGCTGCTGTGCATATTCCAAATGAAAAAAATACATACTATTACAATCATGCTCATTTGATTTCACAATAAGAAAGCATTTTTGAATACAATTACATTGATCTTTAAGGTCCCTTCCGACCCAAGCCATTCTATGATTCTATGATTTTAATGTGTTATGGATATAAACACATAAAGTGAAAATTCTCAAGCAACAGGGTTTCACCTGTTCCTGCAAGTGAGAGCAGCTTGCGCAGCACGTGCAAGTGCTGCAAGTATGAGCTCATGAGTGATTTCCATTGCCATGGCCGTAATACTGCAGGTGTAATGAAATGCAAGAAAAACAGACACAGCTGAGACTGCTGAAAAATTTTCCATACGCTTTGTGCTAAGCCTGCATTTCCTCCATATTTGTCTCTGCATTTTCTTCCCAGATAAACAGTTCTTGTGGCCAATTGTTCCCAATCACAAATTGTCTGTATTTGGTGAATACTGATGCCCTGCTACTAGTTCTTATAGTGTCTTTCCCTGTAAATATCAAACTTTCTTAGTACTGGATATTTTTACTAATGAAAGTGATGACACTATTGTTGTCATTTCTGTGTTCGGAAAAAAACCCCACCAAAATACTTAAATGTCTCACCGTAGGGTGACAGGATTCTTCTGTATTTGTTTTCCTCTCATTAGACTTTCATCAGCCTTCAAGAGCACAGCCACAACATTGCTCGTCCTCACTGATCTCCCTATACACACAATAATAAAACCGCATTTTTTATATCTGAGTTTCCCAGATTCACCGTCGTCATGTTCAGGACCCAAACCTCCATTCTGCACACACTATTTGCATTCCCAATCCCTGACTCTGTGTGTTTCTGTGTGGCTGCATTAGGATGAAATGAGGTGACAATATGTCCTATAATGAGGATATATTGCTCCATCCTACACCCAATAATATAACCCATGATCAGGCTATAAGTGATTTTAAAGTAACCACAAATTTCTGATGAGCAATGAATCTTCATCTGTCATAACATGATCTACAAAGTAGGGTCTCTCATGTAAGACTTAGATGGTAGTCCCTGACTTTATTTCTTGGGTCTCATGGTTAGCAATTCTTCTGAAAATAGTGAAGATGTCTTTAATATAAAGTACCATCCACTCCTCTCTTCTGTATATTCCAGCACATGCCTCATACCTCAAGGTTTTAGTAAAGCCAGTTTTAAAATTATTCCTTCTTTGTTGTTTCTTCAGCAAAAGTTTCCAGTCTTGCTGCCTACTCAGATACCTGGCTTGATACATTGGCAGCCAAAAACAATGTAGTCGAACTTTTTTGCCACACATCCATCTTTCTTTTTTTTTGGCCACAAACCACAGATGTATGTATAACAGCTCTGCTCTTTTCACAGCCGACCAGTTTTATTTAACATTAATGTCTTCCTGCCTTCTGCCACCAGCAAGCACATGGCCATCCCCGTCTGCAAGGTGTTCTATGGTTACCTGTAAAATTCAGCCTTCTGGTAGAATATGATACAATGGTCGCCACTCTGAGCTTTCAGATTAACTGCAGACGAACTAACAACGCCGTCCAGTATTTCTCTCCTTCGTGTCCTTTCATAACCTCACCCAGTTGTGCAGCTGCATCTTGCATTTCTCTGTTCTGCCTTCATGCATGTTCCTGCTGAATGTGTTACCCATTCTGCTGAGCAAGGAGCATCTTCAGGCCACTGGAGAAGTTCCCTGGTGTCTGTGTGCTTCATGACACAAGGCAACTTGTCAAATGTCTCCCCTGTATCGTCCTGTTTTGTGAAGACCCTTTGGGCCATGGTTCCTTGATGGAGCCTCTGTAATCAATGGGGGCTGAGAAAAGCATCTTCTACTGACAGACCTCGCTGCAGGTCAGGGGTTCAGGTCTTCTGCTGGGCTTCTCCCGACAAAGGATGGTTTTATTTGAGACATAGGGAACACGAGACACGGAAGCAAGTATAAGAGTTACCAACACAATGTCTGCGGCAACACCGGGAACACAGATACCTTGTTGGAAATAGAAAACCCTCATCATAGTCATTGCATTCAGCCAGGCCTTTTTGACTCACTTGGGGAATATTTTTAATTTTAAAACCATGAGGTCTGAATTTTAATCTATAAAATATGTTAATTGTGTAGATATAATGCTTACAGTTGAGACAACATTGGTTAATTTAACTGCAGATTTTTATTATTTGTTAGTGATGTACGGAGCCTGGTTCAGAAACAGGAATGAATAGAATATCAGGACTCCTTTTTTCTTTCCCCCGACCCACCCCGGGCCTTTTAATGTATTATTTGAAGTCTCCTGGAAAGGGTGAATAATTATAGCCCTCTTGGAATTCCCAGCGAGCTGTGCAGCAGTGGGACTGGTGTGACAAGGATGTCATTTCTTTTTCTTTCTGGCCAAAGACAACCATGCACTCTGAAATTTAGGCCATCATTATGTCTGGGAATGTCCCTTCTGCTGTTCTTTAGGATGGAAGAGAAGCATGCAGCAAGTTCAGGGAAGTCATACTGCAGAACCATATTATTTGTCTTTTTCACATATTAATTTCAGACAATATAAGAAGCGTGATGTCAGAGTAATACAAACAGGGAGAGCCTTAAGAAGTACCAATGCTAAACCACACGTATTTTTTCACATCATTTTTTTCCTTCTTTCTCTATGTGAAATGACTGACAGCCATATGAATCAGCTAGAAGAAGGAGGCCCATGGCAGTGCCTGCTGTACCAAACCAAAAAATGCTCACTGTGCTGGTATGGCTGACTCTGTGCATCCCTCTCTGTACTTACCCACACAGCCTTCTGTCTCACCGGCTTTACTTAGCCTGCTGACTTCAGAACATTGTAAATGGTGTATGAAATTAAATACTGCTAACCACCCAGTGGACATTCCTGTCAATGTCCTTTGCTAGGATATAGAACTCAGGATAGAGAGAGGCTGAAATAAAATCCGTCAGCATTGAAGAACCTGGAAAGAGAGATTGCTGTGCAGCCTCAGCAAACTCCTTTTCGGGTGTGTACAGCTCTTTTAAACAATGATGATCTATATACACCATTACCAAGCCCAGCACCCAATGTGTTCATGGAGATGGGCATTTCTAGGCTTTAAATAGCAAAGAAATGGAACTACGTGCACTGTACTCTACATTTTTATACTGCCTGTTCCCTGTACTGAGCTCTGAATGCCTTTATGTGATTTCTTGGGTTGTCAGCCTTTCCAGCTGGCATTTTACCTTCACTTGGTTGAAATGTCAAGGACCTGATGACAAAACACTGCAGAGTCATTCACCTATGAGTGCTATAAGTGCTTGCCTGACAAAGGGGTCTGAAAGTTCTGCCAGACTCTCTTTCTGATTATTTTAGGGAACCATGATTTAAAACATCAGAGAAAAAGAGAAAACATGAGGTTTTAAGAAAAAAAAAACTGACCATGTGAGATGGTGGATCCTCATGGACACAATTGGGACCCAATTCTAAAGAAAACTCAAGACCAGTTTTGCTGTTGAACAGGAAATTGAGGCACGCAATAGCAAACAGGCTTCTTTCTGACCTTATCAAGCTGTGCGTTTTTACTGGGTGATCTAAGGTCAAGCATAATCATTTCAGAATCAGTGACATGTCTATCAGCTCCTGCCAGCACCTACTGCCAAAGATGTCAGGTGTAAATGAGAACATCTTGCCTCCGCAACTCTGAGCTCAGACGGGACAACGGGCAAGACTGTGAGACCTCCAGCCTCTCGGAAAGAGAAGGGGCACTGGAGGGCTGGCTTTGAAACTTAAATACAGAGTCAGCATGTGGATTCAACTGAGGAAAGCTGAAGAGAACCAGGTTCCCATGAGGACTCAAGCACAGAGCCTGGTGAGGTCCAGGCTAGAGCTAGAAGATAACTCCGTGATGCAGCTGTCTACAGACCTGGCTGTTTGTAGTGAAAGCTGCAAATTCAAGAAAGAGTTCCATCAAATAAAAATAGCTTGGCTTCCTGTGATGTCAGCACCGGGCATCTTCTAGCAGAAGACTTTGAGTTATGATTATGTTAGGTGACACTGATAGTTCTGCTCATACTGAGATACTCTATCCCATCAGGTGCTGGGTGGACTCCTTGCAAGAGCAATTTAAGTCCTTAAGATCTACTCTGCCTGAGCAAACAGAGCTTTGACCCAAGTAATCCCTGTATCATACGTGTATGTTAGCAACAGCTAATGAGGTAGGATCAGCTAAAACAAAGTATGCTGTGTGTTTGGTCACAGTTATTCAAGCCTGAAGACAAAAATCAATGCTGGGCTGAAATATCAGCTGTCAGGCTCTATATGTACGGAGGCTGCAGAGGGCTGGACAGAAAAGAGACAGGTGAGGTGGGGTCCGTGTGCTTCCAGGGGTACTCCAGCATCTCTCGCAGCAGAGGCAGTTTGTTGCATGGAGTAAAAAAATGGGGAAATCCATTGATTTTTTTGCTTACATGCCTCCTTAAAACAACACAGTGTAGAAACACAACTGCAACATTCATCAGATAAGTTCTTGTCAAATGAATGAATGGAAGTCCCTAGACTATTCCTCCCCAACATGCCAGGTGTTTTAAAGCCCTCTAAACACTTATGGAAGAAAACCTTTGTTTAGTGTTAAACTGAGCTGTCCCCTGCACATGTTTATTTTTCTGAAGTAAGAGTAGAAAAATAAAATAATGAAGGGGACACATGCATTACTAGGCTTACAAGTCTCCAGGGCTCCCTGAGAACTGAAAAAGCTTTTCACTCTTGCTGCAAAGACGTATGAGTGATTCATTGACATAATGTTTAATTTGTCCTTTGGCTCATTTAGGAATTTGGAGGGAGAGGAGCCAGAGGTAATTGGCATTTTTAGGTGCATTTATTATACAAATATATTAAATACAATATTTACACAAAGTACAATAGAACATGATATAAAGCATATGCATGTGATGTGTTTGAGTATGAAGTGCAAATCCACCTAGGGACAGTTAAGAACAGGTGTATCTGTCCATAAATATCTTGATTGGAGAACCCTTGCGTATAAGTTAAAACTACACTAGGATCACATATTTGCATAGGTAGGTGGAAACTTTCACTGACTCCTGCTGTATCTGCAGGAGTATTTAACCCTGTGGTGGGTTGACCCTGGCTGGAGGCCAGGGGCCCACCCAAGCCGCTCAGTCACTGACCCCCTCGGCTGGGCAGGGGAGATAAAATAGAATGAAAGTCTTGTGGGTCGAGATAAGGACAGAGAGAGAGCACTCGCCAGTTACCGTCACGGGCAAAACAGACTCCGCGTGGGGAAAAATTAGCTTAATTTATTACAAATGAAATCAGAGTACGGTAATGAGAAATAAACCCAGATCTCAGAACACCTTCCCCCACCCCTCCCTCCTTCTCAGCTCAGCTCCACTCCCGTTTTTCTCCCCTTCCTCCTCCCCGGTGGCACAGAGGGATGGGGAATGGGGGTTGGGGTCTGCCGCTCCTTCCTCCTCAGGGGCAGGACTCCTCACTCTGCCCCTGCTCTGGCCTGGGGTCCCTCCCACGGGAGACAGTTCTCCACAAACTTCTCCAACCTGGGTCCCTCCCACGGCTGCAGTCCTTCAGGCACAGACGGCTCCAGCGCGGGTCCCCCGCGGGGTCACAACTCCTGCCAGCAAACCTGCTC
>JAVKLA010000040.1:22198388-22208603 GCA_034782735.1 Sagittarius serpentarius
GGGAGATCTGCCCCGGCGTGGACGGACCTCCCTGGGCTGCAGGGGCACAGCCTGCCTCACCGGGGTCTTCCCCAGGGACTGCAGGGGAATCTCTGCTCCGGCACCTGGAGCACCTCCTGCCCCTCCTGCTCCACTGACCTGGGGGTCTGCGGGGCTGTTTCTCACGTTCTCACTCTTTCTCCCACTGCAACTGCTCTTGCACAGCAACTTTTTCCCCTTCTTAAATAAGTTATCCCAGAGGCGCTGCCACCGTCGCTGATGGGCTCAGCCTGGGCCAGTGGCGGGTCCATCTTGGAGCCGGCTGGCATTGGCTCTGTTAGACATGGTGGAAGCTTCCAGCAGCTTCTCACAGAAGCCACCCCTGTAGCCCCTCCACTACCAAAAGCTTTCCATGCAAACCCAGTACAAACCCAGGCAGTATCACATGGCCGGCTAGCACGCTGTAGGTTCACCTGCTTTGGAGGCAGCAAAGCATCTCCACTCTCCTGGACACCGGCCTTCCTGGGCACCGGCCTTCCCCACCAGTTCTGAGTCCTGGCCACCACAATGGTCCTTCACACTTCGGAGAGGACGTCCAGTCCAAGCCCTCTCTAGTTCCTGACTTTGCCATAGGTATGGGGACAGCAGGGGAGGGTCTGACCCATACCAGTCTCAGCTTTGGCTGACGTCCATGCCAGGTCCTCCCTCCCAGTGCACCATCACTACTTGCTGGGCTGTAACTGTGCCTCTTGGAGGTGAGAGGACAGACGTCTCTTGTCCCTCTTGGGTGCTCTCATTGCTGTGATGGCTCCCTCTGAAGTCTCTTTGCTGGTGACCCAAGACACCTTGTATCTCTGCCTGAAGCACTGTGCAGCCATAGCCAGACATCGCCATATCCATGCCATATCCATGCCATATCCATGCCATCGATCTGTCTGCCCCTTGCTGTCAACAAGAACCAAGTGCTGCAAATGTCCTGTCCACCAGAGTTATTGCAGCCCGCAGAGAGGCCTGCTTCTTGCTGATCTCCACCGACATCAAGAACAAGCAGATAAATCAAATTACCCAAAGCTTCATCACGTGTGCAGAGCAACAGATGTGAGATAAAAGAGATATATTGTTTTCACCATTTTCCCCTCCTTTTACAACTTTTTTCCCCCACAGGCTCCACTGCCTACTCTGCAGACAGGGAAACTGTACTGAGAAGAGGTTACAGACAGAGGAGAGGGAATGCATGTGCTTGGAGGTGAAACAAGGCAGAAAAAAAAGCAAAGAAGAACAGCTTCAGAGAAAAGTGCAATATACTCATAAGTGAGGTCAACTGTGGTCTTTCCACCACACCTTTGGTTTCACTCAAGATGCTTTTTGCTAGTGGCTCTCTTAATTCCAGATAGATGAGAATGCTGTTCTTCAGAAATCTTTATTAGTAACAACAGAAAGTCTGGTTTGCCCTAAAATCATACTGGTTTCTTGGCCTGAACAATTTAATGTAGCAGCAAGTTCCCCCAGAAAACTGCAGACTGTGCAAAATGTACTTTGAATTTCCTGGATCGTCTTTTGGCTTCTGACACATGTCTTCAAGCCCTGCATGTTTTAATTGCTTCTATCATATTCCCCTTCTCCTTGTCTCCTCTTTTAAAACCGCATGGATTCTTAGTCTCTGCTTATAGGAAAAATGTTTTATTGCTTCTTGTTTTCCTTTTTCTTATTGGTTTGGGGGCTCTACCTTATGGTCATGAGCCACCTTCGGGTTCTGCCAAGTTCTCATGTGTCCTTCAAGACCCACAGACGTGAAATGCAGAAGTAGCCACAAGCAGCACACTGGGCTTGCATTTCATTTGGCTGGTTGTAGGGTGGAAGGCAAGTTTACATGCAAGGACAAGGGCTGAATGCTTCGGTGGGGTAAGAAAGACCAGTCATCAGGCTGGCAGAGGGGTCGGCATGTTGAATATCGTGGTAGAGGAAGGAGATTTTGAGGAAAGAAGAAAATAAGGCTATGTGACCTACTTGATTAGCACAGAAGGTGCTCTGTGCGTGCTTTCAAAACATGGGAAGAGAAGATAGTACAATCAGTTGTAGTAAATGGGAATCACACAGATAGATCTCTGCCCCTGGGGGATTTACTTTCTTAGTTCTGTTAATGCATAGAAGAGAAGCACCTGGACCTCCTTGCAGTGTCCGTAAACGGCACAGCGAACCATCTAGCCCATCTCGCATGCAAAGCCTTAGCTTAAACTAACTGATGTTATGCATATCCCTGACAAGCCTTTAGTAGTTCCCACGTGAAGCCTCCATTTTAACTGAATTTGTAAGCCACGTTAGACTGGTAGTCACTGGGTTCAAATGATAATCACTGACTATGCTATTTTTTATGCAGTATAGCCTGTACTGAGGAGGAAAGATATTGCAGGTACTCTTTGAATTTCAAATAAAGAGAAGCAGCTGGTGGAGACCCTCTGCAATAGATTTGCACAAACACACACCCCGGAATGGAGCAGAACTGGAGACCAGCATGACTGCTCAGTCATGTTTGTAACCTTCCTGGCCACTTTTATAAATACTTATGATTCTGTATTAAAGAATAGCAGGCACGCACCATTCCCACGCAACCCTTGTGAAACAGTCATAAGAGCACCAGCAGTCACACTGACACCACAGGTCACAGGTGAGCGGCTTGTTGGGGAATACTTTGACTCAATGGCCTTTTCATGGCTGCATCCGACAGCTGGCTTAAGTCCTTCTCCCAGGGACCGAGGACCACCACATCTCTGTCCTTCCCAAGGGCCTCCAGGTTATGGCAGACACTACAGCTATTAATCCTAAGTGCCAGCCCCTGTATTTTGTATAGGTGGATGTCACTTTGCAGCTGTTGCTGTTGTTCTCAAGTCACCATTGTGCCTTAATAATATTCTAATGTATTCTAACTCTTTATTGGCAAGAGCATCATAGCTTTACGTCATCAGCAATTTTAATTTAATGACTGTGATTTATTGCCAGAATCACTTATGAAAATACTGTGATGTCTTCAAAGACATGCTATGGAGAAACTCCACTCCTGATGCCCATAATTTTCCATGCAATGCAACCTGCTGTTATCTCCTCCTTATTTTGTTCCAGACTCACCTAGGCTCAGTTTCCTACAACATGACTAGCCATATGGTTTCCTGAAGTCCGTGGACTTTTGCTTAGAAAATTAGTTGTTCTGTCAAAGTAAACTGTCAGGTACAGGATCTACCTTTTCTAAAATTTTGCCATTTTTTCTTCCAGCCACCCTTGGTTTTTAACTCTTCAATAATATTTTATTGGCTCGCAGACTGTTGAAAACAGATTAACAATTGACTGTTACATACTTTTTTTTTAAAGGTGGTACAATAGTTTTATAATTGATAGTTGATTCCAGGCCAAACCTAAGAAACCTGCCCCAAATTGGCGGGAAACTGCCTCAGGTCACACGCAAATTGGTGGAAAGGCTGAAATCGCCATCCTGCAAGACCCTCGCTTCCTATGGTGCCTTTTTTATCCCATGTACTTTGCCTCATGACTTAACTGACTCCTGACTCACGTCAGCGGACTCAGGCTGCCTGTCTTCTTCATCTTGTCGTTGCTGCACTTTCCATTTTTCCTTTACTGTGTTCTATTGCTTTTCCTATTTTAGATGCTTTTACAGTTCATTTGTTTTTCTGAATCAAAAAGGAAGCTATGAAGACACCTTGTCTACCAGGCAGGGCTTGCTGGGGCACGCCGTGTGCCGGGTCGGCTGCCTGCGGGAGCTGGCTGCCCTCCGCTCAGCAGGGACAGGCGGCCGAAAGCACGTGGGCTCCGCTCGCCTCGTCAAAATCAGCACCACGATGTTATGCTCTGAACCACGCATTACAGATTGGGGGGTATTTTGCAAAGCCACCACGAAAGCAGAAACTTTGTTTTTTGAAGGAGGCATCGGCTTCCACAGGCTCCAAGGAGAGGAGGACTCGCTGCACTTGCAGTTGTTTCACGAGCAGCTGCCGTGACCTGCAGACCTGGTGATTGCCGACGGCCCGCGGCGCCGGCGGGCTGGAGGGGGGGAACCCCAATAACGCTGCCCCTGCACATGTGCTGGAAGCCACAGCAGCAAACCTGTGCCTGGGAGGACCCCGTCCCTAGGCAGTCAGCTCTTGTGCCCCATGAAATCACTGCTGCCTTTGCTCAGGAACAGACTCAAGTCAGCACTTTCTCCACCACGCTGCACGGTAATTTTCCTGATCCTGCCTATATTTAACTTTTCCCCTTGGACTGAAATGTTGTAACAAAAAATTTCTGTCAGCTGGAAAAAAGGAACAATGCCTGGCTCAGAGCCTGTGCTCAGCAGTGAAGAGTCTGCAATTACAGTACAAAAAAAAAAAAGCCCCAAAACACCAGGAACAAAAACAAAGCAAAAATCTTGTTCCAATTTCTCTGAGATTCTTCCTTGCAGTTATTTTTCTCACAAGGATAAGCAATATAGCAGGGAAAGAGACCTTAGAATAGAGAGCAATAAAATATAAAATAAAAATCCTGAAGTCTATTTTGCTTGCCAGAATATCTACTGTTACAACATGATTGCAGAGAGGCAGCAGTGCGCACGGTGCATAAAAGTGCTTTGAAGGAGACTGACTCTCATGTGGAGTTGGGTCTTAAAATTGCCTGTCACTCTCCCTCTCCCACCTGCCAGGCTGGCTGCGTGCGAAAGCCTGAGCGATGCACCCCGGGCGTTCCCCGGCGGTGGGAACGAGCGCTGGAAATTGCTGGATGTTACCGCTGCCCTGTGCTGGGCAGGCTCCGAGCTCCCCACCGGCTCCTGCGCCGAGGTGGGCTCGGGGCTGCCTGGGAAGCACTGCTCCCGTAACAGCCCACCGGCAGCATCGCACCCACAGCCCTGCCCGGGATGACACCCGCTCTGTCTGCGCGGACCATTATGCATAACCCATCCTCTACGCAAGAACATCCTTGAGCAAAGCCTACTGCTGCTGGGGGAAGCAGGAGTAACACCAGCCCAATGCAGTGCTCGCCACTGAAAGCTCCGCACAGGCAGCACGCTGGCGCACTGGAGCATATATTCCACTTTTTCCACTTTTGGTCTGTCTTATCTTCTTCTCTAGGATTTTGGAGTGGACATCGCCAGTCATCTTGGGAAAGGCAGCAGGCTGCGTTGTCTGCTTGTTCCTGCCAATGAGAAATAATCGCTTTCGCTAGACAAGCCGTGGGCTAATATTGCAGCCAAGGGAACTGCAGGAAATGAATGTTCATCAGATATAAATGCATAAGTAGAAAACAGGCCACAATTTTTGCATGACTCAGGATGATAGCCGTATGCTTATGGAATCACAGGGAATAGTGTAGGAGGGACCTTGCATGTAAACTCATCTATGTCCTGATTCCAGGGCACGATCAGCTGTACCTAAAGTATTCCCATAGATTTGCTTCTGCTTCCAATAGACGTCTCTAAAGCAAGTCATATGTTTAGTCACAATGTCTGCACAACTCCAGGGCAGACAGTTAATCCCTGAAGAATCTGAGCTGCCATGTCCTGAGCATCATCCCTTTTGCTCCCCTCAAGCAGCACACCACACCAGTGTCCCTCACAAAATCCCTCTTCTTTCACCGGTTTCTTGAGAGGTTTCCAGAACCTTCCTGACAGACCCTGCCACCAGAGGCTGCTCTGGTGGGACTTCATGAGCATCCCAGGCACAGGCACGGCCGGGGCTGACATCAGCCTCACAGCCCGGGGTCCACCCCGCAGGTCCTCCTAGACAGCCTGGCTCACACATGCACCTGCATCGACCACCCCTGCGCTCCTACCCATCAGCGACAAGTTCCCTTTCTCCAGGTTTTCACAGGAAAAGCAAGCCCATTTCCTGGCCTGGAGGACTGGGGTACAGAGTCATTTGGGAAAGCAGGACCTAGTTTCTCTGTTGCAGGCACTGGCTGACTCCTCTGACTCACCGGTGGCTATAGGTCTTTGCTAGGCTCACAATATCCTGGGGTTTTTGATTCCATTTTGAATTTCTCATCCACCTCTCTCTTTCTGGTGTTTTAGACCAAATCCTTATACAGAGTCATGAAACTGTCTGCTCAATGCTGCACAGGTTTTTGGTCTCTGCCTCCTCTCCTCTAAAATCTGGCTGAATTGATTATTCATGTTTTGTAAACTGAGATGTAGAGCCCATGAAATGTTAACGTGTGGGAAGAAGGAGAGGATGTTTAATAAGAGCAAAGCTAGGACACAGCGAGTCGTGCACCTTCCCTTCAAAGGGGAGCGATCACAGGGCAGGGCTCTGCAAAGCTCTTCGCTTGATCCGCTTTAGCTGCAAAACCTTCAAGTCTGATTTTAAAAGAAAAAAAATGAAAGGGGAAACTAAATAGAATCAAGTAAGTTGATTCCCAGCTGGCCTGAACATGCAAGCACAGCAGCTTGTCAGAAACATGTTAATCCCAGCTGAAGGACTGGAGACTTGAAGCCTGATCCAGTGTCCTAGCACAGGGCATGGCCAGATGAACTCCTGACATTTTTACCTCCTGTAAAACTGAGTCAATGACAATGAGGCCAGAGTGTGCAGAAGAGAAAGGAAAGCATTTTAATGATGTGCTTTTATTTAGCAAGGCACTAGTTAGAGAATAAATTCTTCTACGGAATGAACGTGCATTTTAATTACGAAAAATTATATAAATAATTAAGACACAAATGCTTTTAGGTACCATTACACTGAGGATCCAAAAGAAACCAGAAGTGGGAGAGATGGCCAAACAAATTTGGATGATTCAGGACCCAGCTCTGCTCAGCCATCAGAACACAACGGGTCAGATCCGAAAAAACGAAAGCGCCTTGGGTTCTGCCGAGCACAGAGACGGCACAGCCCTTCCCCCTGTGCTGGCCGTGCCCTTGGCACTGCTCGAGACCCCAAGGCTAGCAGCAGCGGCACAACCAGCTCTTTACCAAGAGCACTGGCCAGCCCGCTCCACCCGGGAGCCTGGAGGCTGCCGCAGCGCTGGCGGGGCTGTGCCGCCGGGTCCTGCCTGGCTGCCCCGCTCTCCACCGCCTGCCCCGGGGCTCCCCGCCTGCCCCGGGGGTCCACCACAGCGCTGGGCTGTGTGGTTGAACCTCGGCGCCAGTGCCACCGCTCACGGCAGGAGAGGTGGGAGCAGCTGGTCCCACGGGTCCCTTTGGCCACAGGGCCTTTGCGCCCGGGAAGGCGCTGCAGGGACACCCACCAGAGCACCCAGGTGTGGAGCCTGCCGATCCGCCCCAGCCTCTCGGCAACGCTCAGCCCCTTTCCCCACCTTCCTTCAGCAACGGTAACGAAACGTCTTCAACTGCTGAGCCCTGGGGTCTTCTCCTTCCCCCCGAGCCCCCCGGCCTCTCCTGGCCCTCAGCAGGAGCAAGGCCTGTGCCGGCGGCACGCCTGCTCGCAGGGCCAGCCGGCAGCGCGCAGCCCTCCGCCCCGGCTACGGGGAACCTCCTCTGGTTTGTTTTGGGGTGGGGGGGTGGCTGGTTTCTTCTTGTATCTGCACAGCTTTTCTGCATAAAGCTAAGTTAGCATCCCCACTACAACTGGTATTTTAGTTCAGTTATTAATTATAACTACTAGCTCAGATCACACTCATTAGCTGAATGAGCAATAATGCACGTTAAGCTTCTATCCGTTGATAATATTCTCCAATGGATTGAGTATGTGTCATTTGACACTGATAAACTAGGCAATATTATGAGCTGAATGTCTTAAATGCTACACAGATGGGGAATATATTAATTTAAGAAAATGTTATTAAGTGTTTAAGGAGTGTAATTATGAGCAGCCTTCTCATTTGACACCTGTGTGCAGTCTTTCCTTGTGAGATAAAGACAGAGGAATGAGAACTGGAAACCAGCCTTCAAACCTCTCAATTTTATTCTCTTTTTAACTTCCTGCTAAATTAATTATTTTCAAGATACAACCAGCATTGTAAAGAAATTTTAACCGAAAACAATACCGGCTTGCAGTGCAGAGAAATATTCATTTTAATACTACATTTATTTAGCAATACAAGACACTTTCTGAGGAGGACTCCAGCTTGGCAGCACGTAACATGGACAAGTCTGCCCACAAGCCGGCAAAGCACCGGGCAGCACCGATGGCCACCAGCCTGGGGGCTGCGTCAGGCAGCTGGGGGGGGCCCTGCCAGCTGCTGGTCAGTACTGCCGCTTTGCAGAATTCCCAGGAAATTTTTAGGGGGTTGGGGAGAGGAGGGAAAATTAACCTTATTACACTGTAGACATTTCAAAGTTAGTTGTCCCATTCCAAATTACTCACCTGGACTGGGGCTGTGCTCGATGGAGTGAGGCAGGCATTCCCTGAGGGTGTTATCGCAGTGGAAAATAAGTGTTGAAGGAGACTGGGATGAATCTGTCTTGGTGACTAGAGACGGAGCCTAGATGATCAGTTTAGACTTGGGCAACTCACTTCTCCATGTCTAAAGGCAGAGGATAAGAGCAATGCCCGGGGCATCTCCCACATCTCTGCTGAAGGAAGCAGCTGCCGTGCGCCGTCCCGGCTCCCCCTGCGCCTCCCGCAGCATCCTGCTGAGCTGGCCTCGGGAGGAACTGGAAGACCCCGCTGCAGACACTCAGCGGACCTCTGTAAAAATTAATTAAGTAGGATGCCTGCAGCACTGCCCCGCCCCCTGCGCCCCAAAACAACCTTTTGGCATTGTTAAACACATCGCGGCTGCTTGTGATGAGAGGTACCGAACACGGGCAACATGCGAAAGCAGATCCTGAGGAGCTGTTGCGTGGCTGCACGTGGAAACTGCCTGGAGCTGCTGCTACTCAGCAGAGTGAATGCGCAGCAGAACATCAAAAAACCGGGGGCGGGATGGAAGAACACTGAACTGCAACATCATTTCATGGAGGGCTGCTTCCGCGGAAATGCTGAGCTTACTCTGCCGGTATGTCAAAGTCTGTTGATTTAAAACATATTTGTAACAACTACTACTCACCAGGTAGCCCTGCTGGGTTCCTAAGCAGTTTGAGAGAAGATTCATGTTAACAGGGAAGTCTTCTGCAAATAGAAAAAGCATTTTCTGGAAAAGTGGTAACTGGCAGCCAGGACATAATCCCCTGTAATTCTGCTGCACAAATCACCAGAGAAACTTCATCTGGAATAAAGTATGAACCTGTGCAGGGGAAAAAATCAGAGGGAAACTGATGTCAAGCAGGTACAAGCCAACAAGGAAAATGGACAGCATATTTTACAGAGGGCAACAAAAAGTTTTTGACTTGTTTAGCACAGCAAATAACGGTTGAACTAAGGATATGATTGACATCTGTGAACACATCAGGAATAATTGTGAGGAGAAGGACAAAACTATTGAAGCAAAAAGGGCAATTGGAAGGAAAAAACCCGAAGACATATAGGCAAAGGTTAATACTGTAATTCCCTAGAAACTGGATTTTTTTTAACCACCACAGTGTCACATTCTGCAGTTAGTACCAGGACTGGGACTCATGGTGGTTTCTCCTGCAAGGCTTGGTTCACATTATTGTCTAGAATAGACTCCTCTTGGAAGAAAAAGCAAACCAAATACACGTGGCATAAGCAAAGTAGCAAGCTATGTCTGCTAACGAGTGTTCAGACCATGGTGCAAAGCGAGACCCCGTCCCAAGGGATGTCGCTTCCTTGTGGAAGCCTGGGGCTGAGCACCAGCAGCTTCAGCCCAGGGTGTCCCATGCCATGCTGATGGATACTTCTGCTTGATGTAAGGACGTGCCTAAGGTCCTCTGCCCAAAATGTGTCATTTGCGGTTAAAATTGGTATATTTTGCAAGCCGTTTATAGCCTTCCATGGAAAAGTCCTAACCTTGCCACATTTCTTTTCAATGCAATGTTCTCTTTGATGTTTAGATTCATAAATATCAATATAACATTTATAACTCTCCATAGAATCATAGAATGGTTTGGCTTGGAAGGGACCTTAAAGATCATCTAGTTCCAACCCTGCTGCTGTGGGCAGGGACACCTTCCACTAGACCAGGTCGCTCAAAGCCCCGTCCAGCCTGGCCTGGGACACCGCCAGGGATGGGGCACCCACATCTTCCCTGGGCACCCTGTGCCAGTGTCTCACCACCCTCACGGTGAAGAATTTCTTCCTTACACCTAATCTAAATCTAGCCTCTACCAGTTTAAAGCCATTGCCCCTCATCCTGTTACTACCTGCCCTTCTAAAAAGTCCCTCCCCAGCTTTTTTG
>JAVKLA010000040.1:22208703-22227415 GCA_034782735.1 Sagittarius serpentarius
CCCTCTGATCATCCTCGTGGCCCTCCTCTGGACTCGTTCTAACAGTTCCATGTCCTTCTTGTGTTGGGGGCTCCAGAACTGGACGCAGTACTCCAGGTGGGGTCTCATGAGTGCAGAGTAGAGGGGGAGAATCACCTCCCTCAACCTGCTGGCCATGCTTCTTTTGATGCAGCCCAGGATACGACTGGCTTTCTGGGCTGCTAAGGCACATTGCTGGCTCATATTGAGCTTCTCATCCACCACCACCCCCAAGTCCTTCTCCTCAGGGCTGTTCTCAATCCACTCATCGCCCAGCCTGTATTTGTGCTTGGGATTGCCCTGACCCAAGTGCAGGACCTTGCACTTGGCCTTATTGAACTTCATGAGGTTCGCACAGGCCCACCTCTCAAGCCTGCCAAGGTCCCTCTGGGTGGCATCCCTTCCCTCCAGCGGGTCGACCGCACCACACAGCTTGCTGTCGTCGGCAATCTTGCTGAGGGTGCACTCTCTACCACTGTCCATGTTGCCGACAAAGATGTTAAACAGCACCAGCCCCAGTACCGACCCTTGAGTGACACCACTTGTCACCGGTCTCCACTCGGACACTGAGCTGTTGACAGCAACTCTCCGAGTGCGACCATCCAGCCGGTTCCTTATCCACTGAGTGGTCCATCCGTTGAGCCCATTTTTCTCCAACTTCGAGGCAAGGATGTCGTGCGGTACAGTATCAAACGCCTTGCACAGGTCCAAGTAGATGACATCAGTAGCTTTAGCCTTATCCACCAATGTTGTAACCCCGTCATAGAAGGCCACCACATTGGTCAGGCACGATTTGCCCTTAGTGAAGCCATGCTGGCTGTCACCAGTCACCTCTTTGTTTTCCATGTGCCTTAGCATAGCTTCTAGGAGGACCTGCTCCATGATTTTGCCAGGCACAGAGGTGAGACTGACCAGCCTGTAGTTCCCCGGGGTCTTGTTTATCTCTCTTCTTAAAAATGGGGGTTATATTTCCCCTTTTCCAGTCTGCGGGAAATAAACTGTGATTTTAAAAGGAGAAAATAAAACTATGTATTTTATAGCACCAAATTATCACTGTAACCGTCCCTTATCACCTTTTTTGGCTTTTTTTGGAGCCCTGTCTGTCCCCGCACCGTTTTGAAAACAGCAAGAGGAGGTTCAGCGACCGTGGCCCTGTGCTGCTCTGCACAGCCCTTGCTGCAGGAGGCTGCCAGCATCACTGGTAAACCTTCCGCTGCGAATGACACAGACCTTCAGCAGTTCGTTTAAATTCGGTCGATTTTACACACAGGAGAATCTCCCTGTGTTTGTATAAACACCAAACCCCCGGGTTCTCCTCCAGCATCCAATTTTATTTATAGCGCATCCAAAAACAGTCAATAAAATAGAGTTCAGGGTTTCATTTTACTGGAACAGCTAAAATGTAGGAAATATTTAGTTTATTTATAGACTTTAATTTGCAGACACAGGTGCTGAGCCCTGTCATTCTTTTCTCTTCCTTGGTGAATAATGATGGACAAGCAGAGGGGTCATGTAGATATTTTAATCATAGAATTTTTTAGCCCCTGGTATTCAAAAGCACTGTTTTGCTCTTTTTTTTTTTTTATTATTTGTGTTTCAAACACATCCTCTATGGAATAAACCACAAAAAAGTCAATGTTTTATCCTTCTTCTCTCCTAGGTGTTAAAGTAAAGCTGAAACACTTGAGATGTACATTTCAATTGCAACTAGCTACACATTTTTTGTGACGATACTTTATGTCAAGAATATAAATAAACATGTGCACAGAGAAGAGTTTCAATATTTCAGTACTTGTTTCTTTTTGTAGTTTTAAAAACGCAAGTCCAAAACCTTTCCATCAGGAAATTTGGATGAGAATGTATCAGAAGTATGAAAAATGTGCATCTTCTGAAAAATACATCATAAATAAAATTGCAGTGTTTCAAGAAAACCGTCATGCCAACTAACATTTTGTTTCCTTCGAAGTTTTTAATGAAAAAAATCCAGAGTAGAATCATTCTTAAAATCATGCTTCCCCAAACTGACTGTACCCGACAGCCCTTTCCCTACCAACTCATCTTTTATGAGCAGTGGCAAAAGATCAGGATCCCAGTGGCATCGCTCTCGCTTGCTCTTTGGTGTGGATCTTCAGAAATTAGTGCAGTGTCATTAACATCAGATGAGAGTGAAGTAGCTGTAAACCAGACTCCGACAGCAAAGACCCCTGGGGTTTTCAGCAGCTCTTCTGCTAACATTGCCGTGCTTTGTCTCTGCAGAGCAATTCTTTATAAAGACAGTTCTGAGGATGAACTGGCCAGTGTTAGTCTGGATCGATTTATATTTCCTCTCAAGGAACTAGTAGCTGAAATACAAATTCTAGCTGAATAAAACATGAAAAAAAAATATCTTTGAAAACCGTGCCACTGAAGCATAGAAATCTTTTTTCTTTCTGAATTATGCTGGCAAATTAATGAGAACTATGCGCTGGCTCCCCGTTTGCCCATGCACAGTCACCTCATGGGGGCAAATCCTGCGCGCCCGGCGTGGAGGTACACCCCCCGCCCTAGCCGGCAGTGCCTCACCCATCGCTCTCCAACGTGTGGAGCGGGGCAGGAGAGGAGGTGGGTTAGCAGCTTTCTGACTGCTTGGATCTATTCACTAAATTCCTTTCACACACAACTGAACACTGCTCCTGATTCCCAGCAGAGGCAGGAGGACTCTGAAGGGTCACCCAACAGCCCTGCAACCAGTCGTGTGCTTGTGCAGGGGATGTCAGTCGATGCAAGTATCCCATCTACAAATTGATAACCATGTTTCATCTTCATACAGGTTCACAAGAAGAAAATCGTGTGAAATGACAGTGGCAAGAGCACTGCACATTCAGTATTTCTCATCCGCTGATGTGTG
This sequence comes from Sagittarius serpentarius, assembly GCA_034782735.1. NCBI lineage: Eukaryota > Metazoa > Chordata > Aves > Accipitriformes > Sagittariidae > Sagittarius > Sagittarius serpentarius. The sequence goes on from JAVKLA010000040.1 coordinate 22,211,609, forward strand.
GACCCCAGCGTGGGCTGCATGGAGTACGCAACAGGGCTGCGAACGCGAGAACCCTAAAGCGAGAAGAGGTGTCTCGGTGAGCAATTGCTGGAGTGTGCATCAATTAAAAACAGAAATCCAGATGGAAAACAAGTAAAAAAAACCCAAGAATTGAAATACTCTGGGATTTTGGTGCAGGCTGTGATAATTTAGGACCCTTTCAGAGAGCGGCCTCCCTGTCTTAGAGGTTATTAAATTGACACCCTGCTGCTGAGCAAGGCAGGAAATGCCCCAAGCAGAACAAACTCGTAGGCTGAAAGAGAAGCACAAAGACTCACAGGAATGAATTTAAGCTTGTTTCAGACCCGGAGTCTGTGTAGCCCATAATGACTAGCAGCAATGGATGCTGGCAGAATAAGACTGATGGTCAGTTAGGACACAACCTTTCCACGCGTGCTCTCGCAGGTCAGTGGGGACCAGGTCAGGAGGGTGGAAGGGCATTTCTTCTCCTGTGTCCTCAGCTCTGAAGGATGGGTGAGGGCTGGTGCTCGTTGTGACCGAGCCTGGCACGGGGGATACCCAGGGGGATTGCTGGCAGCCGGGCACACTCTCCAAACACCTCTAAAATCTGGCAGCTTGGACGCGCGCGGTCCAGAGCAATCCCGTGTGCTCGCAGATCTGCCAAAGGGAGCATATTGCTTAGTAAAACCCTAAGGCAGGCACCATGCAGTGTACACAAGGATACTGAAATAAAGGCAACAGCACTGAAATAAATGGCAGACTCAATTGCTCTACTTTATTAGATGCTGACAAGCGAACATAAATCCCTATCTGCAAAAATCGGTTATGTGCATTTGGACAACTGAATAAGGAGGACTGAAATATTGTTCTATTTACTTTCAAGGCACAGAACCAAGACACTCTTTGTTACCTCATAAAATGCAGCATAGTGAAGTTAATACCTTTTTGCCAGCAGCTTTTTGCTCTCTCTTGCCAGAGACAGCCTCCGTTTTCAAGACTGCACCATCAATCCAGAAACCATAAGGACCTAAGTTTTTATGTATACGCTTACTTGATCCAAGGCTGAAATAAATGCCTATTATCTGTCTCGTGCACTGGGCTGTCTTGCAGCAGGAGGTGGCTAATACCAGCACAAGAAGGTGCAAAGGTCACTTCAAACCACACTGATCTGCTCTCCTGACTTTGCTTTTGCCACAAAATAGCACGATGTGCTGCTGAAAGGGAGAGGTGCTGGGGTGCTGGACACCCCTCCTGGGTAGGGAGCACAGGGCAGAGGAGGCTCGGTCCATGGGGGGTCAGGTGGGAAAAGGCTCACCCACATTTTGCCCTCACCAAGAGGTAAGTGTCAGAGGTTGTAGTGCTGTATGCTGTGGATTTAGTCCCTGCCCATCTTCTTTTCAACCCAGCAACAATTGTTTTTGGGAAGCCCTTGGGACAGATTCAGACTGCAAGATAAACAGTAGAGTCACATAAACGTGTCCCACTTGTCTCACCTGCGGGCCAACATTGAGGAGCACTCGTGTAACTCATAATCAATGATTTATTCAGCATAAGTGATTTATTTTATTCTGCTTCTTTAATAGCCAAAAGCAAAACTTTCTGTCTTCAGAGGTACTCAGTTCAGTGGTGGTTTTTCTTCCACAAACAAATAATCCAAAAGTGTTCCTTGCTCACAACAGACAGGACAAGTCAGATAACACTAGCTTTATTCCACAGTGGGGCAAGCAATCAAAGATGCCAAAATTCATTTTCAGAGCATTTCATGCAAGGCGATGTTCACTCAAATTTTCTTGGTATGCAAACATTAAACAGTAGGCACTTGGCAAATTAAAATATTTATGAAGTTCCAACTCTGAAATGGAAAACAGGTATGCATTTTTACTGTACCTTTAGGAAAAAAAACTCAGGTTGATCCAGACGTTTCACCATTATGAGCTACATGAGGAACTGAGCCTCTGCTACCAGATCTGACCCTTTCATCTGGGCACAACAGTTTCTATAATTCTTACACTGAAATTTTGTAAAACTTCACTCATCAGTGTTCATTGATTCTTGTAGGCATGAAGCATAGCCGGTACTTCCCAAACCTCCAAATTGCTATCTCATTAGCAGCTCAGCATGATGTATCTTGTGCATACTAAATGAAGCGGTGTGTCTATGTATCACGCTTCCTTTCCGTAGGAACACTAAAAGCACAGTTATTTTTGAGACTGCTTTTCTCCATTATTGTCTGTCCCCTCTTGCTACAGTTGCTGGGTGATTAAAGGATGCTCATATACTAAATTTTTCCCTTCAGCTGAGTTCCAGCAGTGTCAGATCTTCACGCACAACTGATAGAGAGACACCACGGAAGGTAGCAAAGACAGTCTAATAGAAAAAACAAAATAGTGTAATTTCCTTAATTGAAATAATACCCTTGAGATGAAGTCCAGGACCACCACAGTAATTAAATACTTAGGCGAGGTTTTCAAGACTTTGGAGTTGTGCAAGGGCTCAGGGACCAGCTAGCAGCGTCTCCGAATGTGCCTCCTCCTGTGAGGTGAGCCCGGCTCAGGTGGAGGGAAGTGGAGTCAACTCACTTCACCAGCGCCAAGCTCTTTAAAGCCTAAAACCCTAAGAAGTCTCCCCATTTCTTTAGGGACCTACATACTGCTGAAGATACGTTATGCTTCTAGTCTTGCTACCACAAATACTCACATATATTGCTCACTGGTCTGTTTTCTCCTGTGCTCAGACTATGTAGTTTGCAGGATTACAGCCCTGTTGCAGCGCTTTGCATCCACACCTGCTTTTTCCACTGGCAGGAAAGATTTCCCTATTTGTGGGCTGGACTGGGAAAAGACACGGTCTAGTTTATCTAGGTCACCTGTCTAGATAACAGAGTACAGACCACATCAGTACTTGCCTTTTCCCTCTTCCCTAAGACAAGCTGCTACTTTGCTGTTGGTATCATCATCATCACCCTTTGTTTACGGTCTTCTTTCTTGCGTGCTTGGAGGAGGAGATATTGGGAGACTTCAGTTATGGAGACCTCCATCCCTCAGCTCCATAGGCTGAGGCACGCCCTTGTTGGCATGAAGGAGAGAACAAGTATGTGAGCAGCAGTTTGGAAGCAAAAGCAGCTTTAGGGGGATGAAACCAGGTGGAATGGCCCAGGATCAGGGTCATGAACCTCTTTCTGCTGCCTGAGGTCCCCAACGTCCATAGGTCTGTTTTAGTTCGGAACATCCTGACTCACTCCTGCCAAAAGTTGCCTCTGGTGTTGGGCACCCTTCAGCAGGAAGCTTGAGTTTTGTCATCCACAGGTTGTTTAGTTTGAGCTCTGAGTTTGCCTGAATAACTGTACAAAGTTAAGTTTAGGTTTTGCCCTGCTACTGGAAACTCTGTGTTTTTGTGTAGGGGGGCATTATCGGAGGGGACGACTCTAGTACACCTGAATAATTTGCATGTGTTGGACCCAATTCTGGACTCTGTGGATGGTGACTACTTGACCTTAAGACATATTTTATGTTATTCTTTTTAGTTTATGTTGCACTGTATACAAGACAACCACAGTAGGAAATACCTAAACCTAGCTTATTTTTGGTGTTTCATAATCCATAACTTAGTCTTACTTTCTCACAGCCTTACTTTTTCAGCAAGGTTAGACTGGCACCTAATTTTAGGCAGCTGAACTGAAGCTCCAGAGAGGGTACAGTGTGGAGCAATGAGAGTGAGGGGAGAAGTGCTGGACAAACAAGGGATTTTTTTTTTGAGGGGGGAAGATTACTGTCCAGCAGGCATTGACCCATAACCAGCAAATCACTAACGACCCCACTTCTCCAAGCAGAGCAATCTACTATAGCTCCTAGATCTCTTCCTGCATACCTCAGGGAAACACAAACCCCTTTATTAATTATAAAAAAATCATAGGTTCTACTGGAAAAGAACATTTAATACACTAATATACAGCTAATCTGATGGAACACACCACAGATGGGAGCAATCGCACTGTAGAAAGACTCCCACAGAGCACATCTCCCTGCATATCCAGCGCCGTGAGCAACCGGAGTGCAGTCTTACAAAAAGCAGTGTCACGGTACAGTGCTAAGCATACAGAGCCTCACTGTGAAAGTGGGGGAAAAAATCCTAAAGTATTTGGAAAATAAAAAGGTTATATCCATAGCAGAATATGAACCTGAGACGTCAGTAATGAATTGGCTACTAACTCAAGCTCCAATAGAAAGCTAATTTGCTTTATATAATTAGAAGTGTCATATTCAATAGCACTTTCTGGTCCTTTTTTTAAAAGAGAATTAACAATAATTTGTTGTAATACAGCCCCATTGATTCTTGTTTGGAACTACAGATCAGGTAATTAGACATAATGAAAAGCAGAGAAGAGAGGAGGATGTAAAATTTCTAAAGCTATAGAGAGGTCGTCATCTATTGCAATGCTTACATTGATTAGCTTTATTGTATAGAAACCTTGAATTCTTAAGAGCAACAATAATGGCACTTCAAGTGCTCCAAATGTCTGGTAGCTGGTAGATGAAAAAGGTTGTGTAGGGCCAGCTCGGTTGTGAAAGAGCAGAAAGGATGAGCAGGCAGAAGCGGAGAAGGAGGGGGATGAGGGAAGAGGAGGGATGCCACCCTTCCAGGTCCTCTCTGCTGAGGGAGGGATGAAGGAGAGGAGCCAGTGGGTCGTTCAGAGTTGTCTTTTTCTCTGCCTTCCTGCTGGCATCTGAGGCTGACTCATTTCAGTCCTTTTTCAACTCTATTTCGCAGATTCTCTCGGGTAGTACAGCTTCAGAGCAGGGGGAGGAGAGAGGAGACAGGGAAGAGCATGGGATCTCTGCATCTGAGGAGAACCCCAGTGGTCCCCTCACATCCTCCACCGGGCAGATGGAAAGTGACACCAGGACTCTGCCCAGGATCTCCTCCTGCCGTCACGTCTTTGTCTCTGTTTCTGATACGAGAATCACAGAGCCCAGCAGCCCCTCGCTTCCTTTCCTTCTTTTTATAACTTTTTTCTTCCAAGTGACCTATAAAGGAAAAGGCTTTAATTCACGTTTTTCATATCTTGGATCTTATGCTCAAGTGCTAAAAAACCTCACTCCAATAGGCTGATCTACCGTGAATGCGCTCTGCAGTAGACGGAATAAAAACGACCGGGTAATAGAGAAGAGTTACACATCTCTCCTCTTGGCCGAGATAATTTTCAAGAGGGAAACAAAGGATCCATGAAGCACAGAGATGGGCTGAGATGGTGTTACCTGCGGAAGCCAGACCCATCCTGGTAAGACAGCGATCTCTGAGAAAGCCCTGGACTGGCTCTTTGCGTACTTCTTCATGCTTCATGGCTTAAAATACCTTTTCACTAGAAGGTGTTAGGAGAAATTTCCCTAAGGCAAGATTTTCCACATTTGTGTCCTAAGCATTTCGGGCATCTTCCGCTGCTGTGTGTGCCCAGTCCACCAGTACAGAAAAGATTCAGAACAAGAAGCCCATCCAGCTATCCCTGTATCTTAAACAGCCTTTACACAGGCGTTTTGGCTGCAGTTAAACCTCTTTCCAGTTAGAAACATACTGTGCAGCTGTTCACCTTTGTCCCATACCTAACGACTTGTGAGGGCAGTCCCTCAAAACATAACTCCGGTTCGTTAAAGAAGGGGACTGCGTGACGGGAGCCAGCTGTCCCGCGCTGGGCTGCCTGCGCGGAGGTGGCACGGCTGGGCTGGGCTCCCACCGGCTCTTCCCACACCGCCAGACCCCTGCCTTGGAGCAGAGCTCAAGGGGGGAGAGCTCCCTTTTTGGCAGCAGCTCTTCGAAGGAGCCTTGGTGCCAGCTGGCCCGGGGTGCAGTGAGGGTTTTAGGGGAGGTGAAATGAGTTTTCTTGTCTGAAGCAGGGCATGAAGCTCTGGGGTCTGGCAGAGAGCTGATAATACATATTTTCTCATGTATTAGGAAACGAAGAGGACGTGAAAGCCAGATGTGAACAAAAGTACTTTAATAACTATGTTCTCCTTGCATAAATTCATAGGGAATTCCTTTGGAAACATTCCCTTTTTCTTGCATGAGAACTTAGTCTGTGTTCATCAAGCACAAAACATCATACAGTCTTTTAACATTCAGTGCTAGACTTCGCATTGGGAATGCAGGATGTGTGAAACTGGCTTGAAATAGGACAAAAAAAAAAAAAAAAAAGACAAGCCGTTCTATTCCCCTGGGGTGTGCCATCGTGTTTTCGGAGTCTGGAACCTTTCAGCATTTATAATATGGAGTATTATAAATATTCATACAGACACTCATAGGCTGAAATTAAATGAACTCATCATAGTTATTTTTAGTATAATGGACGTAGGCAAGAAGAAAATCCCAAGCAAGTGAATAGATGTAATTGGGGTAATGGTGGTACCTTTCCCCCCCCCATTTCAGGAACTGACATGCAAAGAAAGTTAAAAATGCTCACAGAGAGAAATGTGTTGTGCGGAGGCAGCGAACAGGCTGAGGGTAACGGTCGTGTTTCTCAGCAGAGCCCCCACTTGAATCGGAGCTGGGCCCTGCGCTGATGAATTTATTCATAAGTTATATGAGTGAGGCACTCTACGGCGAGCTGGCAAAAGCGGGTTCCCCGGGGTGGCGGCGAGAGCAGCAGCCTGCAGCCAGAGCCACGGGAGCCGTGGGGTGCTGAGGGATGGGCAATGAAAAACAAAGCAAAATTCAAACAGGTGAAAATCAGCTGATGTGCACTGGTGCAGGGGAGGGAGCCCTCCTTACAAAAGCAGGATGAAGGCCTCCAAACTATTTATTACCTCGCTGGAAAAGAATCTGTGAGTTACAGCTGGTTGATCTGTGAGAAAGGCAGTTGAGGGCTCAGCAGGGACATCAAAAATGTGTCACGTCAGGCCTGGAAATGGGAACGTGGAGGTTAAAAACCAACAGAGGGGTTTCTTCGTGCACATGTGGGTGCTGAACGGCTGCTAGGGTTCAAAGAACCGATTGCAGGATCTCCGGGGAGAGGAGAGCAGTGGGGAGCAGCACCAGAGGAGAGGTGAGGGGCCAGCACAGGGCTGGAAGGAGTGGCCACCGGGACCGCTTTTCCTGGGGATTCTTCTTTGCATTTGTTCCATTCCTACATTTTCTTTCTAAAAAAATCAGGGCCAAAGGGACCTTTGCTCCAGCACAGAGTGGCAGCTACGCTTCCAAAGATTTAGTCAGAGATTTTTCTTTTCCCGCTTTACTTCTTTTAGTTTTAATCTTTTACAATTTGTAGAAGCACCTTTAAAGACATTAACTTCTGGTATTTTCTTAAAAAAATTCTCATACAGATCACAGTGGGCTGCCGCCTTCTGCAGGTGGCCTGGGAACACATCCCTCATTAGCTGAAAAACGGCTCTGGCTGCTAGAAACAAGTTTCCTTAAGGTTGTAGTGTACGAAGAGCCTCCAGGAAAAGGAGAAATATCCACCTTTTTCTCATTTTAAAATATGTCTTTAAAAACTGCCCGGAGAATTAGCACTTCTTACCCCCCTAAAGGTGGGGCTCTGGGTTTTGTCGTGGGGTGTCGGTGGGACCCCCGAGTGCAGAGCCGGGCACGCCGGGGCATGGAGGGTGCACGAAGCCGGTAACGGCCGCACGCTTGGGGCACGGCGGGACCGGCCTCCAGCACGTGGCTCTGCGCACGGGCAACATTCCCTAAAACCAGATTAAAAGCCGGGGCTGGTGCGGGGTGGCCCCCACAACTCAGAGCACGTGGTGCTCCTGGGGATGCTGGTGGGGCTGGAGCACTGCTGGCGGCACGGGAAGCGATTTTTTTTTTTTTTCTGTACCTAATTATTTTCAATCTGCTGGATTTAACAAGCGCTCTTTATTCCTGTGTCTAAAGCACAGAAGTGACTTTGCCTTTCAGTTTATGATTCAGATTTCTTTTTTGACATAATGTGACATAATACAATGTAGTAGATGCAATTATGTACAGTTTGATTGTGTGCTGAATTGTCACTTAGGGCAATTATTTCTTTTTAATAGTAGTAATTGATACTCTGAGTTGCCAAAGACAACCAAATCCTCTCAGTAAGAAAAGCCACTTGTCATCCGTGCAGACTTGATAAATAATAATTGAATTGGCTGACTGTATTGACAAACAGAAAGACATGTCTGATCTGAGGGAAATGTTAAGAATCAAAAAAGAAGTGTTATTGAAGGAATGTCATTTATCCATAAAGAAATATACCACATAATTCTATTTTTTTTTAATTCTGAAGATTATTTGCTTTTACTCAAAAAGCCAATGATGTCAGATGGCATGTTCTTCAGAGTTTTATCCTATAATGCTTTATATTTGTTTATAAATATATAGCATTGCTTCTTATTCTTCATAGGCTATCATCTCCTTCATAGTAAAAGGAAAAAATAATTTTTTTAAAAAAAAGTGAAATAGCACCAGTCTTTTGGTAAAAATAGGAAGAAAGATACAGTTGTGTTTGACTTGGGAAACAAGTCTTCCAGTTAATTTTTGCAGATCCAACTGGAATAGTTATTGGTGCTTAGTCAGTGTGGTAGAGTGGTCAAAAGAGCATAAAACCTCACTTTTCATGTAATGGCGTGTTCAGAAGACCACAACTCAGGCGGGGCTGTGCAAGCGGGGCGGGGGATGCCTGGAGGCTTCCCCGGGCTGCACGGCAGCAGGGCTGGGGGCTGCCCGGGACCACAGGAGCATTTCTCCTGGGAGGGCCAAATTTGGAGCTCCCCCCGCTGAATGCCATCACTGGGGACCTCACGGCTGTCAGAGACAAATACAGTGGGGTCAGCTCCCCCCTCCAGAAACGTAGGGCACGGAAGAGCAACAGGGAAAGAAGGAAGCCAAGGGGCAGGAGAAGGAGAGAAGAGCAGACAGGGAGGTGGGTTTGGGGGAAAGCTGACGGGAGGGCAAGAGGCAGTTTTGTCTCCCCTGGCAGATGCTCAGGCAGAGGAGAGGGTGGAGGTCCCAGCCCTGGCCACCGCAGCCACTGCACCAACCTGAGCAGTCACAACCAATTCTGCATTCAGTGATTTTGGGTTGATCTTTACAGTCGGGAGGGGAGAGGTCCCACCTCCGTTGACTGCCTGTGTCATACCGGACTGAACTGATGTATAGGAAAATGTTTTACTTTATCCTTTTTATTTTTATTTTTTAATTATGTGCTAGAACTTTAAACAGGCAGTGAATTTAAATACCAGAAAATTAAAAAACCCCTGCTATTCACCCAGGTAGAGGTAGCTACTTTTATACTCAGATTTTTAATTTTGAGGGGTTCTGCAATAAGCTTTTTTCATATTAAAGAACATCCTTGAAAAAGGAACTTTTAGAAAAAAAGTCACTCCTAGTAATCTTGTTTGGATTATATTTGGGCTGTACTCTGTAATGGTTAAAGTACAGGCCATAATTGCTTAGGCTAGGTCTACTGAAGTAAACTAATACACATTTAAAACAGTTCATGCTAGGTCAGAGTCCAACCTCTGTACTGAAAATATGAAGTGGCCCATCTCAGTAGCTACCACACCTGCATAGTGTTTGCAGTCAGCCTTACTGCAAATGACAGAGTTATGCTGTTTAATCAAGTAAAACCCAAAGACTGTAGTTATGAAAATCCTCCATGCTCAAATGCAAATGCAATTTTAGACTAGCTCGCTAGTGCTAGTACTGCGCTGAATGCCATTGGACATGTGAAAGTCCCACTTATCGCAGTTTAATATAAAATCATGGAATCATAGAATCATTTAGGTTGGAAAAGACCCTTAAGGTCATTGAGTCCAGCCGTTAACCTAACACTACCAAGTACACCACTAAACCAAACACCCCGCCGTGTGCGCAATGCCATAGACAGGAACAGGTCACTCGGGGAGCTGGCAGGTGGAATATGCCAGGCACGAAAGAGATACCAGGCTGACTGGTCTAGCCGAGGGGTTCACAACATGCAGGCATCTGAGCATCTTCCAGTAGCTTTTTCAATACTGTAGCTAACATATTGTAAGGCTTTATCCCTTTTGCCTTCTCCCTGGTAGAACCATTTTGACAGTAAAATATTTTGGTTTACATTTATGGTTCTTTTAAATAGGCTTTACCCCCTTTTTAGAAGATGACTGTGAAGGATGTTAATCCTATCCACAGGCAAAGGGACCGTGCTGGGAACACAAACCAGTCCCCACTTGCTGAATGTGTTTATTCTACACACTTGTTCCTGTCTCTGGTATGGATCTGCTTATCATAAAGGAGGAACATTTGATGGTTTTTTAAGAACAGTTATCGCACCAAAAGCCTTTCCCCATGTATTTATTTATTTATTCATTTATTCATTAATCCTTTTTTAGTTATAACAGGCTCACTCCATCGATTGAGAGCTTTGTAGATAAACCACACTTGCTGTTCTCTGTTCAGCTGCCCAGAGCACAGCGGCAGGTCTGAGGCTCTCAGAAGTAGACCTGATGGCCAAGACTTGCTGCTTTCTGAAGGCGTTTGGACTCTCGGACAGATCGGTCATGTCTGGAGCAGCCCAGGCGGGAGACGACAGGGGTATTAGTGCCCAGGCTGCCAGGTTAGGAGAAACTCCCCTGGTTCAGAGCGGGTCCAGGGCAACACTGCTGATGCGATGGAGGACACTTCTGAAGCTTTGACGGGACAGGGCTGATTGCATGGTGAGCAACCAAAGGCAGAAACTGAACCCCTAATGAGAAAGAAATACAGGGAACAATTCTCCTCATAATTTGATGACAGTGACTTACCTATCTGAAAGCTGTTACTTCCTAAGATAATTCAATGCAAAAATAAACACTGAAAATCATAAAAAGAATGACCACGTTGGAAGAGGGTTACTCACATGGGGCATGTACATATGGCTCCTGCACATCCTGCTCTCTTTATTCTCACTCTCTGGAAAGGATCTCTTCTGTATGCCCGGCAAGAATGATTTTTAGGGCAGCTGAGTTATTCCATTGCAGATACTTTTGCACCTCACTGTTTGCAGAGTTAATCAGGATTCCTCACCTGTTTCTGCATTAAAGACTGCATCTTCTGGAAAGAAGCAATAGCTGTATTTGGTGCAGCAGATACAAGGCTGCTTCTTCACTCTGCAGCCTTGTAGACATTTTTTATACCCACGAGTGATAACAAGTGAAGATGGAGCACCTACCATAGGGAAACATGATAAATATTTTATGAGCTGTTAAAACATTTATTAATCATTCATATACAGATGATTAAAAAATTAATACAAAATCTGAAAATGATTTAGGAATGAGTGAGCTTATGCTGACAGATGCAAGGAGCTGATGGAAGGGAAGGGTGGGGGGAGGAGATGGTATTGAAGTCCTCTGGGTGCGATCCTGTCCTTCTTTGCAAATACCAAGCAAGCCAAATTCAACAGAGCCCCAGATCCTCCAGCCCTCAGGGGCGAGCTGCGGAGGCAGGCAGGGGCAGGCAGGGACAGGCGCCTCCCTGAGCCCCCGCAGCTACAGGACTGCGGCGAGGGGTGACCAGGGCTACGGGGCACGTCCGCCCCGCCACAGTCGGGGTAAAAGCTGCTTTCTTCGGTCCTGACACTGGCAACTGAGCAACAGCTGAGGAAGAAAGCTTAAGCCACAGCCTGCACCGTGGCAGCCCTCTGACAAGAATGCAGCGTTGCCCCTACTTGTAGTTAAAACCACATAAACACATTTGAATTAACCAGAAGAACTGATTTGAGTTTGATCTGAACTCTTCTTTCTGTTTTCTTTCCCCAGATGCTTTCAGGAGCCGAGCTGCTGAAGGTGCTATACTAATAGTAGCAAACAAGGGCAGAACTATGTCTCTGCTTCTCCACTGCACTTCCGATTTTCCAATTTTTAGTATGAATAAGGAGAAAAATTGTGGTTTTCTTCTACATTTGGCATAGCATTTACCTGGGGAAGACTGTGGCATAACATTATCTTACAAGATAAACAAGTCAGAATGCAGAGCCTGCAGTCTTTATGCTTATTACATCACATTGCCTATCAGGAAAATATTATTTCCTGATAATCTTATTCTTAGTATTGCAAAAAAAAAAAAAAAAAGCTTCATCAAATTGTCATTGCTTCCTCAGCAGTGTGTTGTACAGAGGCTTATGAAATCAGTTGTTTATAACAAACAACTAAAATTTAACTTATGTTTGTAAACATTAAAGGGTAAAAGTTAGCTTATTATGCCATTATCAGCTGTCTGTGCTAGAGCAGCAAAGCGAAGTGCAAGGTGCCTCTTTGCAGTATTGACCTTTCCATGATAAACACTGTTCCTATAGTGCTTCCCAGGCAGCGGCACAGCCAGCAGCTGATATCAGGGCAATACAGAAATGTGTACTTCACGAATAAACACAAGTGTCTGCCTCATCCTCTCCAGTGAACAGCATTTTTTTTTCTTCTCTTTTTCTCTAGAAAAAGGAGCTAGATAAAGAGATGAATGGCACAAATCTCCAGCCAAGATGGTTTTCAACAGATAAGCCAGGTCTGGGGTTACCCTGTGAACGTTTGGCTTGCAGGTCCCCAGCCAGCAGAGAGCCTGGGGCTCCTCTGCTTCCCTTCAAAATGTGCATCAGCCAAAGGAGCTCTCGGCTCCTGGGATGTGTGCTAGTGGAAAAGCACATATTCCTCATCACTTTGTGCCAAGATGTAGTGAAAGAGAAGCTGATATCCTGCTAACTGGTGAGCGTCAAGGGTCTCTCCGCAGCACCAAGGTCAGGGCACGGTCTGTATCTGTGAGAAGCCTGGTAAAGCCTTGCTGGCTTCCTGAAGACTGGATCTGAACCATGGCTTCAGCAAGACTAGAAATGTTAAAAAAAAAAAAGAAAAAAAAAGAAAAAAAAAGAAAAAAAAGAAAAAAAAAGGAAAAAAGGGAAAGAAACCACAGAAGACAAACTCAGCAACATTTGTTGATTTTGTTTTGAAATATGCTTTTGAATAAAAAAGCAGATTTCAAAATGGAAAAAGTTAATTTGACTCCAGAAAGACTCTTACATTACAGGGAGATCAGTCACTAGTTCGCGTGTCTGCCAGAATACCCACCAGTGTACCCCCAGTGCAAGGCAGACGAGCAAAACTAGGAGTTTTTTCTTACAGAGGCTGGCTGGCTGAAACGCCAACAGGAATCCCGAGCAGGAGCCGCTGTGCCCGCACGCCTGGCTGTTCCTTCCAGACGGAGCAGTTGTCTAATAAAAGCTCTTTACTTTACTCGCCAGCCCTGGCTTGTTTATGTCTTTAGACCATCACGGCTACAACCCAACCTCTGCAGAGGCTGAAATGGGCCATGGGCTGGGGGGAGGCTCTTTTCCCCTCCCAGTGGGCAGGGGATGTTGCTCTGCCCAGGAATGCAGCTGCAGCCAGCAGTGAGCAGCCAGGAAACTACTCTGGCCCGTTTTCCACCAGCCAAAGGAGCTGCAGGGTGCAGGTGAAATGCACCAGCTTCCGCAGGGGCTCGTTCCTGCCAGGAGAAAGTCGGCAGCTGGTACCCGAGGACGAGTGCATCTTTCCTCTTCCCCCGCCCGTGTCCCGGGGAGACGGATGCATGGCTGCAGCCGCCGGCAGCCTGACCCCAGTGCTGGTGGTTTCGTACCGTGGTTCCTTCGCCTTTCATTTCCAGAATCCAATGTTTTGAGAACTTCCGTGTTATAAAGAAATCGGTTTCAATGGTTCCCTTAGAAATAGTTGTTAAAATGAAAAATAGTGGATTTCTAGCAAATAATATGACCCATGGAAGGTTTCACAGGAGCAGAAAGCTTTTGCCTAAAACAAGGAGACAACTTCAGAGAGTTCGAATAGTTTTTAAGATTCCAGCTGGATCTTTTAACACTTAAAACTAAATTAGAAAGAAATTCCATTGAAAATTCTTAGGAAACAGATTTCATTTTTCTCAGAACAAAGATTTACAGAAAAACTTGCAACAAATGATGCTTTTCTTGACTTAGAGTATTGTAGCTGTTTTCCATTTCTCCTCGTTGCACTGGGAAGAGGAAGGAAGTACACGCATTTCCCCTTGTAAAACTTCCAGTCCTATTCTCACAAAAAAAGAGAGAAAAGGGGGAAAGATGCCATGAACAAAGCTGAAATCTTTCCTTTCTTTTTGATAAAATAGTTGTTCATTCTCATTTCACATAATTAAATAGAGAGAAGTCCTGTGGAACAAACTGGATAATTGCACCTAGTTACACGTGAAGTGGAACCAGACTGCGAACCCTCAAGGTTTTGATTACAATTATGGAAAAAAAATTATCTGTCTATTTATGTGGGTAGCAATGACAATTTTTTCTTCTCTAATCACCATCTCCTATCAAAATTTCTCCAATGTGATGTATGAGCATCTATTATAGTAGTTTTGTATCACGCTTCTAGAACCTCAACAATAAATGGTTTTAATTGTATTTAAAATGATGGTAATAATTTAGGTATATACAATATGCACACAATATTATTGATTGCACAAAAGGTATTTCTAATATTGTATTTGCTTAATTAATTTTCCTCAGAATGGCAGTGTTAGCACCCTTGTGCACGCTGGTTTGATTCAGTATGGGAGCAATACAGAAAATAAAAGTTCTATCTGTAATAAAATGACACTGACCTTTTTCTGTCATGAAAAATAGGTTTAATTTCAGAGCTTTCTAGGAAATTGCATCAATAATTAAACTTATTTTGAAAAGTTACTTTGAAAATGTAAAGTCTCTTCCTTACCCCCACATTAGTGATGCATACCCCACTATCCTCTCTCCACCTGGCTCAATGTGGTGACTTAAGGGATAGGGGGCAATGGTGACACGTTCCTGCCCGGTGCAGCCAGTGAGTCTCCTCTGTGACTACCCCACCTTCCCAGGTGCCCTTGTGTAATAGGTATGAGGCTCTGCAAGTGGAACCAAAAAATGACAAGGACAATGGACAAAGCTGGAGGTGTCGCTGAGGTTAAGTCAGCCTACACCCTGCGTCAAAACCGCTTCCAGGAAGAAAAAAAGGTGGGTCATTGTCATAAGACACTCCCTTGTGAAGGGAAAAGTTCTTAGGGAAGTCTGCTGCCTGCCTGGGGCACGGCTTAAAGATGTGAAAAGAAAGCTTCCTACCCTAGTACGGCCCTCAGATCATTACCCGTTATTGGCTTTTCAGAGACACAGCGATGAAGTTGCAACAAGAAGTCCAAGGACAATCAAGGGACAACAGGTTAAGGGATCAGGAGCACAAGGAGTGTTCTCCTCTCTCTTTCCAGTTACAGAGAATGATAAGGGAAGAAATGGGAAGAGCCAGCAGATTAATACCTGGCTCAGAGCCCGGTGTCACCAGCAGAATTTTGGATTTTTTGATCATAGGTTGGTCTACACAACCCCAGGCCTGCTGGTGACAGATGGACTACACCTGTCTCAAAGGGGGAAACGGATCTTTGCACAGGAGATAGCAGGGCTCATTGAAAGAGCTTCAAACTAGATTTGAAGGGGGAAATGGATAAAACCGGAGGCAATAGAGGTAAGCCTGGGGGAAGCACGCCAGCATTTGAGGGATGGTGTGCTAGTGAGGTCCCTCGGTCTGCCATCTCAGTGGGGGTAGGAGATGGAGATCCATGCGGCAGCAAAGACACAAAGGTTATTTACGTGTTAGAAACCACAGAAGCGCCTAAGAGTGGTCACATAAGAATTAGGGCTTTTCCCCAAAAAAAGACAGCGGGATCAATAGCCCAACTGAAGTGCGTCTACACCAATGCACACAGCACAGGCAACAAACAAGAGGAGCTGGAAGCCACTGTGCAGCAGGAAAACTGTGATATAGTTGCCATCACGGAAACATGGTGGGACGACTCGCA
>JAVKLA010000040.1:22227515-22251720 GCA_034782735.1 Sagittarius serpentarius
TCACAACAACCCCATGCAACGCTACAGGCTTGGGGAAGAGCGGCTGGAAAGCTGCCCGGCAGAAAAGGACCTGGGGGAGTTGGTCGACAGCCGGCTGGACATGAGCCGGCAGTGTGCCCAGGTGGCCAAGAAGGCCAACGGCATCCTGGCTTGTGTCAGAAACAGGGTGGCCAGCAGGACTAGGGCAGTGATAGTCCCCCTGTATTCGGCACTGGTGAGGCTGCACCTCTGGAGCGTGTCCAGAGATGGGCAACGAGGCTGGTGAGGGGTCTGGAGCCCAAGTCTTATGGGGAGCGACTGGGGGAGCTGGGGGTGTTCAGCCTGGAGAGAAGGAGGCTGAGGGGAGACCTCGTCGCTCTCTGCAACTGCCTGAAAGGAGGGTGTAGAGAGGTGGGGGTCGGTCTCTTCTCCCAAGTAACAAGGGATAGGACGAGGCGAAATGGCCTCAAGTTTTGCCAGGGGAGGTTTAGCTTGGATATCGGGAAAAATTTCTTCACAGAATGGGTTGTCAAGCCCTGGAACAGGCTGCCCAGGGCAGCGGTGGAGTCCCCGTCCCTGGAGGTATTTAAAAGACGTGTAGACGTGGCACTCAGGGACACGGTTTAGTGGTGGACTTGGCAGTGCTGGGTTAACAGTTGGACGCGATGATCTTAAGGGTCTTTTCCAGCCGGAAAGATTCTATGATTCTATTCTGAGTCTATGATTCTGATCTTGAATAAGTGATGATGTGAACCTCAGGAAACATTTATATTATTAAAACCGCAGCAAATTGGAATTACTGAAAAGAATCTTTCTGAACTTCCCATTGTTTTTAGAACTTTGAAACCAGTGGCAAGTCCACATTTCAAAGGTGAACCATATGGTTTCTGAGATTACAAAAAATTTTTCAGTGAAGCATACTGCCCTTGTCATCTTTATCCCAGATTATGACTTTAATGAAGCAAAACCACCATCAGGTGATGTGACCTGCATTTCTTGCCTTGGGCTTCCTGGAGGTGGCTCCTTCAGCTCATGGGCACCATCAGAAACAAGGCGTGAGGACTGTTGCACCGCTTGGGCCTTGGGTGGTGAAACTGTCTTCCACTGAAAATGTCTGGTTTTCCTTCCAGCCGTGCCAGACACATGCAGCTCGTGCAGGACTCCTGCCTCAGAGGGACGGTCTGAATATGATGCCCTGCTCAAAGTCCCTAAAATTGCTCCTGTCCCCAGGTAAGCAGCATCTTATCCTGTCTGCACTAGGACCAGGGTATGAAGCTTTGCGGAAAAGAGATGTGTTTGAATTGGTACAACCTAAGGAGCTGAGTAAATATGCAGAAAATACAGCATCTCGTTATGTGTGATTTTCTGCTCAATATAATCTATAGCTTGGGTTCTCTGGCTTCATCGAGTCACCAGTAACCACAACATGTTTTGGTAGAAGCTGAGATAGGGCCACACTAGTCAGTGTAATGGGTCCTTCCAAACATACGGAAGAAAATCAGGTTTTAATCCTCCTAATTACTATGGCTTTAAAGAATAAGACAAATTGGTTGATAAGAAGGCCTTCTTCCTTTTGATCCTTCAGATCTTGAGACTCAATGTTGTTTTTTTCTTTTGCTTTGCATTAAAATATTAGCAGAATCTGATCTGATTTGATGGTGTCTTTTAACCATCATAGGTAGGAGTTACAAAACTGTGGGGTTTGGATATAAAAATGTACAACAGGAAGGTAATGAAAAGACAGAAGACCTTGATGCCCTTGGGCTGCCATGCAGTCTGACTTGAAGCAGTGTTAACAGAATTGTGCTTTTATTTCTTAGGAGGTAATATTCAAGGATGCCTGAGTCATTTGAGATAAATCAAGTTTAGAGCAGCAGGGTAACATAATTTGAATTTTGGATCATGTTCCAAAATTGCTACCAGAACTGCAGACAAGGTACGTCCTCAGTGGGCCCACCAGCATGAGACAGCTACTGCCCTGACCGTACTGTGTCCTGCTGTCCCAGCCTGACGGCGCAGGGACGTGCTGGCTCAGGGGGACGTCGGAGGGCGAGACCTTGGACTGCATTCGGCGGCGTATCCCTGTGAAACGCAAGCGACGCTGTGACTGTAAGCAGAGCAGAGTGTGAAATGGAGATAGAGTGGCAGTCGTTTTCAGTCCCCTGCCTAGAGATGCTCTTTCTCATGGATGAGAAACCATGGATGTATCTCCTTTGCATGTGAAGCACTTGTTAGAAAACTAGATTCAAACCCCAGACCGCCCCTGTTGATACTATCAGACAAAACCCAGACAAAAATGCTTCATCGTCCAGGACCTGAGGTCCATCCTTCTGGGGAGGATCTTTATTTCTTCTTTTTTATCTTCTAAGGTTTGAACTGTCCACGGCCACTTCAGACCCTACTGCCTGAATCCGCACCCTGGGCTAGCAGCTTGCTGCCTCCCTTTCAGGTCAGAAGAGGGATGTGCCCCTGAGAGCACTGAAAATGGGATTTCGCTCCCTAGAGCCCTGGTCTTACGCGAACAGCGGCAAGTCTCTGTAAAATGTGACTGTGTGTGTGAGCAGGTAGATAAACAGCAGTGGTGTGACCACCCAGGGGTACGGGAGGGGCAATCAAATTTAAATGTGTTACTCCTTCAAGACTTGGCTGAAAGGTCTCCCTTGTTCCTGCCTCCCCCCTCTCTGCTCCCCACCAGCACACCAGCACGGTGACCCGGTATTTGTGGGTTCGCTGATCACGCACATACCTTCTCCTCCTCTTGCCGAGTGCTGCCAGCCTAGACTGCTCGGTGCCACTCGGGACGCAAAACTCCTGGGTCACTTTACACACACAGTATGAACGGGCCCTTGCTTCACAATGGAAAGAGAAAAATGTGATAGGAATTTCAGAAAGCAGGCATCCCTGCAGGAACAAAAGTTTCTCTCTACAGTAAATGGACTTGGTATCCGATGGATATCAGCATCGCGTGCGTTTATTATGTTGTCAGTCAAATGTGCAGGGGGGTACAACAGGGCAGGAAATGCAATTTAAGTTTAGGCTTTTGAACTAAAGTTTAATTATATCCCAGAATTTACTCTGCCATCCACATGGGGCTCTAGATAGATCAAGATTAATTATGCTGTGGAGGTCTTTCCCCCTCTGGCCTATATTTCTCTCTCAAACTGGTTGCCTATGTATTTTGACTGGGCAATAAACCATTTTCGGAAGACAGGAAAACTACAATTTCTGTTTGCTATTAGCAGTAAGGGTTTTTCTGCACTGGAAAGGTTCATCAATTATACCAACATAATTACCATATAACTATACTACAGTAATTATTTCTCTATATCTCTTCCTGTAGTGACTGCTATTGAATAAAGCAGCTTTTTCAATATACCTTAAATCTATTCCCTAGCAACATAAACTAAATCAAAACATGTCCTGTTACTGAAGAACAAATATTTTGTGTTGGGAATTATGCTGGAAGAAGCAAAGCTGTTCAGCTATAACACTGATACAGGTTCGTGATGGTAAAACAATGCCAGTTAAAATTCACACTGCAGTGCCTGCTGCTTCACGTCCCAGGCAAGCTGTCCGGAGGAAGGGGTGACCTCCTGGCCTCCAGAGATGCTGACGCAAACCAGAGACAGTACCGGCCCTGGGGTGAGCGTGACCCCAGGTCTGCATTCCCTTCCAGAGGAGACATCGTTTAGGCGTCGTCGTTGCCATCGTCGGAGCATCTTCTCCTCTTTGGACAGCTCAGAAGAGAGAAGACAGCGTCCGGGGGACAGGTGCTGGCCATGCTTCGGTGTGGGTCTGGCCGGTGAGTGACTGCGTCTTGAAGGGGACAAGCCATCCACTGATGTGGGATCAAGAGCCGGCCACAAACCACTGCGGCTGAGAAAC
The DNA here is from genome assembly GCA_034782735.1 of Sagittarius serpentarius. Taxonomy (NCBI): domain Eukaryota; kingdom Metazoa; phylum Chordata; class Aves; order Accipitriformes; family Sagittariidae; genus Sagittarius; species Sagittarius serpentarius. The sequence continues at coordinate 22,231,380 of JAVKLA010000040.1, forward strand.
ATGGAGGGAGGGTTGTGAATCCGGGACGTTTCTCTTGGTATTGGAGACGAGCTGCATTTTATCACTTCTATCTTTCTCTAAGGCAAACAGAACAAACAGGCTTAATGAGGAGGAACTGGTGGATGTTTAATGACGGATGGTCTATTTTATGTATGTGCCCATTGCTAATTGCCCATTCATACTGACACCCTGGTCAGATGCTCGAGCTGGTAGGACGCTGCAGGGGGTAAGCTCAGGAAAAACTCTCCTGCAGAAGCAGGTGAACCAACAAATCGCAGGATGACAGCCTGCGTATAGCCTTAGCTTGCAGAGAGTAAATCATGCAAAGGGCTTTCCAAAATCCAAAAAAGCCACCTGGTTCTCCCTGTGGCAGGTGTGCAATATGTCTGGGACTGTAGCAGAGCCATTAGTGGCATGTCTGTGCCACCATATGTCTCTGTCAAGATGCAGTTCAGAAGGAGTTTAAGACTGTAAGGTTGCTCCTCAGCTCCAACTATTTCTCCTGACATTTACAGTTACCATTATTGCAATGCTAACTTGCAATAAAATAAATGGTTTAAATCTCATTTCCTTTTGCAATTCATGATACATAAACCAAAGGCAAGTAAAATAAATTTGTCTGAAAAGAATAAATTAACGGCTTATTCCAGGAAACGTACAATCAGGTATCCTGACAAAAGCATTTTATTGGTGGCAATATCCCACAGATAGTACTTTCACGTGCTAAACAACAAATGAAACTAAGCAGGTTGTTTTTCTGAGCAGTGTCTCCGAGTGCTTAGCAGCTCAATGGATGTTCATGGGCACTGTGAGCTGGTGGACAGGAGGAGCCAGCCGTGGGGTGACAATGACAGTGACCCGCATCCTCTGAGCCCAGCACGGCAGTGCTGGTTCATTCATTGCTGTGTGAAGCTGTGCCCCCACGGGGCTTCACAGCGGCTCGCACCCACCCTGCACGCGGCTTCGCTCACACATTGCTTTTTTCTTCTGGCTAACACTGCGGGGAGGTGCAAGAAAAAGGGTAAGTGTGAACCGGCTTGTCCCTTGAGAAAAGAAAACACAAGCAAATCAGGATATAGTTCTGGGAAACAGGACACTTTGCCACTGCCATGGTTGCTGCCATTCACCTGGCCTCCTTGGCAGAGAAATGGGTGTTACACGCATGGATACTCCCCGAGTGCTCAAAACGTTGCTTTCAGAGGGATTGCCCTGGCCTTGCAGAGCGCAGTGTCCTCATGTGCAGCCCCACACTCTCCGCACGGGATGTCATTGTGTTGGATCTAAACCACGAGAGGATATTCCTCTCGCAAAGTAGCCCACAGTAGGGATCCTGCTAATCAGACCCCCTGAAACATCCGTGGTTTGTCATGGTAATGCGTCCCTGTGACAGTGAGCCCAGTCCCAGGCGCACAGAGGAGTTACATGCAGAGGAGTTACATGCAAAGTGATAAAAAATGTTCTGGTTCTCCCAGCAACTGGTGAAAGTCATAGAATGTCCATCTCAAAGCTGCTGTGGAATGGGAAGGATAAAAGTTGTGATCCCACTGTCCCAGGCAGAATATGCACTGCAGACTTTTGCTACATATTTTGGTCACTCAGGTTTTGCTTTGTGTCATTCACATACCCAAAATGTGGCAAAACTGTGTGTGTATGTATATATTACACAAAGAGCGCACCAAGGATTCCCAAGCCAAACTCCAACTTATGCTCACTTTGTATTAAATTTTAAATTAAAAAAAGGATCATGGTGCACGTATTCAAGCAGCTTTATCCATTGTTGCATATTTGCATGATCATGTTTGGCGTTCGTAGTCAGTGATGCTGCTGTTGTTGGAGATCTCTAGTAACCAGACAAACTTTTATCTCTATTTTCAAATCTGACATAGTCTTCTGATGCAAAAAAGCCAAGGAGAATGGAATGAAAAAATAGTAACTGGGGAACAATCGTTCACTGTTTCTCCACTCATAAGAACTAGGGGTCACTGAACAAATAGTCCAACGGTAGCTCTAAAATAAAAACAGTTTAATTAGTAGAACATTTCTTCCACATAATGCATAACTGAACATGGAACTGAGAATCATGGGAGAGTTTGGAAAATAAAAATATAAATATACTAAAAAATAATTACACGTATTCAGGACAAAAAAATCCACAAACTAATTGAGCTGTATGCAGAAGGTAAATTTTTGTCTCATCTGAAGCCTATGTTAACATCCAATTTATTTTAATAAGGCTCAAATTTAACACCTAGTAGGCAGTGCTGAAAGCATATGTGTAAGTTAATAAAATGGGGCAAACTGATTTTTACTTTCTGATATCTGTCTGTATGTTATATGTTTGTCATGAATTAACGAAACTGTATTTACGTTTATATACTACTTAACAAGAGATACTTTATGAGTCCAGAAAATCCTTCTGTAAGTACCACTCGTATTCAGCCTTTTTTCATCACATTCCACTTAGGGAACTGTGTCCTTTATTCAGACCTGACTTACTGCCTTTCTAAATCTAACCATAATGCAAGAAAAGTAACATGCTCACATTTTTCTGTGCCTTTGAATGGATAACAACTGCACAGCCTAAAAAGGACAGAAGATAATTTCTCTTTTTCACCATAATCGCATAGTCCCATATTCCCGCTCTTTGTTGCACTTCCCAGGCAACAGTGATTATAACCAATACGTTGGGACTCGGCACAAAAAAAACCCAAAACCAAAAAAATTAAGAGACAAGAGACCTCACTGGAATAAGCGATGCATCACTGCGTGTGTTTTATTCCTCTTTGAAAGCCATCTATGCTTTATCACTGAGAGCACATCAGAACATAATGAGCTCATTTTTTGTTTGTTTGTTTTTCCCTCATGGCAAAGCAGCCAGCAACCAGAAAATAAGCCTTTATTCTTCATGGAGGATCAAATGCCTGATTTAGTCATGAAAGGCTTGTTCTTTCAAAATGGTTTGCCTTTCCTGGACCACCTTTTTCTTCTTCCACTCGATAAGCAATCCTTGTACACCAGGTGATGCGTGCACAGGTTACGGGCCACAGTGAGAACTGCCCAGAAGAGAGGTGCTCCGGCAAGGCTGGGTCTCATGAAAGAACTGAAAAGACCAAAGGAAAGGTTTCCAGGGTCGCTTCCCCTTGATGAGGCTTCGGGGAGACGAGCACTGCCTGTAGCGGCACCGGTGCAGCTTGGGTGGAGGAACCCAACTGCGAGGTCTTCCCTTGGCCCCTTCCCAACAGCAGAGATCGGGAGTCACACACGTTCGGGAGCTATGACATGGCCATTTCGTGGTGTCTCTTGCACCTTCCTTGACAAAATCATTCAAACGGCGGTTCCTGCCACTATTCCTTACCAACCTCTGCCGGCAGTCTCAGCTGCCCGTGGGTGCTGCAGGGCGGCCGTGCCCCGACGCCGCTGAGCTCGCCAGCAGACCCTCCCCAGCCGTTCCCTGGGCACAGGACAAGGGGCTGCCCCAGCCTCAGGCCAGCGGCTGCTGGAGGTCTCCTGGGGCAGAGCCATCGCAGGGGTATCCATAAACAACGGGCACGAGCTGGAGCGGCCAACAGCCATTTAAAAGTATGCAACGACCAAAGTAATCCCTGGATATTTCCAGGATCAACAACCAGGTTTCTTCTTTTTTTTTTTTTTTAAATGAAAAAAGGTCTCCAGCTGATCTGTAAGCTTCTTCCATATTTTCTTCCTCCCATTCAAGCAAAGCTGGGCTGGTATTTGGATTTTCTCTCAGGCGTGCTGAGTACCATCTGGGGACCTGCAATAGTGCAGGTCTCTCATCAGCATCTCTCAGAAAGGGCTCAGGGAGGCTAATGGGTGACATCTGGGACTTCCTTAACAGCTACAGCCGCAGATCCAGGGGGACGCAGAGGAGACATAACGATACCAGCTGACGGGGAAATGACATGAACTGAGAGGCACAGCTCCAGAGGAAGACGCCCCTGCTAAAGAGTAAATTACCACAAGTACAGGATACCAGTCAAGAAAGGCAGGTAAATGAGAAGCATCAGGCATGATGAGGTTAGGCTTAATTGGGGCTGTAAAAATTATACTGGCTCTTTAAATCCTCCCTATCAAAACCTACATCCTGCACTTTTCATTGTCTGACTTAAAGAATAACCATTTGCTCTGCATTTGGAGACTTTAGTAAGGCACGTAGGAATATATGCATGCCAACTATTCACTCCCTGGTTTCAGGCAGTTTTTTAAAAATATATGTGCATTTATATTGTAGTTTATATTGTAGCTTAAAAAGGAAAACTACAGAGATGTATACACTTGAGAATAACGTTTGCTCTAGTTCACTGAATACAGCCCTTACTTTTGGAGTAACAGGACCACGGAGTCTCTAAGGTACAAAAAAATACACTTGGTTCCTGGCATAATTGCTTAATCTCAAGGGGGCATAGGAGATGTTGAAAAATCAATTGAAGAATCCTCCTGAATTTCAGCCCGAGAGAGAATTTCACTGAGAACCAGATGGTCTCCCTGCCTCAGGTTCACTCTCCAGGTGAGTTTGGTTCCCCCTTGGAAAATCCCCCCCCAAAGCAGGCTGCTCGGCCAGGACTGGGGCCGCAGCTTCCTGAGAGGGGCTGGACTCGCCATGCTCGAGCTGCCGGCTGCGAACCCCTTCCGGGGCGAAGGACCCACAGAAGCAACGCCCGGGGAAACAGCTGCATCGGGAACAGCGTGTGCGCACAAAAGCCTGAGAGTGCTAAAATCAAATGGCGTAGACAGGCGTTAGTAGATGGACTCTCCTCCCAAGCACGGTGTCTGCAGCTCGGCGGCAGCTCAGGCAGAAGCTCTGGCCTGGGACGTGCCAGGGCTCTGCCCGTGCCCGCCTCGTGCAGCACGGCGTGCTCACCCCAGCACGGCTCTCGCACCCGGCCGGAGGGACCGAAACAGCCCTCGGCTGGGGGCTCTGCAGCGCACACGAGGCCGGAGAGGCTGAGGAGGGATCTCGGCGCTTCACATGCTTTGCTGATGCTACAAAAACCTGCTTGCAACAACAACAAAACTCCCATCCAGGCTGGTGGAGGTGGGTCAAGGGGGAAGGGACAATGCCAAAATGAAGGGGACGGAGCCTCCAGTGGGTCCTTTGCTCCTGCCAGTACATACAGGGTGGCAGGGGCTGGGACAGGGCGGAGAGGGGTGGCAGCAATCAGCACCCTGCCTGCGTACAGCAGTGAGAGAGGATGCTTTTAGGCCCTCAACACATCCCCGCTGTGTCCCATCTGGCTCCAGCAACCCCAGGAGGGCAGCCCAGAAGACCTCTGTCTTATCGTGGTGCTTTGATGCCCTGGGGCATCCTCCTCCCAGTCTTGGCACCAGACTTCGTCCTGGCAGCTACATCTGCTCCCCTGGCTTTGTCTACGTGCCTCTGAGGGACGCGCAGGGGGAAGAGGTGCCAGCCTGTGTTGGCATGTGGGACACGCACTGTTGCCCACAGCTGCTCTCCCTGCACACACCCACCTCCCAGATGCTCAGGGTGCTGTGCTCCGGGAGGAGGTTTTCCTTCAGGCCATGTCAGAGAGAAATGCCTGAAGGGGTCCAGCCCAGCCTGAAGGGATGGATGGATGGATGGATGGATGGATGGATGGATGGATGGATGGATGGATGCCGTAACCAGGAGAGAGCGTTTGGCCCTAAGCACCATGCTGAACCAATCATTTCTGTTTTGTTCCTGTGAATTTATGAGGCCAGAAGGAACATTAGTACCCTAGACCAAAGCCTAGTAAAATAAATAGCCTAGACTAAAATCCCCTCTGGCTCAGTTCCCTGATGTTATCTTCTTTTCATCCCAGCCTCCTGTTGCTCACCCGCCTCCACATATCAGCTCCAGAGGTGCTTGTCCCGGCCAACACAGAAATACCACTTTTTTCAATCCAAACTAACAGGAACAGGAACACGAAACCCTCATGGCACCCTGCTCGGCTGCAGGGTTGCAGCACCAGGACACGCACCTTCCAGGGCTGTCCCTGCCTCCAGCTTGCCTGGATCTCACAGGCGTCCTCGGGGACGGCAGCGCCTGGGGAGGGGGAGCAGGCGCTCCCCAAAGCCTCTCTGTGGATATGGAAGGAGTAACCAGAAATGGGTCCTGCACCTGGTCAGCAAAGCAGCCAGCAAGAAAAAGTTCTGGATTTTATGGCCGTCAGCCTTGGAGCCCGGCTGCCAGACTACGCAGCGACCATATGTACTGCCACGGGAAACAGCATCGCGTCACGGGAGACCCTCATGGCACGTTTTTACATCTGTTAGCCAATGACAATCTCTTCAAATTACTAAAATGTCAAAGGCTAAAAATAGCTGTCCTGCTTATTATCTTTACAGCAGCTAAAACACAGAAGTGTTAGCAGTGTTCTTTACTTAATTCCCTTGAGAAATACTTTGGTGTTTCATAATTCTGTTTATCCAAACAATATTTAATCAGAAAATTGATAACATTTAATGTTCTGCGGCTTACAATAAAAGATTTTTTTTTTTAAATGTGATGGTGGTATCTTGAACTGAAAAGGGATTTTACACGTCCTTTATTGAGTTACTTAGCTCAGTTCAGTTTATTTATAGAATAAATGTGTGGGCCAGAGGCCAGAAGCAAGGATCCAGTCTGGCTTAACCTGTGCAAAAGTGGTGTGATGAGCTGAGCTGGGTTTTTGGGTGAAAACCACTGCAGAAGCCTAACTGTGCAGAGCCGGGCCCAGAGGATGGGGAGCATTCGGCCCCAGCCCTCCGAACAGGGCTGTTCCTCCCCAAGCGAGGTTAACCTAATGAGGAGGTTAACCTAACGAGGAGGTTAACCTAACGAGGCAACGAGCCCTCTTGGGACACGCCTGCACAGAGCCTGGTCCAGCTGCCACTTACGAAGAACCTCTGCCCTGCCTGCCAGAATCCTAAAAGGGGAGTTTCCCACGGGGAGCACCCCCCTGGCTTCTCCCACGGCTCTGAAGCCGCCCGTGGTCCGTGGGACGCAGCCTGCTGCAGCCCCCCGAGCACCCAGCCCGGCCCGGCACCGTGGAAGTAGCTGTGCTCTGCGGTTTTGGTGTTAGTTTAGCAAAAAATGACTGTATTTTGCTGTATTTTAAAACTCTGCTATTAGTCTGAGGACAAACATATCTGTCCATGCGTAAAAGCAAACAAACGATCAAAACACAGAGGAGTGCCAAACATATAGTTTGTAATACTGACCAGAAGTGAGAAAGGGGTGTTTTATCCGCAAGTCAGTGTCTATTCTGGATTGAAATGAAAAGGTGGCGGTCCTTTGTGCTCCTACACAGCGATGTCCCCGACCTCGAAGTGCATATTCCTGCTCCAGGCACTGACAGAAGGTCAATTTTCACACCTCGCCCTCAACCACACAAACCAATTCTTTGCACTGAGTAGATAATTTAGACAATTTTATTCAGTGCTCTTGAGAGTAATTTTTAATTTTTCATTCTAAGCTACTGTAAAAAACTCTGCTTCAGATTGGATAAAAATGATGAATTTTAAATACGCGTAATGCAATTTATCTTCTGCTTGTTGAGGTTACCGCAGTGCTCATTTATAAGCAACCACAATGATACCGTCTATGAAATTCAGAAAGAACAGAAGGAAAACTAAAAATAATTCATTTTAAAATAATTGTGTTCTGCTTAATAAGAAACTCTGATTTTTATTTTATCTTCACATTTGTTATTTTAAATATGCCAGCAATTAGTTTGTCTCTATGTAGGAGAGCATGAGCGGGCCGCAGGCGTGTGAGGGATGTGCTGCACCTTCCGGATACGAGCGTACCAAAAACCTGAGGAGCTTGTAAACTGAGAGCTGAGATTTCATTTGCACAAAATGTGCACCATAAGCCAACGTGGAAAGCTGCAAGTGTAATTCAGATCTAAATATTCGTAAACCAGATCTAAACATTTAAATATTTTTTTACACAGGCAATGTTAATCTTTGCCTGCAGAGATCTTTGTTCTGCTGAGGTAGAGGTGTGGCTTAATCCAATATCCTGCCTTACATCTGTGATCTGCATTTCATTTTAGGCAACAGGTGAAACAAAGACGTCTCCCCAGTATGCGCTAGGTATATAACCAGGATATTAAGAGATGAGCAGGCTCTAAAAATATCACTGTGTTCATTTACCTGCTCCCAGTGAGATAACGCACCGGCAGCAGCGTCTCGGGGAAGTACCGGAGGCAGGGGTGCTGCACGGCGCCCACAAGCTCCAAGAAGAAATGCGCTTCTTGATTATTCCCCGCAGTATTTGAACAGAAATACTACAGCTCTCCTTTTGGCTGGGATGGTGTTCAGTCTTGCACAGATAACAAGGCTCCCTGAAGTAAAGGTTTGGGCAAGATGTTCTAGCTCTAACATCTTTTTATTCAAAACAAGGCAAGGCTGCCTGCACAACTGAGGGCAGAGTCAGAAGATTTGATTCAGGAACAGTTACATGTGTTATTTCCTTACAATCAAATGCTTTGTGATCCTTTTCCATGGATTTTGGTGCAATAGGAAGAGTAACTTGAACCCCAGTCATCGGCGGAGGCTGAGTGGTGGCAGTGGCTCACCCGTGACCGCAGTCTCGGGTGGGCATCCCTGGACTGCACCGGTGCAATAAGGCATGCAGACGTGGCCCCCACGTTGTGCCACCTGGACAGCAGACTGCACACAAATGGGCGCAAGGAGATAAGTTTCTGGGTGGACAGCGAAAAGTATGAGAGGTGGCAAAAGCCCAGGTAGTGCCAGGAGGGGTGTCTGGTTTCAGAGCTGGCGGAGGTGGGACACGGGGACCGCAGGTGTCTGGCTCCAGACGACAAAAAACCAGCTAACCAAACAAACAAATCCCAGAATGTGAAGTTTTCAATTAGATCTGGAATCCTCACAGTTCTTTATTATCCCCCACCCCCTCAAAAAAAAAAGTCATAAGGATTTGCAAGACAGAGAAAGCAAAAAAAGAGTAAAATGCATGTCTGTCTGTCTTTGCTGTGTGGATGCTGCATAAGAATCAAAAGATCTGATTGCTTTGATTGAAAATGAGCCTATGGGCTAATTTTACCAGAGAAGACACACAGCAATGAAGTAAGATTACGCCCATAAACCTGAGGGATTTTTTACGTTTTGCATATGTTGCATCACAGCTGTGGGCAGAGAGGTTTCAGTAACATGGCGAGGAATTTGAAAGATTAGCATGGGCACGTATCTAGGTTTATAATCATTGTGTGTTTCAGTTAATGCAAAATTTTCCAAGCAAAAACCCTCAGTTGAACAAAGGAATGAAGACTCCTGTGTGTTTGAATGAATTGAAGGCAGGTGCTAAGGCTGATGTCATCTGTGTGTGAGGATAGGGGATTTCTGCTCCATAATACGCACGCCGGACAGCTCAGCAGGTTTCTCTGTTTTATCCTCTCAGCGGTAAACCCATGGCTGGAGCTGCTTTGAAATTAATTGACTTTTTTTTTTTTTCCTCCTTAGAAGATCAGAGCATATTACAGAGAAGCAGCAGACAGAAAGGTGTCCACAAGGTGACTGCAGAAACCAGCAACCCACGGGCTGGACCCAGGAGTGCATGTGGGAAGCCATGTTTCTTGTCCACAGTTGCATACACAGGCAGCAGAAACGTTCCCTGGCATCTGGGAAAGCATCGCCTAGTATGGACGGAGGAGGTTACGGACCCAGAACTGTATTTTAATTGAACACAATCACAGCACAGGACTCTCACGCAGTACTCTTACCGTTTGTTGCAAATACCACAACCCAACATTTTGGAGGTACAGAATTAGATCAGGTATCAGGTTATAACACTAACAGAAGAAAACCAAGGCATGGCAGGCACATTTCCCCAGCAACAGAAGGGCATTTCTGCACTGCGGGGTGAAGGACGAGGGATGTCGGTGTGTGACGAGCCCCCCGGCCGGGGGGGGTCTGTGCGCAGCAGGAGCATCCCTCCGTGCGGGAGGGGTTTAGGTTTAGCAGGCACAGGCTCGCCAGCTGTGTCTGCCGTGTTCAAAGGGAAGGTGTGGGACCGAGAAGGCAGCCTGCAGCTCCACGTGCCACTTGCCAATGTCAAGACGCAACAAGAAAATCCATCTTTTCTGCTGATCTGCCAGTTCCGAAGCAGTGTGAAATTTTTTACTATTCAAAGTATGATTTTAATCATGAAAGTTGTGATTTGTAATTCTAATATTTACACAGAAAGCTCTTTTTCTTAGGTCTTTCTTCATAAACTAATACTCAAATCAAAGTGCGGGTTTCATTTCATACACCTTTGAAGTTGATCCTTTTGACATTTCACATTTTCATGTCACGCTTTTAATTATGAAAAAAAGTTTCACTCATCATCATTTTGCTTTTTGCACATTTCCTTAACTGCCTTTTCTTCACCTCTGTTGGCAAAGTCAGAGAAGAGATGGAAACACGAAGAGACGACTGTGAGCGTGCAATACTTGCACAGGCTTGGAAGCAGTCACGCATTTTTTTTTTTGTCCTGCCTCGGGTGAATGTAACACGGCACATCAAAACACATCTTCCCCTGTGCGAAACGCACACTGCCCCGCTGGGCAGCTGGGTTTATGCGTGAGGGTGAACAGCCCTGCTCACCCTGAGCTCCCCGGGGAGCTGGGCTGGCTCCACGGGGGTGTCATGCAGGCTCGGCGGGGCTCCGGCCCGGAGGATCCCGGCTCCAAGCCGACGTCCCCTCCCCGGCGCTGGCCACCCTCCGCGGTGCGCCGGGCCCGGAGGTGCCTGCCGTAAAACACCCGGCACCTTCACCGGCTGCAAGGAGCAACCACTGCCGCCCCCCGCTCCGCCGGCAACGGTAAGGGGTGAAAGAGCCTCGGGGTCTGCAGCCAACAGCACAGGCTGGCAGCCATTTTTGTGCGTCACACGAAGGACGGTCTTCTGCTTTCAGACAGTGACTGGGCGCGTTGCTGCAGCAAGCCCTGTAGGCAGCAGCGTCCGCCTCTGCACCTTCCCTCACACCCCTTCTCCCCCACAGCCCTGCAAGCCAGGGACACCGGGCAGGAGCCCTCAGCCCAAACCGCGCTTGAAGGAGAAGTGGCTCAGGGACGTGTCACCCTGTCACCGTGGAGGGTGGCAATAACGGGACGGACACCAACCAGAAACAGAAGTCGCTCCTTTCCTGAAGAAAATCACAGCATCATCCCTACCACTCCACGGGGAACAGCAAGACTGTGGCTTGGGTTTTTTAGCGGGGACAGAAGGGAAAAGGGAGAGACGAGTGAGTGTTTTTAAAACTAAGCACAGTCCACAGCTGTGCGTACCAAATACAGTTTTCAAGAGCCAATGTTAAAGTGAGTTTTCTGCCTGAACACAAGTACTGGGAGTTTAAAAAGTCTTTTTTCCTCCATGGGAGACAAAGGGAGCTGTTCCCAGCAACCTCTTTCTCTTCTTTCTTGCCTTTACAACCTTTTCATTATACTGAGAAATTACAGTACCAAACTTTTAATTATTGTTTCCATCTCAGAGCAAACCCCAAAGCCAAGTGAGGTTTGGTGCTTTGCACAGTCTAGCCAAAAATCACTGGAGTGATTTTCCCCATGCACCAGCAACTCAAGGAGCTTTGCACAGTCCGGGGAAGGAAAAGCCCAGCCCGTCCCTGCACAGCCGGCTCTGCGGCCCTGCTGGTGCTTCGTACAGCGATTTCTGCATCTGCCCTCTTCTAGAAGGAACTGCTCTCCTCCGCAGAGTTCCCATTAATGCATGCCCTAATAGAGTCCATGGTCTCACTTTTTAATTTATTTATAAGGTTATTTTCTATCCTAGGTTGTGGCAATTATTCCGTAAACTGCAGTCAGCGTAGCAAGATCCTAATTATGCACAGTTATTTTGGGCTTCTCAGAGATATGATTATTCGGCCACAAAACCAGGGTCACATGTAGTAGAGAAAATAAACAAGAACGCAGAATACTGTAGAAGGAAAGAAGAGGGCAGGCAGAGGGGGAGGAAATGTGAGGCAATGATTTTCTGTGGCCGTGACAGCCCTTTCTGCCTCATGCAGAGCGTGGCTGCAGACGATGCTCTGGGGCAGACCGGGATTGTGTAACTTCATTAATAAAAGACCTCACGACCCAGAGATAACAAATGTCCCGGGCAGTGCTTCGTGGCATCCTCTCGATTTAAGGTGACCTTCGTTAGTGGCGGGAAGACCCCAGGAGGCCCCTGGAAGAGACGTCCTGGCTCCCCCCACTGATCCCGAGCTGCAGGGAGCCCCCAGCTAAGAGGGGAACGGGGGGTCCCTGTGGGGCATCTTGACCAGCCTGGAGGTGACGTCCACCCCGCCGTGGGGCAGCCGTGGGGCAGCATGACCTGCGGGGCTTCTGCAACCGTAGGGGCAAGGGCCGTGAAAGTGCTCCCCTGGAAAGATTTTAACACTGTGTTTCACTGCTCTGACCTGCTGGATCCCATCCAGCCCCGCAGATATTCTCCAGGCATTCCCTGCTCAGTGGGAAGACCCATCTCAGGCTTTGGGAAGGCAAGTTCTTCCTGTACCTGAGATGCAAATGGATCAGTCCTAAAAACCTGCATGGGAGCACAACGTCTGAGAGTACAATTCTTTGCCTGAAAGTCATGTTACCTGGCAAACACCTTTTATTCTTAGAATCATAGAATATCTCAAGTTGGAAGGGAGCGGTAAGGATCATCAAGTCCAGCTCCCTGCTCCTCGCAGGACTACCTAAAACTAAACAATATGACTAAGAGCATCATCCAGATGCTCCTTATATAATTAAAAAAAAAAAAAATTGGTTTCAAATTCCAGGTCTTCACAATACAGAGGGAGTTAATATGATAAAATATATAAAGGATGAGTGTTGTACTTTCTCTTACACTGAGTTCATAATTTCTAATACAACACTGTGGGCAGATGCAATACATGCCTGCTGGAAACTGCTATTTCTAAAATCCGCTCTTGTGTTCTTGCTAGATTAAAGCTGAGTTAAGAATCAGGAAGTTGATGATAAACCACTACAATTAATCCTTGCTTAAAAAAAACCCCAGCATTCTGGATGACTCCAAAAGGGCAGCAATGGAAGTTATGACTCAGTTTGGTGGTTTAAAGATACCGAAAATTAAAAATGTCTCCCATGTAGCCTGTTTGCTCAGTGTTCACTGAGGACATAAAACCCAGGAATATACCTGCGGGAGCTGTCAGAGATGTGATGCAGATACCAGCACACACCCTCGCGTCTGAAGCACTGACTCATCCCGCTCAGGGCATGGATAAGAGCATGAAGAACGCTGGATTGTCTGATTTGGAAAAAAAAAGAGAAAAGTGTGTTTGTAAAAATAAAAAAAAATCTACCAGTTGCGTAGCTCCATGTTTGTCTTTTCTTACCCTACAGGAACAGTGCCATCTTCTCATCACACGTGTTGATGAAATTGGAAAAGGATGCGAATTTAGGGCATGGGGAAGTGGGCAGGCTTGCTTATCGCGCTCAGGAAAAGCTTCATGTTCTGGACTGTATAATGATAAACTTCGAGAAGCAGGTGGTAACTGTGGAGAGGGAGCAGTTTGACTCTGGGAACAGCTCGGCTTCTTTTCGGCTTCGGAGTCCGGCTGCCAGTGCTGGACAGTGGTGAAGAAGGGCTGGAAGAGCCTGGAGCTCCAGAAGTAAGACGTGTCTTTTGAATAACCAGCAGGTTAGCGAACATTGAGCAAAAGAGCCTGTGGGAACAGGAGAGTGCTGGAGGGTCTCACGGATCTTATCCCATATTATCTGCATCTACTTTAGCACAAAGTTTACTGGTACAAAAGAAGTGCATCACTGAGCCAAACCGGGGGAGCTGAGAGCCACCCCTCTACTCAGTCTGTGACCTGGGATTTTCCATCCTTTAGATGTAGTTTGGTTTGGTTTGGCTTAGTTAATGTAGTTCAGCCACAGACATGGCCTGAAGCTGTCTGAAGGACTAGTCATTGCCTGGGACCCCTCTATCTGTTGGGAACTGAAGAGCACTTGATACACACCTGGAACTGACCTTCTGCTTTAGTTTCTGGTTTGCATGTGCCAACACCACTCTGGAAACCAAACCATGCTTAGTAAATGGGACCAAACAGGGAAGTTCCTTCAAAACCTCACTCCTTTCTGAACGAAAATGCTGAAGTGCATGCAGCATTTCATAACCTCTGCATGCACTGAGGAGCCCCGTGAGCCCTGCTAACAGCTCCGCACCACAGCAGTCATTTAACATCTTCTCAGCGTATCTGACTCCAGGAGGAATCGGCAAGGAACCTTAATCTTCCTCGTCTCACAGATAAGCCGCTGAGGACAGGCCTGAGGCCTGGCACCAGATGAGGGATGGAGTAGAAAGGATCTCAAGATGGATGGCACAGAGGGCAGAGAGCCCGCTGCTGTTTTCTGCTGTGCTCATCTCTGCAGCCAGCCAGAGAGCCCGGGCAGGACCGAGGGAGCAGCACCCTGCCCTGGATCTGGAAGCTGGGGTTGGTTTTAGACCTGGGCATGTCAGAGCTTTTACTCTGCTCACCTGTCTCACACTCTCTCTGCCCCCCAACATCACACGCTGCTGCTCCGGGGCGGTGGGGCGGAAATCCCTGCCGGCTCCCGCTGTGCCGCTGCCAGTGGTTTCTGGACACCCCGGCACTCCTCTCCAGCTCCTCGGCATCTTTCCTGCAGGCAGGACTGGCACCTTCCTCTGCCCGGCCCCCTCGTTCCTCTGAGAACTCACCCCTCCTTCGGGAAGCCTCCCTCTGCCAGTGATGCTTCTTTCCAGCCCTCTGAGCCCCGGGCTTCCCAGTCTCTGTGCAGCAGCACGATGAGTGATCAGCCTCCCAGCTGCTGCTTCTGTCTCACGTGTCTTTACCAACGGGAGGATTTGGGATGTGCCACTTTTGTTTACTCCAGGTGTTACTGAGATTTACAGCCAGCCCATCCTGATGGCAGCTGGAAAGTAGCAGGTTCCCGACAGAGAGCTGGAGAGTTTGGGTTTGGACATTCGCCTGCCCAAGCACAAGCCACTTGCCAGCCATCACAATTTCAGCCTGGTTTTTGCCTGTGAAAGCAGCGCAACTAATTCCATTTACCCTGGTTCCTCTTCTCCAGAGCACTCCATGCTCTTCCTTGCCTTTGCATCCATGCCCCATTCTTACCATCTGCTTGAATCTCCAGTAAAGTCAATCTGGGTTGCAGGACCAAGATTTGCTGTGAAAGGGAAAGCAGAACAGATTTAAGAGCTGTGTTGGAGGGGAGAGGCTGCTGGTGTTGGATCTGTTGCACTGGCCAGACGGTCATGTTGTTCAGTGATATCCAGGGCAGGGGCAGCAAGCCCAAGACGCTAGAGATGTTGCACCATTGTCTACTGCTTCATTCGTACTTTCCTCTCCCAGAAAAAATGTAAAAGAAGGAAGAATTTTCCTTTTTCCTACGGCAGCCCCCTACATTACCCCTGTAATGCCAGCGGTGCTTCTGCAGGGCACGGCTGGCAGGGCGTGCAGCTTGGACAGGGAATGGGCCGAAAAACACGCACAGGAGCATCTCCACACAGCTCCCACCGCTCCTGCGGCAGCGGAGGAAGACCGAGAGGCACATCTCGCTCCCCAGCCGACAAAGCTGCCTTTCCTTTGGCAAGCCTCCGCCAGCATAGGTGGCCCTGCCAGGCTGTCGTAATGCCATCGCCATCAAAAGCGAGTTGGACATCTCTCAGTAAGAGGTGAATGTTAATGTAATGGGAGAAGAGATTACATTATGTACAACTGCTCATACTCTTCCTTCTGTACATCAGAAATGTGGAATAATAGGTCAGGGAATAACCGTGCATATAAAAGAGAAGAATTTCCATCATAATAAATTCATAAGGATTCATAACAAACATTACTTGTTTGTTTATGCAGAACTGTAATATTGACCTCGTTACAAAAATAACAGGAAACCTCAAAGGAAGCCATAGGGCAGAGCGATCCTGGGCAGAGGCTCAAGGGAAGATTAATACTATCGCTCACAAGATGTGACAACAGCTACCCTTGGAACATGAAGATATCTGAAAGTTAATGAAGAGATAGGAGTGTGATAATAAAGATAAACATGTCTTTTTAAGTTAGGCTGCCCCACTGCAAGCCTTATGCTGTTTGATAATGCAGTCCTTCAAAAAACATGCTGGTGACAGCCCTGCAAAGGCAAGATAATTTATCTTAAAATTGAAGAGAGAAACCAGGAGGCGTAGAATGTGGCACCAAAATATGGATGACAGTGTCCTTGCCAAGGAGGCAAACAACCTTATTAAGGGAGAAAGGGGAAAAGATGGCTATATTAGCAATGAAAAGGAAGTCCGGGAGAATATAATTACAGCGAGGGATTCATATCAGCGTTTGTACTGCCAGGCTTGAGGAGCTGACAATCATTTTATGTGGGGAACATCAGAAAACGAATGGCACTATTTCTGGCGCATGGGCTTTATGTATCCAATTCATTAGTCCTGAAGGCGCATTATACGAGTTAATTTAAAGGTAAGAGTGGCATAGCACTATATACTGATTAAGTACTGCAGGAAGAAGGCTGTCGCCGCTGAAGGAGCAGCCCGATGCGGTCTGCCCGCCCTCCTCCCGCAGCTGCCGTCGGTGTCACCGCAGACGGGGACCCTGCCACCCTGCTGCCAGACACGGCGCGGGCAGCGCAGCAGGCAGCTGCCACCTCCAGCACCTCTACCGCAGGCTGCCCGTCACCAAGAGCATCCAAGGAGGTTTCCAGTACAACCTCTCCATTTGTCCCCAGTAAGAACTGGTGTGAGATATGCCGAGAGCAGCGTCGGTCTGGCAGCAGCCTGCCCAGCTGCAGGCGGTCCGGCGTGATTTTGCAGGCAGAGGGACAGACTCCCGTCTCTCCAGCACATGGCATGAAAATAGCAGAGCATACAGGAAAGTGAAATGCCTTCAAGGCATGTTCAGAAGGAGCTGAACCTTTCTGAGACAAAATAATTAGCAGGATATTGAAGAGACAGCATAATTTCTGGTTTACAAGAAATCTGAAGATTTCTGCTCTGCAGACCTTGTCCTTTGTGTTTGAAACACAATGAATTAACCATTCATCCATATTTCAGATAAACTTGGAATTTTACATAACAATGAATGATTAGGAAGCTTCTTACTCGACTGAAATACAGACACTTATGTCCTCAGGGTGGGGGTTCACAACAACTCTGCTGCTGAACTGCCGCATAACAGGACAGCATCAGTGAGCGTGCGCGCACACTCACACACTCACGCCAAGTTCCCGTCTGGAAACCTAGCAGTAATTTCTCTTCTGACAAGTGCATGCGTAGTAAAAAATAACCAAAACTACAAGAACAACCAGAAGGCAGCAACAGTCCAAACTCCTAAACTCCGGTTCCCTATCCAGCAGCAGCAGCAGTTTGAATTATTTACATTTTGGTCATGAATAAATGATTTCCAGCATGCTTCTGCACCCTTGAATGGGACTCTGAACCGCTTTTCTCATCTGGAAGACAAATCCATAAACCTGGGGATGTGTAAAGGATGGATGTGAACTACAGTGGCCAAAATCAAGTCCAGCCTGGCTGATGCTGCCTGGCCCCAGGAGCCGTGGCGGGGACAGCGGTCCCCAGCACACCCCGCCGGGGACGGGCATCCTTCCTGGGAGCGTTCCCTCTCGTCTCCCTCCCCAGCCCCGTGCACACGTGTGTGTCCGTGCGCACACCTCGCATCAAATCCAGAGCCAGCAGCCTGCTGGGCAGCGTTCAGCTGGGCAATGTCATCCTGGAGAACAATTCTGAGCTAATATGCCCCAAAACATGGTTTGCCTTCATGGGGATTAGGAAATAATGAGACTCCAAAATGTTCCTTTCTCTTGGGTGCACCTTTGCTGGCTCTTTGGCTGGAATTGCGGCCAGGGCATTGGGACGCTGGCACAGCAGCTTATTTTAAATCACAGACATGGTTCAGAGGAAGCAGCAGGTAGGATGGCTACCTATGAGTATGTGCGCACATATACACATGGCATATACCTGTACGTATGTGTGCGCTCTTACCTCTTCCAAAGTTACAAATGTTTAAATTTTATATAATGTGTAGTTTTTAATAACTGCACTCCCAGATTGTGGAATGTATATGCCCATGTCTCTCTAAATAGAAAAAAAAATAGCCTGTTTTAAATAAAGCCAAATTTTTAGACCAAGGTACTAGTCAGGATCTACCACCTGCTCACTCCAGGTTCCACATTTCAGCAGTGGCCAGTTCCCTCTTCTGCAGACAGATGTGCAAGAAACCTCACAGCGATGCAGGAGATCCCTGCCGCTGAGGAGAGGCTGGCCAAGCCCTGGGATACGTGGGTTTACCTCCCTCCTCCTGCTGCCTCTCCCTGCGGAGCCTCTGGACCCTGGCCCTGGCCCGCAGAGGGGACAGGCAGGGGGACACCAAGCTGTTGATTTATATTTTTATGATACCTTCTCTTAATTAACCCTTCAAATGCTACCACCCCAGTCCCTCCCGATACCCTCCCAACATCATGTACAAGTCACTCTGCTCCATCTCTGCACCTTTCTGGACAATCAACTTCCCTTTAACATACAGATTTGATTCAGCATTTGATTCAGGTAAGGTTGCCCTACTCACCTACGAAGTGCCATGCTATTTGAAATACGCTTTTATGGCTTTATAAAAAAATTACTTATTTGTCTTTCTTGAAAAACCACTGGGCACGAACCTGTAATCTCCCTTGCAGTCTCATTGATGAGTCGGAGGCTGAAAAACAGGAGAGCATAGAATAACCATTTACAATTATTCAACTCATTGCAGTGTCTGTGTTTGTGATCCTAGCTTACCTCAATGTGCGATAATGCAATTTTGCCTATGTTAGCATCTCATCTTTATTGCAGCCCAGGAAGGCATCTACAAAGGGTACGAGCGTCTTTCCCCCGCCGACACCATGCAGGGGTGAGGTGTGCGGGGCAGCACGGACCCCACAACCACGCCGGTGCTGTACCTGCTTCTGTTACTGCCCAGCAGCCGCCGAGCAGGAGCTCACCACTGGCAGTCTGCTTTTCGTGTTTCTGAGCCCTTACATCCTTGCGGTTTCCAAGGGACTGTGTTTAATCCAGATCCCAGCGCCAAATTATTCTCAGCAGTGCAGCTGGCTTTGCACTCTTTAGTGCCAGCTTTCACAAGCCCTCTCCACATCCATTTAACCTGTTTTTTGTGGTCTCCTCAATGTCTTCTTTAATGCTGACTGATCTATGTAACCTTGCGTCACCTATAAACGCTGTCATCTTTCTGCCGTCCCCTTCTCCTCACGGTTAACGAACACTGTGCTGGTGATCATCCTGTTCCCCGGAAGCGGAGTGGCTCTGTTTCAGAAACGCCGCTTTCCTGAACCTTCACACAGATGCGCAAGTATTTGTAATTTCAGGCAGGGATTGTTTTGTTTCCTGCACCTCTTTTCTGTAGACATAAATGTATTAACAAAACACTGTGATTCTTATACACAGTTCTCAGCAGGAGACGATTTTCAGCTGTAAGAGAATTCTGTCAGGTGGTGGATTATTTGCCATGAAATTGTCTTAATTCATTATATTTTTATCATGACATATTCAGCTTCTAATAAACACAGGTTGCTTCAAAACCTCATTTTTGATAGATCCTAACAATGCAGAGGGAAGGGAAGCAGAGAGAGAGCATTTTGATGCAGCACACTGCTTTCCCCCAGCAAAACATGACAAACTGCAATGCAAATGCATCAGCCTTATTTCTTGGTAGCTGGTATCCCCTGATACTTTGTGCGCAGAAAGGAAAACACATTTTGTGCCAGATTCTCCATTTCTGCTGATTTTAGGGGTATGACTTCACCTGAAAATGTAACCTGCAAACAACATAACAGCCTAATTTGCCGATAGAGTCAGTGCAAAGCGTGACCCTCGCAGAGTAACAGCCTGGCTGGCAGAACGAGTTGCTCTCCCCTGGAGACAACCCCCCTGGACACCGACCACTGCAAGATGCAGAGGCCCAGCATCACCTCCCCACGCACACGGCGAAGGCATGGGAACTCCTTCTGATCTCTTTTGAAGCATCTGCTGTGCAGGGATGGGCATCACAGACAGCAGAACCATTTCCATTTCCTCACTCAGATTTATCAAGCTCTTCAAAGACGGCTTGGATTAAGGAGTTTTGCAGTTGGAAGGGTTGGAGAGGTTTTAACTGTTGAAATGATGAGGAATATGCTTTTAGAAATCACATAATCTTTTAGAAATCCTGATGCATCAAAGAGCCTTTCATACTCTGGAAGTACAGGCTTCAGGTGGCCAAGAAGGCCAACGGCATCCTGGCTTGTGTCAGAAACAGGGTGGCCAGCAGGACCAGGGCAGTGATCGT
>JAVKLA010000040.1:22260352-22273755 GCA_034782735.1 Sagittarius serpentarius
CCCTGGGAACATCCCAGACCAGGCTGGACGGGGCCTGAGCAGCCTGGTCTGGTGGAAGGTGTCCCTGCTCACCGCAGGGGGGTTGGACTAGATGGCCTTTGGCGGTCCCTTCCAGCCCAAGCCCTTCTGTGGTTCTGTGATTCTACAATTCAATCCACATGCCTGTTAAATTGAACCATATCAAGCACGCTGGATATATTTTGGTTTTAACATGTGACAGAAAGAGACATCTGGAATGCCCCAGCTGATATATTAAGTTTTAACCGAGTTTAAAATTGTATGCAGGGATCCTGTACATTTTCTGCAGTATTTTTAGCCTCATTAGTTTCAGCTCTGCACCCCTTGCCCATCTGAGTGAGCAAAGAGTTCACTGTGCTGCACCGCCTAAATTAGCATTTAATTCCATTTCTTCTGGCTGGCGAGGGCAGGTAGGCTGACCCCGGATGCGGTAACTCACATGCAAATGGGCACAGAGACGGAGGACCTGAGCACGCTCTCCGAGCAGGGGTCCCGCAGGGGGGGAGCCGGGCTGACATCCCCAGCCACCCCAACACCGCTGCCGAGTTCTGCTGCCCCCCCTTCCTCCACCATGCAGTCTCCTCGCCCCCTCACAGCGTCAGCATGGTCTCACTCTGCTCTGTGCCTCTCAGGGGGCCAGGAAGGAGCCAACCAAACACTTCATATCCAGAAATTAAAAATATGTATTTTGCTTCTCAGCTCTGCCACATCTTTATGAAAAGATACATTTTAAATAAAAGAGGAACATTTTCGTTTACCAAATGCTGAAAAAGTTTTTTTTTGATACAGTTAGCATCACTAATTTTTTTGCATGGGAAGTAGCAGTTTATATGATCAAGCACTTTCCTAAAAGAAAAGAAGAAAGATTAGACACCCCCCCCAGTGAGATACATCGGTTGCACTGTGGCAGATGCCCTGGCCCTCCCAGTCCCTGTGTCGTCCCCACCCGTCCCTGGGGCCATGCCTCCGCGGGGTGAGGCGGGGGGCTCGCAGGGCTGGTGCACCCCTCAGGGGTGCCCAGGAGGGAGATGGCCAGCGTGGCGCCCCGGGGCGGGACAGTGGGGAAAGGAGGGCTGAGAGCCGGGAGGGGGACGGGGAAGATGGTGGAAGAGCAGGTTTGCACGCCGCCGCATCGGCAAAGTGCTCCACTAATTTCCTCTGCACAGCTTCTCTCAGGGCCTGCTGGAGGGCCCGCGGGGACACCGGAGCAACCGCTGAAGCCCCCGGGGAGGGCACTTTTGGCAGTGGTATGAGCTACAGGGGTTTGTTTTGGCATGTTTGTTCTCTTCAGGTGAGGTTCATTTCATTTGAGAAGTTCAGGTTTTCTTTTTTGTTTTCCATCTTTTCCGTTTGTTTCTCTTGTTTTTATTTTCTATTAAAAAGAAAGCAAAAAACTTTGCAAAAAGATCTCCCCTGGGCTCGCAGACAGAGGGAGGCAGTGCCTCTCCGGCGGAGGGGCGGGCGAGGACAGGCAGCCGGCTCGGGGACATGGGGCAGAGCGTAGGAGAGAGCCTCGGCCCGGTCCCGGGGCTCCACTTGCATTTCCTCTGGAGACACCCGCGTCTCTGCTTTTGCCAAGCGTAGCTGCGATTCTTCGTTAGCCTGCAAAACAGTTCTGACTCATTTAATTTATGTGATGCTACATGTTAAAGAGTCTCTGCAATTATCCAGTAAAGTCTATTATTCTAGATTAGAGCTGTGCGAATACAGTAATAGAATATATGACTATTTGTTTGAATCCTAAACTAATTTCAGTGCGAACATGCATGAGACATCTCTTTATTCACATCCAATTTCCATTCCCATTGAAATTCTGCTAGCAAGAGTGTCTACAGCAAGTTCATTCTCCATCACAGTCCACCTGCATTTGTCATAAGAAAACAGTCCAGACTTTGCAGGTAAAGCTTTACAGCTTGGCTGGTGGCACAGCCTGGTCCCAGGTTACTGAGTGATGGGTAAGGCACTGCACAGCCACGGCATGAGAGCACAGGACTGCAAACGCTACAGAAAACACAGCCAGCCACAAGTGCGAGCGGTTTTGCTCACATGCTGAATCGGCAGCGGTTACCGACACCGGTGTCAGCAAGAGCCGGCCGGAGGAGCGGGCTGGGGGAAGGTCACCCAGCCCAACAGCGGCAGAGCCGGGAGCTGAGGGACAACCACCAGCAGGCTGGAGACACTGGTTTTTACAAACAGATGTCAAAAGTCCCATCTGGACTCTCCATTCAGCTAAGAGAAAAATGAAAGCATGGTGTTATCTGTAAATGCCTGCATGTGAACTGAAACTTGAGAAAAGGCTTCTTGTTTCACTTCGTGAAGCACGGCAAACAATCGGATGGATGCTGCAGGTAGACGAGGTCAGTTCAGCAGGAGAAGACATTTTTGAGCAATGACAGCAAGGATCGACCGGCACGGTCCTCCAGAGCCTGCGGTGCCTCCTCTGTCAGGACCTGCCTCAGAAAGGGACCGAAGGCGAGTCTGGGACCAGCTTTGGAGCTTCCAGTCTTCCCATCTCTTATCCTCCAGCTATGATTTCATTTTTAATCTTTTGTATTCAGATGAAAAACTCAATTAACAGTGGGGAAAACTCTTTCCTATGCACTGTTTTCTGATCCAGTTCTGTGGCAGTTCTTACTGAGGATCCCAGGGCATCACAGTCTTTTGAAAGCTCTCTTTTATCACTGCTCACAAAGAAGTACCGTTGATAGCTAGAAGATGGATTAAGATGGACTGTTCTCACTAAATACCTGAGGAAAAAAGAAAAGTTTTATTTTTAACTACAAGTTAACCACTCTGGTATCTGATAATCTTTTTCTTTGAAATTACCTGGGTTCTTACTTGGATAAAATAACATCAGCTAACTATGGGCGGGGAGCCTATGTCCTTGATACTTCCTCAGCCACTCGCAGTCCTGACCAGACTACGGCACGGCTTCACCCTACGTTTTTGAGCAACCACAGACACAAACTAATTCATTTCCACATTAAAAATGAATTCCAGTAGCAAACTATCATCATCCTGCAGTTTTCAGCAGCCGCATCTCACTGTGGATGCCCTCGAGGGGTTCGTGCCTCCCCGGAGAGGCAGCCGCCGTGCCGTGCCGTGCCGTGCCGTGCCGTGCCGTGCCGTGCCGGCAGATCTGTGCAGCTCCAGTTCCAGACAGAGCGTTTGCAGCCCTTGGACCAGCCCAGCTGCTGACAGCGAACGCACGACCCCCTTCTGCATGTGCTCCCCCCTCAGCTGCTGCACACCAGCCTCCTGCACCTTCCTGCAAGCCCACTTTGACGTGCAGCTCATCGTGGAAAGACGACACATCAGAAAACACTGGCTTTATTATGTTACCTCCTAAAACCTGGTGGGCAGGGTCAGGAATTAGTGGCGCTCTGAGGAAAGAAACAAATGCCTGCAAAGAGAAAGAGAAGTTTCAGATAACACCGGCAAAAGGCAAAAACCTCCAAAAGTGACAAAGGGGACGTGAGGGGTGTCGGGTACCGGGGCTGCCACCCTCACCTCTCACCGGCTGTGGCTGGCGGCCAGGTACGATCCCCTTGTTAACCTGGCTGAGGAGACCAAAGTGCCGTATATCGGTAATGCCTTCCGAGCGCAGGGGCTGTAAGTGTCTGCACGGTGCAGAAGGGGTGCGTGGGCGCTGATGAGCGGGAGGGAGGCGGGGGGGCCTGGCTGCAGAGGAAGGGGGGAGCGGGGCGAGGATTGAGGGTGCCGGACAGCTTTGTGCAACCCAGCTCCACAGAGGCTGCACCGCACACCCTTGGCCATCTCACACAGATTCGCAGTGAAGTGGAGCTGCGAACCACACATTTCTTCTGCTAGGGAAGGGAGGAGACTTGAGCAGAGGCTGCTGCTCCGCAGTGCTGATGGCGTGCCCTTACCCTCGCTTGGGGCTGCAGGGTTTTACCTACCTACCTGCATTGCTCAGCCGTGACTCAACTGCTCAGACTTTGGTCTTTTACTGAAAGGGCTGCAGTGCAAAGCTCTAGTGCAAAAAATAATAATGTAAAATGAGAAGTAAAAGGCATTTTGCTCTCCTGTGAAAGCTGTAAAACTTTTGTTTTCTTTTTTACTTCCCACATATTAAAAAAAAAAAAACAAAAAAAAGGAAAAGTACAATGATTTTTTCAGAAATATAAAGGGAAAGGAGAAGGGGCAGGGGGGGAAGAAAGGGAAAATCTGCTCCCGGCACGTGCCGGGGTGTCCCGGTGGTGCCGGTGCTGAGCTGGCATGAGGGACACCAGGAGGGTCCCCAGCAGGCTCCACTGCAGAGCAGGTTTGACGGCAGCAGGGCGAGAGCCTGCGGCTGGGTAAGACGGAGCAGGGACCGAGCCCTTAACCGTGCTCCTGCCCCTGCTTGCTCTGCCGCTCTGCCGTGCCCATCAGGCTGCCCAGGACCACGGGCAACCTCCTTGGCCAAACTGGTATGTGTGCTCTTGCAAATCAAGTTATTTCAACTAAATGACACATCCAATTTTGTTTGGCAACTCGCATGTGTGTGCTCAACTTTCCCTTGTCACAGAGCATCTGACGTGCTCTCCTCTTTGGCATTCTGGATTCAAACTCTCACGCTGACCTTTTCAAACATAATTATTCTTACTTCCCACAGAAGGTCTGAGACTTTTGGACAGATGAATAGATTTGCCCTTATTCGTCCTATACAGAGTAAATGTGATCAATAGGAATATCCTTCCAGTTTTCTCTCCCCTTTCTCTCCCCCATGTATCTTCATGGTTATGAATAGCCTCCTGAAGATGTCCAACTACCAGGTCTCCTTCTTCAAGTACCAAACCAGAAGATAAAGGCTTTGTGCGTGAACTGCTTTGAGTTTTATACCAGAGACCTGGCCTGGGCTGACTTGAACAGTAAAGACGCAAAGTGAGTGTCAGAGGCCAGTATGGCTTCCCTGAAATAACGCTCCTTTCTTATTGTCCAAATGGGTCCTTTTATCCAGATTTTTGTGAGGATTTTCTAATTCAGCAGCACTCCTGCAATGCTTGTGGCTGTTTTACATGCAGCAGTGGCCGTAACCAGAGGGAGACTGAATTATGTCGCTGTAGGGTTGACCTTAACCAAGGCCTCCTCCGGGGACAGGTTCCCGTTGCCATCTGAGACACCTTAGCACATGCCATGCCTGGCTTCCAGGTGCCTCTTCAGAGAGAAGTGTTTTCCCATCCAGTGCCGCTGCGTCTGCCAGCCCCATGTGGTCATCCAAGCACGCTCAGAAGTTTCCAATAGCCGCAGGCACCTCCATCTTCAATGGCCGTAGGCACGTCTGTCATCAGTGACCATAAGTATCTCCATCTCCAGTGAGCATGGGCGCCTCCATCTTCCACCGCCAAAAGCACCTCCATCTCCAATGGCCAAAGAGCTAGTGTGTTATCTAGGCAGCTGCTGCCTGGGGCTGCACGACCACCCCAGATCCCACCGCAGAGCCCAGAAGAGACACCCCCCCCCCCCCCGGCAGGCAGGACACCGGCAGTGGCAAAACAAAACGGTGATGGATCCAGCTGTTTTCAGAAGGAACGAATGAACAAGGCTGGGTAACACGGGAACCAGCAGGACCTTTTACCTCAGCCTGATCTTATTTGTGAGTTGAAAGTATATGGATTGTGCTCTTCCCCACAGCATTCCCAAAACACAACGTTTTATCAAAAACGCTGCCTCTTTATTGCAGTCCTGAAAAACCCCAACGTACAGACTTTTGAGGTAATTCCAGTTTAAAGTAAATTTCAGCAAGATCATGCAAACAATTGATTTTTTGTCTGTTTCATTACTTTCTAGCCTCTTGAAAATAATAAGTTATAATAATAAAACCAAAAAATAAGTCTACCTGAGCTTATTTTTTCAGTGCAAAAGAGCAATTTCAGTTTGCTGTATCTTTTATTGTTAATATTCTTCAGTATTTCATTTTGAC
Source organism: Sagittarius serpentarius (assembly GCA_034782735.1). Classification (NCBI taxonomy): domain Eukaryota; kingdom Metazoa; phylum Chordata; class Aves; order Accipitriformes; family Sagittariidae; genus Sagittarius; species Sagittarius serpentarius. The sequence goes on from JAVKLA010000040.1 coordinate 22,266,297, forward strand.
AAATTTAAAATGTAAATGTTTTGAAATTAAATATTGATTTTTTTAAAAATTGAAATAAATTGCTATGTCTTCTGAAAAATGTTTCACCTCACACTGTTTAGTGAAATTTGGCCAAATTCTCAAATGCCTTGTCACGCTCTTATTTTTAGCCTGTGTTCTTTTAGAGACAATATTAAATACATGAGCCAGGCACACCTTCATACCTCAGAAAAAAAAGGACAAAATATTATTTTACAAAATATGTACTTATGCCTCATGACTTTTCATGGACAGAAGTGGCAATATTTCTTTCCTTGCAATTTCCTTGCCGCTGTCAGGACTTTGCGTGACAGTGCAAGACTCTCCTTCTGTGTGCCACCGCTTCGAGCTGCTTTCTGCAGCAGCCGGAGGCAACGTGAGACCTAAGGAATCTGCCGGGTCGTGTCCTTGGAGAGCACCGGGGCGAGGAAGCGATAAAGCTCTTCTCAGGCTGCTTCTGCCTGGGAGGAAGCCAGAGGTGCCAGAGAACCCACAAGAGCTCCTTGCCCAAGAAAAATGTTGGACTTCTGAAGCAAACTTGGCTTTGAACTGGAGCAAACACCTTTTTATTCAATATTTCCATTGTGAATGGTTATGCTTTATTATCTGAAAGACTGGGGAACGGTCTCTTCACACTAGCCAAAAGAACCCCGTGTTGAAGGGCAACTCTCTTCCTCCTGTACGTTGTTTGAGTCTCACGCGGCCTTGGGCAGCTCCTGAGAAATCACTGATGGGCTGTTGGTGACACCTGCACTTTCCCTGGCAGCCAACATACCTGTGTGGTTTTCAGCTGATTGCTGCCGGGACCGTGGCTCCGTAATGTCTCTTGGCTTAATTAAACCACGTGTGAAACGCCTGTTGAGGCGTGTCCTCTGGGATTACGCTGCTGGGTTAGTGGGGGTGGGCTGTTTGCTTATTTTTAACAGAAAAGGAAATCTTTATGCTCTCCAGTTAAATAAGGAGAAGCTCACTCAGCCACTGGCTAATACCAAAGAGCTAGCCTCGGAGAAGTCCACGGCGACGCCTGTACCGCTCTCGGCCGTGGTGACGGAGCTGCGTGCGGTGACGGGAGCTTGCAGGAGGTGGCGGAAGGGCGAGGTTTGTGACACGGCGCTGACAGGGCTCCTGAGACCAGTTTTGTGCGGGGTTCCCTGTGCAGGCCCGGCAAAGGTGCCCATGGCACAGGAGTGCAGCCCCAGGCACCCAGCAGCCGTGGCCGGGGGCAGGAACGCGGGCACGGTCTGAACCGCCGTGCCATGCCTCCGCAAGCCACCACAGGCAGGGACCGCGTTGGTACTTGCCGTGAGTGAAATCTCCCTGAAGTCCCTGGCTCCATGGCGAGGACTCATCAAGGGACTGCAAAATAAATAACAAGCAACAATTTCCTTAATGCTAAATGCCCGTTCCTACTGTCTGCAGCAGGCAACAGAGCTGTCTGCAGAGGGAAACGTGTTCCTGCCCCTGGCTGAGAAAAGCAGTCCCTTCGTGTGTGCACGTGTGTGTGGTTGTGCTTATAATTCCCCCAGGGAGGCATTCTTACTGGGTCTGTGGGCGTGAATGGAGCCAAAGTAATAGCTGTATTCTGTAGAGTCTGTAGATAGTTAAAGTAAATTTTGGGGGGTTTTGCTATTTTTTTCCTTAAATAAGCTGATCACATTCTCTCTCTCTCTCCCCTCTCTCTCCCCTATCGATATCAGCAGCTGTAAATCCAGCCAGCCCCTGATGGCACGGATAGGAAGTTAAAAGCAGACAGAAGGCAGTGCTGCTGCATTCTTCCATAGCGGTGGCATTAAAACTGAGTCAATTAGAGAATAATTTGAGAGGAAAATACCAGTGGCTGCAGGGTGCTCCTCTCAAGGCATTTAAGCCTGAGATTTTCTTTTTAAGAAGTTGCTAGCTCTTCCCTCCTCCCCATCACATTACTATGTGTGTGTTTGTACCAGCCCCGCTGCAGCCTTTGGCGGGGACTGTAAGTGGTACCCAGCCTTTCTGCATCACCGCCGGGAAGAGGTGGAGGGGGAAAGAGTCACGACTGGTTTTGCACCGCCAGAGACCACCAGTGACTGGTCACAAAAATGTAGCAGCCACACATGGAAATTTCACGGGATAAAAACCAAATGGTCTCAGGTGGACACGGGAGCATCCCTCCCTCCTCATCCTATTGCAAAAGGACCAACAAAGTAAAGCGTCTGCTAACGCTAGTGTCATTTAGAAATGAGGTTTGTCAACAACAGGGAAACAAAAGGAGCCTGCACAGACATCAGAGCTTCCCAAAAGCTGGAGTTAGGTAAGCTTTTCTGTTTCATATTAATAGCCCTTGATTAGAGCTTAATGTAGTGACTGATCTAATAAGGCTGTCTTCCTTAGCCTCGTAAATAACAGTTGGCTTTTTTGTCAGGCCATCCTGAATATTTTCTTTGTGGGATGTGATGGGCTGGTAACACCAGTGAGAAGACAAACTACTATGAAAATGAAGAGATAGCAGAGAAGATCAAGAGAAAGACATGCAAAAAAAATTCTCCCCTTTGAATATTCCTGTAAACTGGTCCCAATAATGCAAACAGCAAGAGAAGACATAAAACCTGCAAGAAATTTACAAATTAAATGTAAATATGAATCTAACATCCTCATAATTTCAAACTGCTGTATAAAATGCTATGCAGGTCGCTTGCGAACATAGGTCAAAAAAAAGAGAACAAAATAAGCCCGTGTAAATATTTTCTTACATTTCCAGTTATGCGTATGTATCTACACTAACAGTATGAGGCATTTGAAATCAAGTTCTGGAGACAAACTGATTTATTCAGGTAGTAGTGGTTACCTAACTTACCGTTCTTCAAATGTATTTAAAATTACACCGCTATTGTTACTGATAAAAATGGACTCAGAATCCCACAGGGGAAAACACCCTTGTTCCTAGAGGGGAAGAAATGCAGCGCAAGCTCTTGGTTCACTACAGTGGGTATCTGCAAGTAAACAGAGCCTACAGGTTTTGAATAGATTATGTAAATTCGTAGCCTGAGTTCTGTAAACACCCAGGTTCTTACATTGCTGGCCTTTTGCGCATTTCACTGTTGGACTACTTTAGCACATCAATTATTCTTATTACTTTACAGTTGTATTTTGTAATTAATTCTTTGCTCTGTATCAGGGGACTGGTCTGCTTTTGTTGTCTTGGATGTTTTCTCGTCCATATTTTCTATGAACAGAAGTGAGTGTCACAGGTAGGTCCCCTGTACAGATGAAAGGACTCTTGGCCTCGAGACGTTGATGCCTGGCTGCCACAGCACGAGGAGCGTAGGATCAGCGCTCGCATTTTCTTAGGAACTCCAGGCGATTCGGTGTTTCTGCTCCTGCTCCTTAGGCCCCACCGGAGCAGAGACCTCTTTACGCCCCATCCCCGGGGCATCCTGGCCCAAGGACTGCTGCCGCTCCTGCAAGGAACAAAGTGGCCGTCATCTCCATGAGAGCCACCAGACATCCCCAAAGGTTTTCTGTCTGTAATATAGCCACAACAAGAAAAGCATCATGAAAGCTCTTCCAAGGGCTGGCGGTGCGCTCGCCCCGGGGTGCCGAGGGCTGGTGCCACGCAGCCCTCGTGATACCTGTGTGCAGGTACAAGGCAGGGCGTGCCTGCGGCGGGGCAAAGGTCCAGAGCGTTTGGAGCCTTTCCGCGGCGTTACTTGCAGGCCGATCAAGCGCCACAGACCGGGGCAGGAGATGTGGCTTTCTGTATAAATATGGCAACGGGGTATAGTTAAAAACATGGTTAAAACAACACTTCTGTACCTATGTGAGAGGGAAATAAGTGTAAGCATTCAGTTTCTCTTTCAGGGCGATCCTCGGCTCATCGTTGCAACAAAAAATGCTGTAAGTCGTGAAGTTAATGGGGAGAGGTAGGCAGAGCACTGAGTCACCGCCGCGGTCTGAAGCCCCCAAACAAGGACCCTCTGCAGCAGGCTGCGGCTGGGCACCGCCGAGGGGACGAGGATGGGAGGGAGGTTTTCAGAGAAGGGATTTGCTATCTTCCCATGTGGAGACCTATGTTATAGAAAGGCACTAGAAAGCCTAGGAAATTGTATAATTAACAGTGAACTTAATATTAAACCGCTTTTGTACCACAGTGAACCATTTCCACAAAAATAGCTCTTTCCTTCACAGCAAGCCCATCTGAAGCACAGATTAAAGTATCCTACACTTTGCATTTCCAAAATTCTGTGGCTTTTACCCCTCTAATTTATTAACTTCGGATGTGTATCTCCAGTCCCAGAAGAGCTTAATGTGAGATGCAAGGCTGAGCCCTCGCAGGATCAGTGGCAAACTAGCAAGGTCAATCCCATCCTCCCGTTTCCATGGCGATCACTGTGATAATATATAACATGGCAACACCATCTTTCTACCCGTTCCTACAGCTCGGCTCTTGGCTTTGTCTAAGCTCCCTTGAAATGGAGGTGAGATAAAAAGAGAGCTGACAGCGAAGAGGGGACAACCGAAGAAGCTGCCTCCGAGCATGCTGGGCGCTTTGTGACCGTTCCCTGAATAAGGCGAGTTTTCAACAAAGATTTTCTTTCAAGGGCCTGGTGTGTGTCTAGAATGTGCCAGCCTTCTGGTGATGCTGCACTTAGCGATCTGGATCCTGCCAGAGATTTTTTTGGTTGTTTGTTTTATTTTGTTGATCAGGATGTATTTTCCCCACAAGCAAAACTACAAGATTTCTCTTGCTTAGTTATTAGGACAGACCCTTGCTGAAAGCAAAATGACCATTTTTTTGGTGCTGCAAAAAGAAGCAGTGGGTCTGGTACCTGAATTTTTCCAAGTACCTGGAGAGGACGATGCTGTGACGTGGCCCAACACAACCCCTCCTTGCACCCAGACACCCAGCAAGGGGACGGGCGGTGGGCTGGGACGCCTCTTTTCCCGTATCGGGGGAGGCTGCAGTTTTTCAGCAAAAATACTACTTGTGTCTGGAAACAAAAGCTTTTTAAACCTCAGCTCTTTGGAGTGAAAGCCAGCTTCAGTGAGTATCTCAAGTTTCTGGATTTAGAAGTTTAAAGTGTTCCTAAAGCAATGTTTCTACCTTTGATTAAATGTTCAGAAGTCCTGCATTGAAATGAAATTTTTTCACTAAGCAGAACTATTTCCCAGTTCATTGGTAATTCTGGAATTATTGTAGAATTGCAGGAATATGTATTTGTACATCTACATGTATATGTATACTTATACACGCACCTATAAATTCAGACGTGAACTCCACAAGCACTCCATAAACTTGTCTCTGGAGAGCAGTCATGTCAACTGCTCTTCCTGGAGACCTGTCTTGCTTTCCCATGCCTCATTTTTAATTTGTCTGTTTGAGTGTTTGTCAAGGCTGCGAGAGAGGATGGGCCATCAGTCAGAAGCACTCCCGGAAGATTACAGCTGATGCTCCGCTCACCATTCATGCACGGATGCAGTGAAAGATGGAATCCTGGCTTCAGTCTGCAGCGGCCGTGTGAAGCCGGGGAGGTGAGGAGCCGCTGGGACGGGGCAGAGCCGGGGCAGGGACTCGAGCCGCGGGCGGCTGCGGGGATGCACCGTGCCACCAGCCCCTGCCCTGAGCAGCTCCAGGCTCGCCAGCCCCGGGCAGGCGAAGCCCCGCCGGCTGGGCTCAGGACGCTGGGACCGTGGCTGTGATGTGGCTGTGCCTTATGCACCTCCTGTGGTTTGGTATTTGCCTGGCTAGACCCCTGCCGCTGAAATGCCTTCGTTTGGCCAACCAAGGCCATGCAGCCTGGCAGCCGAATTGGTCTCAGTAAATTCGCAAGTTCATTATAAACGGCGACCCGCCTTGCGGCCCTGCGAGCCTTGGGGGGCTCCTTGCAGGTCCCCTCTGGGCTGCTTCCAGCCCCTGGGTGAGCGGCCGGTGCGCAGACCCCGGCGGGGGCCAGCCCCACGGCTGCAGCTCCGGCGGGCTGCAGGGCTCCAGCATCACGGGGAACAGGGCGACAAGGAGGGGCTGGAGTGGAGCCTGTGTTGGGGCTGTCGAAGAGAAATGCTGGAGCAGAATTTCTACTGTCCATCTCCTGTGAATGCCAGGACTACAGCCCACCTCTTTCTTGTGAGTAGAATCCTGTTCTAACAAAAATTGGCCAATATTTGAAAATTGTTTACCTGGAAGGGGAAAGACTACTCCTTGAAAAATGAGTGCCACGTGAAACTTTCTTCTGAAGGGAGTCATCTAAGGAACAGCCGAATGTGATTGGAAGTAAGCAACTGTTCCTAGACACCTAAATAAGTCTCTTATGAGCATCCTTGCTCTGAATCTGAAAGGAGAGATGTAAAAATGGATATGTCATTGTGGTGCATTATATTATCATATTTCAAAGCCATCTTCAGCTGTAACAAGCTCTAAGGTATTTTCTGGAGTGATGAAGTATTTAATAAAAATAAGACAAAGAGTCACTGGAGACCTTAGTGGCTTGCATGCCCTTTGAAATACATTACTGGTCCAAAAGATACTAGCTTAATACTCTCTTCTAGTTAAAACTGTGCTTCATCATCTAAAAGGAGAAAGATTTCAATGGATCTGCAAAACTCTTTCAGCTTCATTCAGCATATCTGGATAAAATTTCCATACAATTCTTGTTTCCTCTCTGCAGAAAAGGAGACAGATTATAAAGGATGCCATTGATGAGAATATCTTATCGCATGAAAGAGCGTATTAGGCAACTTCTAGACCTTCCAGTGCAAATCGACTCCACAGAACCCAATAACCCCTTGTCTGCACTGTCTGAGATTACTTTGCAGTTGCCACTGGAGTCTGGGGGCTGATCCTGCCCCTGTGACACAGTGCCAGCCTCTGGCAGCCTCACCGCCCTCAGGCACCTGTGCCAGCTCGGTACCGGTGCCCCCAACAACTGGATTTAGCCTCCAAAGAGCTGAAACCTGCAGTGAGGCCATATATTTGTTTGTGTCTGTGTGATCTTCAGGTTTTTGCCCCATTCTAATTGCTTTTGACTCACCTGTTCCTCTCTGCTCATCCCATGGCCAAATGTGCCTTTTGGAGACCTTATGCCAAAGCCAAAGGAAGGTTTGCAGTGACTTCAACCAGCACCATGACCCTCAGCGTGCTGGTCATGGTCATGCACGGAACCCAGAAGAGAGCTGGAAACCAAAGGTATGTTTCTCTTGGCTGCTCCTTTTCTACTCTGTCCCTCTCTCCTCTGGCAGGATCAGTCCCACAGCACCAACTCGTGCAGGAAGGCTTCTTTTGTGTGCCTGGGCGGAGAGCGGCCGAGAGGCGCAGGGGGAGCCGGCTCTCAGTGTTTTATTTTTTATTTAAAAAAAAATAAAATAAAAAGGAGCCGGCAATGTGCACTCGCAGCCCAGAAGGCCAACCAGATCCTGGGCTGCATCAAGAGCAGCGTGGCCAGCAGGTCGAGGGAGGGGATTCTCCCCCTCT
>JAVKLA010000040.1:22296658-22310036 GCA_034782735.1 Sagittarius serpentarius
GATTGGATATCAGGAAGAATTTATTCACTGAAAGGGCTGTCAAGCCCTGGAACAGGCTGCCCAGGGCAGCGGTGGAGCCACCACCCCTGGAGGTATTTAAAAGACGTGTCGATGTGGCACTTGGGGACGTGGTTTAGTGGTGGACTTGGCAGTATTAGGTTTATGGTTGGATGTGATGATCTGAAAGGTCTTTTGCAACCTAAATGGTTCTATGATTCTATTCAGTGATTCTGTCCCCAGTGTCCACTGTGGGTATTTTATAGTGTGCCTCCGCCTGTCGATGCTGAGACCATTTGTTTTAACTTTTATCTACTCACATTAGCTACCGGCTGTGCAAATGAACCACTGATGTTAAAGACAGAACACAGGTGAGAAGGGGGTTGCTGTTGCTGACCTTAAGACACACACAAAAATATCGCACCCCTCTTTCTTTCTCATCTGCAAATTCTGAAGACCACGTAGCAGGTCTTCCAACCTGAGCGATGTGATGAAACCTGAGGTAAAAAGACGGATTCATTATTAATGCAGACCCAGAGCTCAGCCCGTGCACCGGCATCCAGAAACGGCGCCCAGGCAGCAGAGGCAGGCTGGAAGCAGGGAAGCTGCTCTGCTCAGTGGGGCTGCGCACACCAAGGACAAAAGTGCCGTTTCCCAGGGCAGCTTCAGCTGCAGGAAATTGCAGGGGAAAATCACTTTTATCTTTGCATCGGCAGGGGAAACTGCTGGGGCCTGGGCCCACAGCAAAAAACCCAAGCTTTTCCCCCATCCCCCTGCCACAGGACCGGCACTGCCGTGCGTCTGCACGCTCGCCCCGTGGCCCGCTGGACATGGCCACGACGGGGACACGGCGGATCAGGGCCGTTCCTGCCCGAGCCCCGCTGCTGCCCGACCATGGGGCACCCACCGCCCCTCTGCTTCGGGGAGGGGACAAGGAGCAGCTCCTGCCGCGCCGCAGGCAGCTCGGCTGGCAGGCACAGGTAAGTCGCAGATTAATTTTATGATGAGAATAGCAATGAATATGATTGCAGACCAGTCAAAACCAGGAGCTGGCCCGGGTAGGACTGGGAATTTTTAATCTCTGAGAAATTCTCATTACAAAGAAGTAGAAATCTGAGGTTTAAATGGTTTTCACATCTGGAAAAACATTTCTTTTTCTTTACTGTCAGTTCAGTACAAAAATGTTGAACCTTCTACAGTTCTGTTTGGCCAGAGCAACTGCAAAGTGATACTAACAATGATCCTGCACGCTATTCCAATCAAGATGGGAAACCGATAATTGAGTTATGAATCTCCAGGAGGAAAGGTTACTGGAACTTGATACCTTTTACATCTGCCCATCACTTTGCTCTTGCAGACTAAGCTAGGATGGGGCTAATAAACTGCTTCTAAGATTTTGCTCTGCAAAAGCCTAGCTTTTTTGTTTCAGTCACAGAAGACAACCGTTTTTTCAGCTGGGCTCAAGCTGGCCTGTGACTCTGCACTGCTGCTAACAGAGCTAGTGGCCGCTGAATAGACCACGTTAACGAGTGCTAATTAACCTGTATCTGGTTTTACTGTGTGGCCAACAACAGCAATAGAGAAGATTAGCCCTAGGTCAGAGGCTCAAAATTTAAATGTCCAGCGGGATGAAAGGAGGACAAAAAAGACAGGATAAGTGGGCCTGAAGTCTACAAGTGCCTCAAAAGCCGCTGAAAAGGGGACATTTCCATGGGCTGCATGGCCAAGTAGTGCTTCTTCCTTTGTTTGTTGCACTTGCTGTCTGGAGAGGGACCAACAAGTAGGGAATCTGAGTAAAAAAGCAAAACAAGTATATTTTCAGTACACAGAAATGCAGCAGTGACTGTACTTGAGAAAAGAGCAGGGCAGAAAATAGCAGACCCATTTATTCTACTGCATCACATAGCAAGGATTATGATTCTAATCAGATTAATCCGTTCATTTTTAATAAGCGGTCTTATGTAGCTGAACTCCAGTTTCAGGTTAAATATCTTCTTAGTCCTTCAATATGGGTAGGCTCTTGAAGCGGGTTATTGAACGTTAAGTGAGCAGTGCTGCAGGTCAGCCGTGCGCAGGGGAGGCTGCTCCGGGGAGCAGGGCTGGAGCACCCAGCGGGGACCCGAGGCCCCGGGACAACCCAATGCTCCACCACTGCCGAAAGCATCAGCTTCCTCCTGCCCTTCCTCCCCCAAAGCCCTGCCCCAGCCTTGGTCTTGGAGGAGGCTAAACCAGCTCAGCTCTCACCTAGCAGCAAAACGGGGATGACGGAGGAGGGCAAAGCCCGAAGCATCTGCCCCTTCTGGGGCACTGGGACGTCTGCAGCCAAGAGTCCGACTGCACCCATGGGCACATGCCTTCAGCTGGCTGTGGACACAGGGTCTGGCCCTGGGGAAATGAAAGCAGCCGGTGAAACCAACCGAAAATTGCCACGTGGGAAGATAATTGCTTCTATGTCGCATGCGACCATTATTTCAAAACGTAAGGAACCCTACTCCTGCTTTGACATATCTCTTTACAATAAACATATTTTGCTGATGGTGCCGTTGTTTGCTTAACCTCCTAAAAAGCCAGCAGATTAGTTACTGTAGAATAGCATATCCCTGTGACACCAAAGGATTAAAAAAAAATGCCTCTGACCCAACAAGCAAGGACAATGCAAGGATTAGCTGCAGTTCCACATCATAATGCCATTTATCAACCCCTGACAAATTACTGATAATTCATATTGATTCTCTGGACTGGGTGCAGTGAGTTGAAAAGCAAAATCCAGAGATCCACTGAACTGAAATTATAAACATGGCTGAACAGCGAGCCGGGCTGAACAGAGTATTTACCTTGGTTCCTTCTTGTTCTGCATTGCACAGCTCACGGTAGGTTTGCATTAGACATTTTGTCTTTTGAATTCAACATTTCATCAATGTCCTCTCACGATCAGGAGAACTCGCTACTGGAATTATTCCAGTTAAACGTCCCCACCCATGGAGAGGGGGATGAGTCTTATATCATTAACACCAACAGGTACAACAGCATCAGTGTGCGGGGTGGAAATGCCCAACAAGAAATGCCATAGTAAAAACAACCATATAGTTGTGTGTGGTGTTCCGGGTTTTTTTCCTAAGAGTTTATGATAACATTGTACAGAAAATGGGTGCTGTGCATGGTTTGCAATAAGCTCCCTTGCTGCGGGGCAGTGAGGGAAAGCGGTCACGCTCCTCTGTCGGTATGTCCTGGCACACTGCTGCCGTAAGGGGAGCAGGTCCTGCGGGCGAGGAGACACAAGGATGTTATGCTTAACCACAGTGTCGTTCTGTAAGGAAAGAGGAAAAAACCTAAAGCAGTAAAAGTAAAGACAAGAAGACTCTTGCCATAAAAGCTAATTAAAATCTGAGCAAGAGCATGTCCTCATGCTCATGCTTTTTGGGAGTGTAAAAACTTGGGTCTTTTGCCTTGGATAATCTAATGGGGGTTGAGGGGTCTTCACTTCTGTTAAAGAAACGAATGGCAAACCAGAGAAATAGTGCTGATAACACTAAACATGGAATAATGTAGGAAAAAAGTACAGAGCTACAGAACCATGAGTATGGGAAGGGACCTCAGGGGTCTCCGTTCAAACCCCTTACAGTGCCACAGCTGGATGCAGCACTCCAGATGTGGTTAAAAAGCACCAAGTAAACAGGGACCTCTCTTAGTCGAAAGATATTGTGCAGTTACAATCACACAGCTCCTGGGCAGCAATCAGCGGATGCAGAAACCTCTGCTCTTTACTGAGGTCCGTGAGAAGACAATCAAACCACAGGGATCCAGGAGTGTACAGGTTTTTTATAACAGTCTCCATCTGAGCATGACATTTGAGCAGTTCAACATTTTATTCTGTAACTCTTCCCATACCTCCTTTTTCCCCCCACACAATTTTCTCTCTGATGACTTTTTCTGGACCTTTCTTACAGGATCCATTTTAATCTTGCTAGGATTTGTCAAACTCTGCCCCACCATTTAAAGCCATCATGCTGTCAATAAACAGCACTAGTGACCAACCACCTGACTGCCCTTCTCCACAGCACAGCACAAAAATTGCCATGAGTGCTTTCTTAAACAACAGATGCACTCAAAGAACAATGAGTGCAAAAGAGGAAAGTATAGACCCCACCACCACGTCTTCGTCCGTTGGCAACGCAGGTGACGATTACTGTGCAGAAAACTCTAAAACACAGCCTCTTGCTGTGCCTGCCCGGTGGTCCAACCTGAGAAACCTGGGAACGATTATATTAGCTGAAAGCTGAATGAAAGAACAGCTTTTCAGCGGAAGGAGACTCTTCCAAGGCTGAAGAAGACATCCCCAGGGGGTGGGGAAAGGAGGTGCTCTCCCTCACAAGAGCATGCAGCTGCCGGTGGAGGAGCTCTGGAGTCTACACAGGTGTGACTGGTACCAGCCAATTCCCCAGATGTCCTTAATTTGGTACCTGCCGGAAAGTCCTTGTTGTCGGAGGTCACCTGCCAGAAGGTGAAAAAGAAACTCTCACACAGGGTCCCAGGTGCTGGGGACCTGCCACCCCTGTGTCCTCGGTTGTCGCTGAGACCACGGGGCTCGCTGCAGGACACCGCACAGGGACCGCCACTAACTCTCTTACCAAATTCGGCATGCTCTAAGTCCAGCTGAAAGAACCCAGGCGTCTTGGGTTTTTTTCGCGTTTCAGAGGGCAGCATGGGCCGTAACGCCTGACTGGTCCTGGGCTCTTTCCAGGGTCCTCTGGAACCCTCGGGACGGTCAGGAAGCAGCTGTTGTTGTGCAGGTGTTGAACTCCGAAGGGTCCAGCTGGGCCATTCTGACCGTCCCGTTTGAGTCTGCGTATGGCGGCTGGAGGCGCTGGCACAGCACCCTTCCCGGGGGCTCCTGGGGAGGCACCCCGCGGTGGCAGAGACCCAGAGCCAGAGGAGGAGCAGGCGAAGGCGACCTGGAGGTGGCAGCAGCCCCGGGGCTCCGGGGAGAGCAGCTTCTGGAGTGAGCTTCTTGGCCGCGGAACGCTTGGAAGGTGCTGGGATGGGATTTCTCTGGAGAGTTTTCAGCCTGATCAGGGGAGATATCATCCGCTGAGGAGCCGAGCTAACAGGGACGCTGCGGACGCGAGGCCACTCCTGTCACAGTATTTCAGACACCAAATTAAGGGTTTCCTGTGCCAGGCAGGCTTTTTATTTCCTTTCACAGAAAATGAATAAATTGCTTAATTGAAAAAACAGCTTAAAAAAAAATAATGAAAAGAGTGCAGCTGGCTCTTGTCATGCAATCCCCCTTTTCATTACCCAAGTCAGAGCTGGGTGTCATGGCGGGTCAGCGAGAGAGGATAAATGGAGGCTGGTTACGGGCGTGTAAAAGAGTGCGATTGCTCGGGAGGAGGGACGGGGAGCGTCTCTCCCCACGCTGCTTTCCCGTGCCTCTGTGTGCGTGCGCGTGTGCACGCGTGCGTGTGTGCCTGCCTCTGCGCGTGTGTTTCTGGGCACAGCTTTTCTGTTCCCCAAGAGCACGGCAGTCGTGTGAGGTGCAGCTGCAGCGGCACCCAGCCAGGCAGACGAGGGCAACCACCTAATCGTTCCCATACAACTGGTGGGGAAGGAAGGCCAACAGCCCCACGAGACGTCCCTCAAGAGCTGCGTGCAGGAGCACCCCCAAGCAGCCAGGGAGCCCCCGGGGGGGAACCCCTGCCTCGGCCGGACTCCAGTCCTCTCCTCGTTGTCGTTCCGCCCTCCTGAGACGCGGTCATTGGTCAGGACAGGACTAAAGCAGAACATTATTCCTCTGAAACTGGCAGCCTGTCAGTAAGCCAGTTGCTGCAGGATGAATCCAGCCTCAAACCAGTGTGAAACTTGTTTCGGACAGGGCTCGGAAAAGCCGCGCTCTGGATGCCCTGCGCAGAATTGTGTGGCTTCAAAATCCACCTAGAGCGCTCTTGCTAACAGGTTGCTTATCTCCTGCTTCTCTTCAGGCCTTTTCCTCTTTGCAGAAGCACCTTCACCACTTGAATCGGCTGCGCAAACCTGAGGTGGCTTGCGCAGGACCGTGGCAAAGTGCTGCAGGGCCCTGAGGAGGGTCTGCGATCCATTCTTTCCCCCGGCAAGATCGGCTCTTCCCCTGCTATTGCAGGCCTGAACTTGAATTTGCATATAGGAAACCTCTGAAGTATACATTATTAAAATACGGGTGATGACTGAAGGCCTTCAAAAGGAAATTCTTCCGCTGAAAAATTTGGTCATGACCACGACTGGAATTTTGTTAAAGACTGATCTCTGCAAAATGTACACTTGTCCTTGATTTATCTACATAGGCTTTGAATTCTTCAGGCTACAGTTTTTAATCAGTGCTATTTGCATTACATAACATCTTTTATTTTAATGAGTTTTTTGTTAAATACATCAACGGCAACTCTTCCCTGCCAAGTAATTCCAGATTAATTTCATTTGTTAAATCTTTTTTTTTTATTTTTAATTTTCCTTGTGTTCCAAGAAGGCAGTGCATTTTGAAATTAATGATATTTTCAGATCATTACATTTTACAAACTTGTGGGTAGATTTCAAATAATAGACTTAAATATATCCAGCTTCGGGTTTTCCTCACTAGCACAGGAGGATTGAAAATGTTGCTGTACTCTACACCTTGTTGTAGCTGACAGGCGACCTTATTCTTACTGTGACACTGTTAGGGAACTCTCCAGGAAAACAAGGACACCTAATACAAAACAGATCTTCCCCCTCAGCCAGTTTTATCAAGTTACTCAGCCTGACAGCATGTAATTTAACAGTCCATCGTGATATATAAACACACACACACACACAATCCATCACCGAAGGTCAGCTGCATGCTGGTGCTCTCAAGTACAGGGAGGGGATACCTGATCCTTGAGGACTCCCTTAACTTACCAGGTAAAAGCAGAGTAAGACTCAGGGCGAGTGCTGAATTTGAATTTCTGGAAATTAAAAAAAAAACAGCAGAGGAAAAAAAAAAGAAAATGAAACTGTGGACAATACAGACTGTAACTAACTGCGGAGACAATTTATGTGAGACCATTACTTGAAGATTACATGTCAAGAGTGACAGCCCAAAATATGTACTCTGGCTCCCATACGGTAACTGGGCTTGCAGCAGGAGTTACTGGGACGGACTTTCTGGAGCAGCCAATGCCCAAGAACAGACTAGGTGTTCATAAAGGCCATTTTGGCTTTGATGAAATAGTTACCAGCCAGTAACACAGGGCACAGGTGGTCCAGAGACAGAATTCATTGCTCCAGCTGGCCGTTAGCCTGGTTTCCTAAGGAAAAGAGATTTACCTTCTTCCCCCTGCTCCCCACGACCTGGCTCCCCAGCCATCCTCCTGCATCCCTGGGAAAATGTGGCTGGAGAGGGAGACCCAGCGAGCAGCCCGGGAGGTGGGGAGCCCACCCGGCTGGGAAGCGGGGTGCCTGGGAGCATCCAGGTCCTGGGGGCTGGGGGGGCAGCGGGCAGCTGAGGAACCCACAGCAAAATAAATACACTTAATTTTAAAGAGCGAGTAATCACAAGTGAGTTACCTAACAGTGTGGAAATGTGCACCCATGTGATGAATTTCAGGGAAGGGTTATCTTCCAGGGCACAGCGCAGGAAAGCCCTCTTCCTCTGTGCAGAAGTTGCACAGAAGCACAGGAGTCATCCGAGAGTCCTGCTGACAGATTCTTAATGAGATTTCATATAATCATCCAGGCTTTCTCATTCATTATTAAAAAAGCTTCCCACAGTGTTAGACAACTGCAGTGCCTGGGAATAGGCAAACTGGATGAGCACTTTCCCGACCAGGAGGACAAAGTCTTTGTTCATTTGGGAGCAGGGTTCTTCCATTTCTTCCAAGGCTACACTGTAAATTTTAAGAATTCACATGTGCTTTGTACTGAATAACTCAGTAACACAGCTGTTGTGAAATGCTGCTCTTCCTCTCCCCATCACAGAGACCAAATTACATTTGCTGTTACTCTTGGGTTAGAAAAGCTCTCCTTTGCCTCATGACATGTCTTTTGCTCCCTGCCCTGGGTGACAAGCCTCCTGGGGCAGACCGGACAAGTCCTGTGCTCCGAAGGGCCGAAGGGCCAGGCTAAAATTGGATAAATACTGTGGACAATTAGCAGCCCAGTCCCCATTCGTCTATTGCCCTTGTACTCCATGAGACGTGTCGTTAAACTCTGCTTGTGCCTGTGGACAATGTAATTAAAACATCATAAGAGATTTTAAGGCGGGAGAAGGCATGAAAACAAGCAAACAAAAGTAGCCAAAGCATCTTGGAGTTCAACTCTTTTCCAAAGGCAGAGATTTCGGTACCACTCCCCCCATGCCTCGGGGTACCAGGGGCTCGCAAGGAGCAGCAACCACCGCTGCCCTCCTTCATCCGTTGACCCACACAAGGCAGAATGTTTGTGCCAAGGTGCACACAGTAGCTCGCTGCTCACAGCATTAATGGCTTGGTTTTGACCTCTCCTCACTTAGCAGGATGCCATGATATTTCTTGATCCCAGTGGGCACCTGTGGCACAGACTGGCTTTCCTAAATCCCCAGGTCTCGCAGAGCCCCTGCGGATGAGAGCGCAGGAAGCAAGATGCAGTACCGGAGTATTTCTCTTTTATGGGACTTCCGCTGGGCCTGACAGTTTATCAGCTGTTAACTCGACATAATTGCAAACCAAACACGGAGAGCATACCTGTAATAAGGCTTTGCTGATTTTCCCCAGCCTGTGTTCTGCACACACCCATCCTTTCCAGTTTTGCTGCTTTGTTACTTCAAGGTAAGTCTCCCCCGGGAACTGCAGCCGTGCAGAGATGCCCGGGCAGCCTGCGATGCACCGACCTGCAACCGCGTCCTGCACGGGGCAGGGTGTGCACGTCCCATCCTGTGGACAGGCATTTGCTCCCTCAGCACAAGGACTGGGGATCCCACAAAAGACACCTGTGACAGGGACAAGTGCAGAGGGGGGTGGGCGGCGAGCCCCGCTGTGCTGTTTGCTGCAGACGGTGCAAAGGTCCTGCCCCACCATCGGCACCTGAACTAAAGCACGTGGGTGAATGCAGCAGGAAGAGTGCAGACCTCGTGCTTTCGCCTGGGTGGCTTATTTACCTGGGGGAGGGGGGGCAGAGGTGGGGGGGGTATTTTTCTGGGGACAGCAGGGGAAGGTGCAGAAAGCCGAGCTGCCGTCCTGGCAGAAGAGCCCGGGGCCCCACGCTGCCTGACTCCCCATGGGTGACACAGCCCCAAGGATGCAGGAAGGCATGGTGATGCTACCGGACAGTGCTGCAGCCACCACCGCATTGACCTGCCTCAGCACCCTCCAAAGGCCCCCCCCAGGCTGCAGGGAGTCTCTGGGAGCCAGAGGACAGTGGTGGGTCACCAGGTCGGGACAACCTCCGTGGCATCTCCAAGAGCATTTCCAATGGGACAGCAAAGTTCATCACGAGCACTTGCCATGATCCTCCTGGTATGAGTTTTCATTGAATCCAAAGATGAGATTTACAGAGCTATTTTTAAAATTAAAGACTCCTTCCACCTTTACTTTTTCTCTTTCTCACTTTCTGAGTAACCTTTGGCACATAAAAATTTACATTTTCTTTCATTCTAAACTTTTTAATGTACTGTGACTTCTTTAATGATAGGAGTAGGTACTCCACCTCTGTCGTAGTGCCTCTAACACCTCCGATTCAGACTTCTGGCTGATGACGCTACAACTGAGCCTGTCCACACTATGGCAGCAGCACAGAAGGAGTTAAGCATAATTCTTCGTTTTTGAGCAGAAGGGGACACCCATGCTCCAAGAGGCGAGCATCGTCCCTGTGGCACTGGTGCTAGGACAGCGGCATGCCTGTGCGGGGAGCAAGGGCCGCACGTCTGCCCTCGGCTCTCCAGGGCTGTCCCCCATCCCCAGAAAACGAGCTGCTCCAAGGAACCGCTGGCGAGGGTCAGCGTGGGCAGGTCACAACCCGGGGAAAAGCCGTGCTCACCGGGAGCCCGCTGCCTGTGCTCCAGCTGCTGGGCTGTAAATTCTCCTCCGTTACACCCAGCACCCCAGGGGTGATCTGTGAGTGCCCTTCTTCCACCTCCCCTGTGCCCACGACACCCACATAAACCTAAATTCAGGTTCTAGCCTGGAGAAAACTGATGTTGTATTCCAGGGAAAAAATGTCTTCAGAGAATTAATGTTACAATCTGTCTTTCTCTGATTTTGGCCATATGCACACGTCCAGGCTTAGCTGATTAGCAACTATGGGTAATACATTTTGGTACACGTAATTATCAAAGAGGTAATCAATGGGAAACCTTTTTTTCTTTTCAAGACATATTACTGTCAGCAGCAGCTGTACTCCATTTTCAGATCAGGAGCAGGAAATTCATTATTAATGTCGCTGCTGGAAAGATCCACACTTCTGTCCCTTCTTCTGTGTCCCTTACCTAATTTTTCTCGGTTTCTCCTTCTAACTTTTTTCTGTGCATCCCCAAATGATTTCACGTCTAGGCAGCGCTCCATGTTTAGCTGCACGCAGGGAAAGGTTGAACACCTTTCTTTTATTTATGCTAAGCTCCCTTCTCACATGTGTAGCAACTACACGTACTCGGAGGTGCTCACACGGCATCTGACCTCACGCAGACTATTTCAGTAGGGCACAGCTCTTTAACGGGGCACATCCAAGCTGCGCTTTGAAAGCGCGAGGACCTTTCTTACAGAAACTGCTCTTCTCGCACGCTCCCCTGGTCTTTATCGGCACAGTAAGAGGACGTGGCTTGTTCTGGGTTTGCGCCCAGGAGGACGGGCAGGACGTTTCCCAGCACCCAGTGGCACGGGTGGCTGCTGGTGGCCAGGAGAGCCCGGTGTGACCCGCCGCAGCCCCCCCGCAGAGAGCGGCCACGTGGCAGCCTGTGCCCGCGGCATCGGCGCGTGGCAGAGGGGGTGGCCCGGCCAGCCGGGGGCTGAAGGACCCGTGTTGAAGTACCAGTACCTCCTGGATCTTCAAAGCTGGGGCTTTTGTTTTGTAACCACCATTCAGCCCGATGAATCAGGTACTTTAGCAGACCTGCAAAAAGGAAACCACCCAAACGCCGCTCTGGGATCGGACTTCTCATCAAGAAGCTCACACGGGAAGGCAATTCTTCGCGGCTGATGGATTAACTTGCACTAAAGTACACCAGAAATATTTTCCACAAAGAGGAAGGCTTCAGTCCAGTGTAGCTATGCCCTTGGGCAGCAAGCACTACCTCAAGGGGGGGTCCCTGTGAAAGCCCTCTGACAAGGGAAGAGTTTTCTTCAACCTAAGAGCAAAACAAAAGGTTGTAACATTGGAAAAAAAGAAAAAAAAAAAAAGTAATGATGAAATGTAAAGCTCTGCTGTACTATAACGTGTTGTCAGAGTGATTCCCCAAGGTCACATATTAGTACAACATTATTTCTTTACAGAAGCGGACACTGTGACAAACTCACTTGCAGGTTCTGGAGCAAGAAGGCAGAATCTTGCACCTCCATTATGCGCATATTGTGCAAATGTGTGGGGATAAAGGGCAGAGATTGTTAAACTGAACGGATATATGGGAAAGCTGACCTTTGCTATGCTTCCACGGCATGCAATAATGTTATACTGCCAGAAAAAAAAGCAGAACAGCAGCTGAATTAGAGATATACAGAAAGAAAATGCAAGAGCTGCGCTGCCAGGCTGCAGGATCTCTCCCCCATCCATCTTCTAGGTTAATGATTCATAAGAGACCCACGAAGGTCAAGGATTCTCTGAAGTGTCTCCTCTCTGCTTGAATCCCATAGGAAGCAGAGGGAAAAGTAATTCAGATGATTACATCTGTGGTAGACTAATGTGATGTGTTGAGAATCCAGTACTGAGGGATCTGCAGGTGTGTCTGGGGCTAAGAAACACCCTGCACAGCTCAGAACAGGCAAGGATGCCAAACAGTCCAGACACCGGCTTGGAGCAGGGCTGAGCCCCTGCACTATGCTACAGTGGCTGGAAGTGGCAGCAGTGCTGGGAGGGGGGTGCGGAATGGAGTGGGAGGGAATGAAGCCTCTTCTTTGCATCTGCCTCGCAGACTGGGCGCGCATGAACCATGCTCTGCGTTCAGGTGGGATGGGAGGTCTAATGCGTCTTGGCTACCCACAGCTCCAGGGAGAGTCACAAGTCTGGAGAGTGCAGAGAAATTTCTTTGTCATCCCTTTTCTCCGTCACAGCCCTATGACGAGAGCGGAGAGTCTGCCGGGGCAAAACCCACAAGCGTGCCTCCTTGTTGACAGAGGATCCGGCCATGCTGGCAGAGCTGCTGCAAGCTCACATGCATACACAGCACTTTCATCTCCCTAGGGAAAATAGCTGTATAAAGAGAGAGGCACGTCCTGTTTTACACTTCGGGAAGCATACAGGAAGGGGTATAACCTGTCCGAGATGACCCTGAGCCCCATTTGCCTGCAAGCCCAAACCACCATCCTCACAACACGTTTGAAAATAAATGCTGATTCTCAATGTGAAACTGAAAAAGCACCTGTAATACCTTTTCTGTGGAGGTGACGTGGGATCCGAGCAAAATGAACATGCTGATGAGTTAGATGTGTTTGCAATTGTCATGATGTAAGGCTCTAGAAACAGATAATGTTAAATCAAGGTCAAGTATTTTGGATTACCACGTCTATGGTTTTCCAGTTCAAACAATACCCATCTTCCAATAAGGTGAAACTTTGTCTGGCTTTATTACAGCAATTGTTCAAAAGTAAATCCTGTTTCCTGGTTTTCTAAGCAGGCAGAAATAGAAACAATCAGAAATAATTGCCCAGTAATCTTTTGCCTACATGGTTATTTTCTCATTCTCCAGAGTCTGAAATTGGCTGTGGAAGAGACTTGGAGTCTTTGAGGCTTCACTTTTGGGATTAGACTGTGTTTACGAGGTACTGAATAGGCTAATTCCTAAGGGTATCAACAAAACGAGTCCTGCTCCAGAACAGTGCTTCTTCCTATGCATCACACAAGCAAACAGAATGGCCCAAGAATTTATATTTAATAGCATCAAATGGTCAGGAACTTGCCAACTTGCAAATTATTGCAGCAGACACTTCCAGAACCCCCTTCAGCAATTTGTTTCCTACTTTTCTTAAAAGACAGATCATAGTAAGTGTTTTAGTAGCCCAGGAAAAACAAAGAAACAAACAAACAAACAAACACAGAAACCACACAGGGTAGCAATTAAGTGACTGAGAAATAAGGAACTGCAGAAATAAGGAATTTAGGCCACAACCTAATGATGATCACAACCACAACCAATGATCAAAGGTCTGGAGAACCTGCTCTGTGAGGAAAGACCGAAGGAGTTAGGTCCCTTCTTCCTGGACAACAGAGG